>VZQC01014953.1:116784-131428 GCA_009823505.1 Rhizomys pruinosus
AGGACAGCTGGAGTTACAGGGAGACCCCGTCTCGAATAGACAAAATAAGGCCAGGTGTGGTGGCACACACCTTTAATCCTAGCACCTGGGAGGCAGAGGCAGAATGCACCAACCTACATGCAAACAGTAAACTCATACACATAAAAAATAATAATTAAAAATTAAAAAAAAACAGGCATGGTGGCACATGCCTTTAATTCTAGCACTTGTGAGGCAGAGGCAGGTGGATCTTTGTGAGTTCAAGGCCAGCCTGGTCTACAGAGTGAGTTCCAGGACAACTGGGGCTACAGGGAGACCCTGTCTCGAAAAGACAAAATAAGGCCAGGTGTGGTGGCACACGCCTTTAATCCTAGCACTTGGGAGGCAGAGGCAGGTGGATCTTTGTGAGTTCAAGGCCAGCCTGGTCTACAAAGTGTGTTCTAGGACAGCTGGAGTTACAGGGAGACCCCGTCTCGAATAGACAAAATAAGGCCAGGTGTGGTGGCACACACCTTTAATCCTAGCACCTGGGAGGCAGAGGCAGAATGCACCAACCTACATGCAAACAGTAAACTCATACACATAAAAAATAATAATTAAAAATTAAAAAAAAACAGGCATGGTGGCACATGCCTTTAATTCTAGCACTTGTGAGGCAGAGGCAGGTGGATCTTTGTGAGTTCAAGGCCAGCCTGGTCTACAGAGTGAGTTCCAGGACAACTGGGGCTACAGGGAGACCCTGTCTCGAAAAGACAAGATAAGGCCAGGTGTGGTGGCACACGCCTTTAATCCTAGCACTCGGGAGGCAGAGGCAGGTGGATCTTTGTGAGTTCAAGGCCAGCCTGGTCTACAGAGTGTGTTCCAGGACAGCTGGAGTTACAGGGAGACCCTGTCTCAAAAAGACCCCCCCAAAAAAAGACAAAATAAATAAATAAATAAAATTTTAAAAATACTACACATTATTTAAAATTTTTTTTTGAGACAAGACCTTGCTATGTACCCTACTACTTTGGGACTTGCTATCCTCCTGCCTCAGTCTCCAGAGTAGCTGGAATTAAGCACGTGGCACTATCAGCATGGGCCTACAATTACAGATTCTCTGGAAGAACCAAATTTGTGAAAAAGATCAAAGTTCATCTCAGTAACTCATCCCCTAAACACTTGCAGTACTCTGCTGCTGGGCAACACCACAACAGCCACTCAGGGCTTTGAAGATGATTTAGAATCACGAGATCCCAGGTCAAGGTTCTGAACTGGAAGTCCTGGGCAACAGTAGGGCCAACCCCTACACCTTCACTCAGGATGTGGCTCGATTTGTAGAGCGCTTGCCTAACATGTCTAGCCCTGGGTGTCATCCCCAGTATTACATAAACCAAGCATGGTGGCCCACGCCTGTAATCCTAGACTGGAAAGGTGGCCACAGGTAGATCCCCAGCTACATAAGCAAGTTCCTGGCCAGCCTGGGAAGCATAAAAACATAGGACCTATCTTTTGTTTGTTTCTTTGTTTGAGACAGGGTTTCCCTGTAGTCCCAGCTGGTCTATAACTTACTGTGTAGACCATGCTGGCCTTGAACTCACAGAGATCCCTCTGCCTCTGCAACCCCCCCCCAGCAATGAGATTAAAGGCATGTAATAGCACACCTGGCTTTATTATTTTTATTTTATGTGTATGAGTGTATTGTTTGACTGCAAGTGCACCTGTGTCATGCCCACGGAGGTCAGAAGACGAGTCAGGGCAGATCCCCTATAACTGGAGTTAAGGACAATTATCCACCATGTGGGTGCTGGGACTTGAACCTAGGTCTGCAAGAGCAACCTGTGCTTTTAACTGCTGAGCTAACTCTCCAGCCCTGACCAGTTTGTTTTAAAACAAACAAACAAACAAACAAACAACAAAAAAGTCACCTCAGTTCCCCCTTTGCCTGAGGAGGAAGACCATCTACATACATCTACATACATCCTCCCTTTCCATTCTCTCCAAGGCTTGTGGTGGAGTTTGACCTACTGATCTTCAGTTTCGGACAGCTGCCCTTGGCGCTGATGATCTGGGTCCCCATGTTCCTGTCCACACTGCTGGCGCCCTACCAGGCCCTGCGGCTCTGGGGCAGGCCCCGTACTAGGGGCGCTTGGACGCTGGGGGCCGGCCTGGGCTGCGGGCTGCTGGCCACCCACGCCGCGGTGCTTTGCGTCCTTCCTATCCACGTGGCGGTAGAGTATCAGCTTCCACCTGCCTCCCGCTGCGTGCTGGTCTTTGAGCAGGTGAGGGCCCACCTGCAGTATAACTAGGGGACCCCGTACCACTTCTACGGAATGCGAATTCGCCCTGAAGGCGCTCACAGAGCTAGGGGCGGAGTCGGCTAGGATTTGGGCTAAAGTGCAGGTTGGAAGGAAAGTACTGACTCTCCGGGGTTATGGTGGGCCGGTGGGAAGATTCTGCCCAGGCCTCCCCAGGGTACCTTTACCCTTGATCCCAGCACCTGCTATGTTAGGCTATGAAAAAAAAGTGTGAGGTCCCACCAGACAGATCAGAAGTCAGTGGTAATGAGAGTACAGAGGAAGTGATTTGCCCACAGCCACACAGCAACCTGGCCTTGCTTCCACCTTAGCTCAGACTCCTGATGAAAAGCTACTCCTTCCTGAGAGAGACATTGCCTGGGACCCTTTGTGCCAGAGGAGGTGAGATGTTCTGCCGGCACACTGTGAACCAGGTCCTCTTGGCTGCTTGGATGAAGCCAGAAGTTGCAGTCCTTGTTAAACCTCTGCCTTGGGGCTGGAGAGATAACCTAGGGTTAAGAGCACCGACTGCTCTTGCAGAGGACCCAGCTTCCATCCCCAGCACCCACACGGAGGCTAAGAACCGTCTGTAACTCCAATTCCAGGAGAACTCCAGTTACAGGGGATTCCCGAGACCCTCTTCTGACCTCTGCGGCATTGCACGACACGGGTGCACAGACCTGCATGCAGACAGTACATTCATACACATTAAAAAAAGAAAAACAAAAACAAAAACCCTCTGCCTTGCTAAGCGGGTGTGCTGCCAGGCCCGGATCTGAAGGTTACCTGGGCTGGGTGGCCTTAGTCATGCACTGTGTCCCCTGAGAAAGCCACTCTGTTACCTAGGACTTCAGGGGGCTTTCTGTTCCCAGGCACAGCCTGGAAAGAAGCAGGGAGGAGCCCCTCCTAAGAGGAAGTGAAGAGGTGGGCCACTCCTGGCCTTGCACTGGAAAGGGGTACCTGGAAGGCCGGCTCCCAGAGAGGGAGCGTAATGAGCAGGTTCAGCCCCACCTGGGATCCACGCCCAGGATCCAGCTTCTTCCTCATCACCTCTGCCCACTCACCAATCCTACCACCTCCCCAGCTCGCTCAGCTCTCTCCATCCTGACCCACCCTTTTCATTCCTGCCTAGATACAGGAATCTGTGTCCCCAGTTTCTCCAGCTACCTCTACTTCCTCTTCTGTCCCACACTCATCTACAGAGAGACGTACCCCAGGTAAGGCCCTGCAGCCCCTTCCCAAATGCCCAGGCCCAGCAGTGCTCTTCTTCCTTTGGGCACTGACTCAGAGAGAAGAGGAGGCAGGCCGCCCCTCTCCCTTGCCCATCATGTTAACTACACTAAGCATGGTCCACTGTCCTGCCTGACCCCCCCCCCTTCTGTCCACCACAACCCATAAAACTGTGGACAGTCAGTCACCTTCAATAACACCCAAGCTAAGCAAGCATTCACTTACCCTGTTTGTTTAGGAAAAAGCAGGTGTTCTCAGATAGCACCACCCCACCCACTCCCACCTCCTCAGCTGAGTTACCGCCCTGCCTGAGCAATGGGGGGGGGGGGGCGTGCTCTCAGAGAGGGACAAAGACCTAAGCAGAGAATGACATAAAAGGATGACATTCGGGGGCTGGAGAGCTGAGTCAGCAGTTAAGAGCACTGGCTACTCTTGCAGAGAACTTGGGTTCAGTTCCTAACACCCACATGGCAGCTAACAACCATCCCTAACTCAAGTTCCAGGAGATCCAATGCCCACTTCTGACCTCCATGGGCACTGCAGATACAGGTGCACTCACACACATGTAGACAAAACACTCATACAGATAGACTAAAAATAAAATTTTTATAATGCTTTTATTGATGTTTTGTGTATTTCAGACATCATTTTTCAGTTCAGTTTAGACATATTCCCTTTTCCCTTCCCCTCCCAACCCCAGATCATGCATTCTGCCATAAATATCCTGCATCTTTCTCTCAGTCATTTTTTTTATGTTTAGGAACTCACATTTTCATCCTTTAATTTTATATTATTCTAAATTGTTAAAAAGAATGATACTCATGGTATTCCTGTTGCTACTGCAGGACACCCAGCGTCAGGTGGGATTATGTGGCCAAGAACTTTGCCCAGGTCAGAAGATGGGGTAGAAGCTGGCTTGCCACTGTGGCTCATGGTGGCTGGGAGGGTTCCTGGAGTGAAGTGGGGAGGCTATGAAGGAAGCAGAGTCCCTGCCAAAGCTCCGTGTTCCCCACTATGCCTGCAGGCCCTGGGCTGTGTTCTCTACGCTTGCTTCATCCTGGGCCGCCTCTGTGTCCCTATCTTTGCCAATATGAGCCGGGAGCCCTTCAGCACTTGTGCCCTGGTACTCTCAGTCCTGCATGCCACAGGGCCAGGTAAGCCCTCCCTCATGACTGGAAAAGGCTATGCACTACCCTGAGGAAGGCTTGCCAGCGAAGGCCTTATTCTGTGCCTGCTTCTGGGACTCAGTCTCCTTCTCAATCCCTCAAATACTCACCCTTGTTGCCACCATCTGAGTTGAGCTTCATAAGCTATGTCTTCACTACTCACAGCCCTCCTCTCCCATCTGTGCCTGGCTTTGCTGCCCAGGTGAACTCCTTCCTACAGTCACCCTGACCCTGCTTCAAAGACTCCTCTTCCTCCTTCTGTTCCTTCCCTATATTGGAGACTGAATCTAGGGCCTCACACATGCTTTATCACTGAGCTACATCCCCAGATTTTTTTTTCTTTTTTGGTATTTTTGAGAGACAGTGTCTCTCTTCAGTCCCAGCTGACCTGGAGCTCACTATGTAGACCAGGTTGGCCTTGAACTCACAGAGATCCACCTGCCTCTGCCTCTCAAGTGCTGGGATTAAAGGCTGCACCACCACACCAGGCCCCAGCCCTCTTTTCACTTTAAAAAAAAAATTTTTTTTTTATTTTATTTCTGTATGTGTATGAATGTACTGTCTGTCTTGCAAGTCTGTGCACCGTGTCGTGCAATGCCGCGGAGGTAGCAGAGGGTGTCGGATTTCACTCGAACTGGAGTTCTCCTGGAATTGGAGTTTCAGAAGGGTTCTCGGCCGACAATGATGGGTGCTGGGATCGACCCAGGTCCTCTGTTAAGCAGTGTTGTGCGCTCTTAAACCGCTAAGGCCATCTCTCAGACCCTTCACTTTTTACTTTGAGAAAGGGCCTCACTAAGTTTCCCAGTTAGACCTTGAACTATCAATTTTTGTATTTAGTTCTTGTTTGAAAGAGTCTTAAACAATTATTTATGTAATCAGCCGGGGCGTGGTGGCACATGCCCTTTAATCTAGCACTTGGGAGGCAGAGGCCAGGTGGATCTTGTGAGTTCAAGAGCCAGCCTGGTCTTAAAAAAAAAAACAGAGAGTCAAGGACAGCTGGGGCTACAGGGAGACACTGCTTGAAAAAAGACCAAAAAGATAAATAAAATAAAAATAAAATAATTACTTATTTGGGGCTGGAGAGTGGCTCGTGGTTAAGAAGCCACCGACTGCTCTTGCACAGGACAGGGTTCCGATTCAGAGCCCACATGGTGGCTAAGAAAGACCTGTTTAAAGCCAAGGGTGTGTGGTGCACACTTTTAATCCTAGCAGGGGAGGCAGAGGCCAGGGGATCTCTGTGCGTTTCAAGGGCCGCATGGTTACAGAGTGAGTTCCAAGTCCACTGGGGCTATAGGGAGACCCTCTCAAAAAAATAATATATATTATTATTAATTTTATGTGTCTGAGTGTTTTTTTTTTGTCACAACTGTGTGTGTGCTGCCACGAGGGAGATAGAGAGTGTTTGGATCCCCTGCGAACTGGATTAATAGATGTGCTTAGCTGCCATGTATGGGCTGGGAACGAAAACCTGTGGTCCTCTGCCAAGCCAGCCCAGGCTTTTAACCACCTAAGCCTATCTCCCAGCTTCTTGCAGAGGTGGGGTGTTCTTTTTGGTCTTTGTTTTTGTGGGTTTTTTTTTTTGTTTTGTGTCGTCTTACTCCTTGCGCTCTGTGTTCCCGGCCGTCGGGGAAAAAGGAGAGGACACACTCTTGTTCTTCCAGACGCAGTTTATTCAGCATGTCATATAACAAACTCTTTTTTCCCCCTTCCGTGTCCCCTACTAATAATCTTTCCCTAACCCTGCCTCCTAGCTAGCGTGCGAGCACCGTGGAGGTCTCTCATTGGTCTGTAAGCAGGTATGCACAATATACGGAAGTCAGCGGACATGTCTATGAGGGTCTCAGGTTTGGCGTTCTCTTGTTGGCTGGGAACGACTGGGCAGTCAGGCCGACAATCAAGCGATAAGACCTGGCTCAGGGTCCAAGGCGCCATTTTGGCCAACGCCCGCTCTCCACAGTTTTGTTTTGTTTCTTGAGCCTGGGTTTCTCTGTAGCCTGGAACTTTCTGTGTAGAACTTGATCCCACAGAGATCTGTCTGCCTGTGCCTCTTGGGTGCTGGGACTACAGGCATGATCCTCCATCCCCAACTTTGTTTTCAAGATAGGGTTTCCCCCTACTCCAGGCTGGCCTCAAACTCACTATCCTCACCCGCCGTCCTAGGCGGGACTTGGAAATAGGTCCTTCCCTTTTTCACTTTCAGTTATGTTTATTCTTGGTGGCTCCCATGGCTAAGATGTCTGTCCCCCCTCTCTGGCGAAAAGCGCTCTCTCATCTGACGTGTTTCAGGTTTTTAGCTACTGCATATATATATATACTATATAATATATATAATATATATATATAAATTTTTTGAGATGGGCCTCACTCACCATGTTGCTCAGGCTACCTTTAAACTCCTTGGGTCATTCTCCCATCTCTGCTTCCCCCGTCACTGGGACTACAGACATATCACCTCACAGCTGAGCTTTCCTTTTATAACCCTCAGTTACAGTGATCCACCCACCCCTTGCTCTGTACTCCGCAGGACATCACTGACTGTCATTACACTTGACCTTGCCCCGTATGGGGTTGGGCATGTCTCTTTGTCTCTGCCTCTGTGTATATATCTGATTTTCAGGTATACAGCTGAGCATACCAGCACATGTGTAGATTAAGGAACGGGTGGCTGTGCGAATGAGGAATGGGTGCTTGCTAAGTATTGGGGTCCTAGTGCTGGGCAGGGGCTCTAGAGAGCCCGGGCAGAGCTGCGGGGCCACCCTTCTTGTCCCCCCTGCCCAGGTATCTTCATGCTGCTCCTCATCTTCTTCGCCTTCCTGCACTGCTGGCTCAACGCCTTCGCTGAGATGCTGCGATTTGGAGACAGAATGTTCTACAGGGTGCGGCCCGGACAGGGGCCACTTGGGAGCAAGAGTCAGGGAGGTTGGCCAAGGGCCCAGGGAAGATGGTATCTGTGGTGGGCGTCAGAGTGAGCAATGTGGGCCTCAGGGGTGGGGATGATGCCGCCCTTGCACCTCTGAGCAGCAGGGCTGACTGCTTTTGTGTGGATGGTGCTTCAAGATCTCTTCATCCATCTGTGGGCAGGAGGGAGCTGGGAGTGTGTGGCTATCTCTGTTTGGCTAGACTCCAACCCTTCTGGGAGGGTCCAGGCAGAGGAGGGAGCACCGGGAGGTGCAGAGCTCTGAGGGCACCTTTTCCTCCCTCCCCAACCCTATATCTTCTCCAGGACTGGTGGAACTCTACATCTTTCTCCAACTACTATCGAACCTGGAACGTGGTAGTCCATGACTGGCTGTACAGCTACGTGTATCAGGATGGGCTGTGGGTATGAGCTCTCCACACCTGTTTGGTTTTCACAGTCCCAACAAGGGGAGTTTCCGGAGTGCCTTTTCCTTCCCACATTCTGTCTTGCTCACCTTAGCCAGACCTAAGGATTCTGCTGACCTTAACTGTGCACATTCTACCCAACCCAATGAGCGGAAAGTCCTCCTCAGAACTTGACCTCTTTCCTTCTTTATCCTTTATTTCATCCTCTCCACGAGTTACTTTTCCTAGCCTCCAAACAAACATACATATTGCAATTTTCACTTCCCAAGGATGCTCACCTACATTTAATCAGCACAGTAACCCTGAGAAGTGAGGATTATTATTATTATTATTATTAAGAGCACTGGCTGCTCTTGCAGAGGACCTGGGTTCAATTTCTACCACTGTCCATAACTCCAGTTCCAAGGGATCTGACACCCTCTTCTGACCTACCCAGGCACTGTATGACATAGGCATGCTTACATACATGCAGGCAATGGACGGACACACACACACACACACACACATAAAATAAAAAGAATAAATTAAAAAAAGAAAATGGCAGCTGAGGCCTGGTATGATGGAACATACTTGTAACTCAGCACTTGGGAAGCTGAGGCAGAAGGATTGCCCTGAGTTTGAGGCCAGCTTGGACTACATAGTGAGTTCTAGGCAAGTCTGCACTTTAGAGTGAGAGCCTGTCTCAAAAATAAAGCAGCCAGGCATGGTGGCGCACGCCTTTAATCCCAGCACTCGGGAGGTAGAAGCAGGAGGATCTCTGTGAGTTCAAGGCCATCCTGGTCTACAGAGCCAGCTCCAGGCCAGCTGGGACTACAGGGAGACCCTGTCTCAAAAACACCCCCCCAAAAAATAATAATAAAATGAACAAACAAGGATCTGGGAACAAGTCAGCTATTAAAGTGCTTGCTTTGCAAACATGGGGGTTTGAGTTCAATCCCCAGAAGTAAAAAAAAAAACAATCTAGGCCACTGTTATTTGAAAAGTTTATACCTGCGGCTTCAGATGTATTGTTCTTCTGACTGAGTCTCCTTCTAACTTTTGTGCTTAAGCCTATACTAAAATATTTTTATTAAACACCAGTGTATACTCCTCATCCCTGGCGCTTTCTGGCCAGCCAGCCTAACCTACTTGGTGAGCTCCAGACCAGTGAGAGACCCTGTCCCCCAAAACATGATGGATACTGCCTCCATGCAAGTGCATGCACACACACACACACACACACACACACACACACACAAATAACATGCAGAAACATAACAAAACAAAAAGACTGGGGGTAGAGCACTTGCCTAGCATGCATGAGATCTGGGTTCAGTGTCCAGCCTTGTCAAAATACAAAAACAAACAATGAAATCACAGCTAAGGTCCAAGATGTTAGAAGACTCATGTGCACCCTTCTGACTCCACATCCCACATCCTTTGCTCTGAGCCACACTCCTGACTTCCTTGAGGAGATCACCTCCTCACTTGCCTTCCTTCTCCACCAGCTCCTGGGCAGCCGGGCCCGAGGGGCGGCCATGTTGGGGGTGTGCCTGGTGTCTGCGGTGGTACATGAGTACATCTTCTGCTTCGTCCTGGGGTTCTTCTACCCGGTTATGCTGATGTTCTTCCTTGTGTTTGGGGGTGAGCTTGGCCTCTGTGCCCCTAGAAGGGAGGTGTCTGGCAGGAGACTTGGCTGCTCCTGAGGATGCTGGGTTTGGGTGTCCTGCCTTGGGGACATGGGGAGGTTTCTGGTCAAAGAAGAGCATTTGAGCAACAGACCTCGAGGGAGAAGGGAATGCTGTGGTGTGGCTGAGAGGACCAGCACGAGCTCCAGGACGTTGAGAGGCAGCTGGACAATCCTGGTCTCCTTCTCCTGCCCCTCGAGACCCAGTAGACTCTGTAGCTGGGTTCACGATTTTGCCTGGGGTGGGGGAGTCTCCTTCCTGGTTCTGCTCCATCACTTCCAGACCGGGCACAGGGATCTGAAGCTGGAGTGACAGCCTGTCTCCCACCCCAGGGCTGCTGAACTTCACCATGAATGACCGGCACACAGGCCCTGCCTGGAACGTGCTGATGTGGACCTTGCTCTTTCTGGGCCAGGGCATCCAGGTCAGCCTGTACTGCCAGGACTGGTATTCATGGCGACACTGTCCCCTGCCCCAGGTAAGACTACACCACTCTCTGAGTTCCCTATCCAGAATGAGGCACCCAGCAGCCAGCCCTTTTGGATTCCAATTCAATAGCTGTGGTCAGCGACAGAGTCTAGTTGGGGGAAGGGAACTCATGTTTTCTTAAAGTGGGTCACTAGAAGTGACCTCACCCACATCTACCATTTCATGACACAGACAACATTCTGGGGGCTGGCGACACCTTGGTCTTGGTCCTGCCGTCCCTAAGGTCAAGGCACCCACACTGCCCAGAGGACAGAATCAAGCTCATCACCTGCAAAGCCCTGGGCCAGAGTTCCTCAGTGCATTTCCTACCCAACTCTGAGCCAGGGGCCTGCAAGCAGGCCCTGCCAGGGGGCCACAGGGATGCAGGTGTGCACCCCTATGGGCAGCCGAACACAGACTCTTCAGTACCCCTCTCCATGGATTTGGCACAAGTCACCTTCTTTGCCATGGCTCTCAGACATGGGGAGCCTGACAGTGGGGGAGGGGGGGCCTTACAGAATTGATGAATGTGGAGAGACTCAGGAAACAGGGCCACCAAAGTTGAGGAAGGGTTTGGTTTTGACGTTCTACTTCTCCCAACAGAATAATAAAGTCTTTTGTCTCATTCGTTCATCACTTGTTTTGTTGTTGCTTTTTGCACGTTTTATTGTTTTTGTTTTGTTTTGTTTTGTTTTGTTTTAGACAAGGTCTTACACCATTTAGCCTACCTGGCCTGGGATTCACTATGTATACCAGGCTGGCTTTAAACTCACAGAGCCCCACCTGCCCCTGCCCCCAGAGTGCTGGGATTAAACAAATTCAACACCATGACCAGCAAAAACTCACTTTGTGATAAGTAATCTTACAAACAATTCTATGACAAATATCCCCATGTTTATATGATATATATGCACATGCCATACATATATGATATATATGCACACGTCATACATACATATATATATATATGCACACATCATACATATATGCCACCATATATTTTCTATAAAATTGTGCACTTTCTTTTTTTTTTTGGTGTTTTCGAGACAGGGTCTCCCTGTAGTCCCAGCTGTCCTGGAACTCACTCTGTAGACCAGGCTGGCCTTGAACTCACAAAGATCCGCCTGCCTCTGCCTCCCAAGTGCTAGGATTAAAGGCGTGCGCCACCACACCCGGCAATTGTGCACTTTCCAAAGGGAATTTTCTTTCTTTATTTGGGGGGGTAGTATTTTTGAGCCAGGGTCTCCCTTTAGTCCCAGCTGGCCTGGAGCTTGCTCTGTAGACCGGACTGGCCTTGAACTCACATAGATCTGCTTGCCTCTGCCTCCCAAGTGCTGGGATTAAAGGTATGCGCCACCATGCCTGGCACTAAAGATGGTTCTTAGCCGCCATATGGATGCTGGGAATCGAATCTGGGTCCTCTGCAGGACCCAGTCAGTACTCTTAACTGCTGAGCCATCTCTCCAGTGCCAACTAAAGGGAATTTTCTAGCAGAATTACTATAATATTGGGCAGGCTTAATTAAAGCATTGCTTATGGACTGGAGAGATGTGTCCAGTTCCCAGCACCACATCAGGAGGCTCACACTGCTGTGACTCCACGTCAGAAGGCTCACACTGCTGTGACTCCTGTGCCTCTGGCCGCTAAGTGCACATGCACAAACACACATATATACAAAATTAAAAACAAATCTTTTTTCCAGGCATGGTGGCGCATGCCTTTAATCCCAGTTCTCAGGAGGCAGAAGCAGGCAGATCTCTTTAAGT
Organism: Rhizomys pruinosus; assembly: GCA_009823505.1. Classification (NCBI taxonomy): domain Eukaryota; kingdom Metazoa; phylum Chordata; class Mammalia; order Rodentia; family Spalacidae; genus Rhizomys; species Rhizomys pruinosus. Next base: position 128,661 of record VZQC01014953.1, read on the forward strand.
TCAAGGCCAGCCTGGTCTACAGAGTGAGTTCCAGGCCAGCTGGGGCTACAGGGAGACCCTGTCTCAAAAGACCAAAAAAAGAAACATTGTCTACATTACCTGTCTTCCCTCTAGAAAGCACATATATGAACATAAAGGACATTGGTTGCTCAGTTTCCTGGCTGCTTCTGATGCTGATTTTTGTGAACTTTTTAATCTTTGCCAATCTGACAAGCAGGAAATCATGTCTATTGTTTTTATTTTGCATTATAATCATTACTTTAAAAAAACAAAAAAAGGGGCCAGAGAGATGGCTCAGCGGTTAAGAGCACTGACTGCTCTTGTAGAGGACTCGGGTTTGATTCCCAGCACCCACATGGTGGCTAAGAACTGTCTTTAACTCCAGTTCCAGGGGAATCCCACGCTCTCTTCTGACCTCCATGGCATTGCACGACACGGGTGCACCAACCTACATGCAGACAGTATACTCATACACATAAGAAATAATAAATAAAAAAATTTTTAACTGGAAAAAATAACCCTGAATATTAACGCCTTTAGTCCCAGCGCTTGGGAGGCAGAGGCAGGAGGATCTCTGTGAGTTCAAGGCCAGCCTGGTCTACATAGCAATTTCCAGAGCAGCTGGAGCTACAGGGGGACCTGTATGGAAAGACCAAAACAAACAAATAAACAAACTGAAAGTTAGGCAGAGTGGTACATTTTTAAATTTTTTATTTATTTATTGCTCAGTTTGAGACAGGGTCTCCCTGTATCCCTGGCTGGCCTGGAACTTAATATATGGAACAGGCTGGCCTTGAACTCACAGAGACCCACCTGCCTCTGCTTCCAGAGTGCTGGGATTAAAGGCATGCACCACCACACCTGGCTTATTTTATTTTTTAAATATTTTATATTTTATTTTTTTCATTCATCTAATTTTATTTTATTTTTTATTTCATGTGTATGAGTGTATTGCCTGCCTGTGTGGAAGTGTACCCATGTCATTCCATGCTGGAGGAGGTCAAAAGAGGGTGTCTGATACCCTGGAATTGGAGTTATGGACTGTTGTTAACTATCATGTGGCTGCTGGCAATGGAGCCCTGGTCCTCTGTGAGAGCAGCCAGTGTTCTTAATCGCTGAGCCATCTCTCTAGCCCCAGAGTGGTACATTCTTATAGGAGGAGAGAACAGGAAGATTTCCAACTCAGGGCTACCCTGGGTTACATAGTACGACCCTGCCTCAAAAACTAAATAAGGGCTGGCAAGATGGCTCAGTAGTAAAGGTGCTTGATCCAAGACTGCTGAATTGAGTTCAAGCCCTGGAACCCACGCGATAGAAGAAGAGAATCAAGTCCTACAGGTTGTCCTCTTATACACCTGTGCCATGGTACACTAACAACCACACACACACACACACACACACACACACACACACACTAAATAAATAAATAAATAATAAATAATAAATAAATAAATAAATAAATGTAAAAAAATTAAATACATAATAAAGTAAAAATTGAATATAGTTTTGTGTGCCACCTGTGCTGGTTAGTGCTCATTGTCAACTTCACAGAATCTAGGCTGGTCTTAGACTCATTGTGTAGCTGAAGGTGGTCTTGATCCTACTGTTTCCACATCTCAGATGCCAAGATTACACATGCACATAGATCACCATGCCCAGTTCTACCATCCATCTTGATTCCTGTATTTTTTGTTTGTTTGTTTGTCTTTTTGAGACAGGGTCTCCCTACAGCCCCAGCCATCCTGGAACTCACTTTGTAGACCAGGCTGGCCTTGAACTCACAGAGATCCTCCTGCCTCTGCCCCCCAAGTGCTGGGATTAAAGGCGTGCACCACCATGCTGAGTGATTCCTCTATTCTATAACCAAATCTTGTTTTAAATTTTATTTATTTTTGTCTGTGTATGAATGTACTGTCTGCATGTAGGTTTGTGCACCCGTGTAGTGCAATGCCGCGGAGGTCAGAAGAAGGTCTCGGATTCCCCTGGAACTGGAGTTAAAGACGGTTCTTAGCCGCCATGTGGGTGCTGGGGATCGAACTCCAGTCCTCTGCAAGAGCAGTCAGTGCTCCTAACCGCTAGGTTATCTCTCCGTCCCATAGCCAAATCTTCCTTGACTGTTTGTGTTCAGGTAATAGCTGCCATGTGGGTGCTGGGGATCGAACTCCGGTCCTCTGCAAGAGCAGTCAGTGCTCCTAACCGCTAGGCTATCTCTCCGTCCCATAACCAAATCTTCCTTGACTGTTTGTTCAGGTAAGGTATGGACAGACTCCCTACGATGTACAAATGACTTTTTTTTTTATGTGTATGAATGTACTGTCTTCATGTAGGTTTGTGCACCCATGTCATGCAAAGCCTCAGAGGTCAGAAGAGTCGGAGTCCCCTGGAACTGGAGTTAAAGACGGTTCTCAGCCGCCATGTGGGTGCTGGGGATCGAACCCGGGTCCTCTGCAAGAGCAGTCGGTGCTCTTAACCATTAGGCTATCTCTCCTGCCCCACAAACGTTTTCAAAAGTCATTTGGAGAGGCTGGAGAGATGGCCTAGCGGTTAAGAGCACCGACTGCTCTTGCAGAGGACCCGGGTTCCATCCCCAGCACCCACATGGCGGCTGAGAACCGTCTGTAACTCCAATTCCAGGAGAACTACAGTTCCAGGGGAATCTGAGACCCTCTTCTGACCTCCACAGCATTGCACAACACGGGTGCACAAACCTACATGCAGACAGTACATTCATACACATACAAAAATAAATAAAATTTAAAAAAATTAAA
>VZQC01014953.1:143676-161709 GCA_009823505.1 Rhizomys pruinosus
AAAAAGAAAAAAAAAGAAATGAGAAAGGTGACAATACTACAGACCCTACGGCTATTAAAAGGATGGCAAAGGAACAAGTGTGTGCCATCCATCCCACAGCTTAGTGAGACAGACACTTGTCCTGAAAAGCAAAAACTACCAGTTCATCAGGAATGGCGTTCAGCTATTAACTAATTCGAATCTGTTTCACTGGGAATCCCAGAGAACAACAATAAAAAGGTAAAATTTAGAATTTCCCCAAAGAAAATCCTAGGTAAACACCTCTGGTGCACATAATCCTCAAGTTTTTCTACACCTTCCAGCACTACTGTCTCAGGTAACAAACACCTAAACATGAATTGACTTTTTCTCAAAAACAATTATTTGTCTACTCACACTTACACACAAATTTTTTTTTAATTTAGAAACTTTAAAAAATTCTACATTTAGGGGCTGGAGAGATGGCTCAGAGGTTAAGAGCACCAACTGCTCTTGCAGAGGACCTGGGTTTGATTCCCAGCACCCACATGGCAGCTAAGAACCGTCTTTAACTCCAGTTCCAGGGGAATCTGACACCCTCTTCTGACCTCTGCAGCATTGCACAACACAGGTGCACCAACCTACATGCAGACAGTACACTCATACACATAAAAAAAAGAATAAATTAAGCCGGGCGTGGTGGCACATGCCTTTAATCCTAGGGAGGCAGAGGCAGGTGGATCTTTGTGAGTTCAAGGCTAGCCTGGTCTGCACAGTGAGTTCCAGGACAGCTGTGGCTACAGGGAGACCCTGTCTTGAAAAGCCAAAAAATAAATAAATAAATAAATAAATAAATAAATTAATTAATTTAAAAAAATTCTACATTTAGCTGTGTGCAGTGGTGCACACCTGTAATTCCAGGACTTGGGAGGCAGAGGCAGGCAATCTCTATGAGTTCAAGGCCAGCGTGGCCTACATAGTGAGTTCCAGGACAGCTGGAGCTACAGGGAGACCCTGTCTCAAAAAGACCCCCCCAAAAAAAGGATTATACTATTGATTTATCTTATGTTTGTAGGGGGGGTTATGTCCATGCCACAGCCCACATGCAGAGATCAGAGAATGACATGTGGGAGTCAGTTCTCGCCTCCCGCCATGTGGGTCCCAGGGATTGAGCTCAGAGTCAGGCTTAGTGGCAAGTGCCTTTACCTGCTGAGCCATCTCACCAAACCCCAGGAGCCAACTATTAAATTATATTATTATAAGAAAAAGCGAGGGCTGGGCTGGAGAGATAGCTTAGCGGTTAAGAGCACCGACTGCTCTTGCAGAGGACCTGGGTTCAATCCCCAAACTGGATCTCAAGTCCTGACAAAATTTCAGTCTAGAGGGATCTTATGCCATGTGGTCTCTGCTCAGGAGGCCCAGTCTCTGCCACAGCCTCTGCTGTTTTGTGATATGACAGTGGCTGAGAGCCCCAGCATGCCCTGGCACTGGAAATGGGCGTGGCATCACTGGAGGTCATGGCTGTGGACTGCGCTGATGGGAATGCCAGGACCTGACTGCTGCTCAGAGGACCCTGGAAAGAAGTGATGCTGCGGAGACACAGCAGCCTTGTGTTGGGGGGGCCACTGCACGAGCAAACCTGAGCTGATCTTAGGGGAGAGCATGGATCTGGGCCATGAAGCAGAGAAGCTTCCATTTGAAGCCTCCCTCACATCTGAGAAGTGAGTGGACAAGGCTGGCCTAAGTGATTCTGCCACTTATTAGTTATATCACTGAGAACAGGTCACCCAGTACCCATTCACTCAGAATACTACTACTTAGTATTAGACACCATTTGGGGAAGGATCAGTTAAAAAACAAAAAGAACTCAGCTCTGAGAGTTAACATTGTAGCTGAGTGAATCAAGCTAAAAATGTAACTACCGGCTGGCAACATTTCAGCAGGTAAAAGCTCTTGCCACACAAGCCTGATGCCACATAAGCCTGATGATCAGAACTCACATGGAAGGAGAAAAACAACTCCCAAAATTTGTCCTCTGGAGTCAGATATGGTAGCACGCACCTTTAATCCCAGCACTCAGGAGGCAGAGACAAGTGGATCTCTGTGAGTTCAAGGCCAGCCTGGTCTACATAGTGAATTCCAGGACAGCTAGGGCTACAGGGAGACCCTATCTCAAAATATATATATATATAACTAAAATTAGAGTATGTCAAATACCTATGTATGAATGGGAGGTGCAACTGCAATTTACTTATTTATTGATATTTTATTGTTTTGTGTATGCAGAATGTTAAGTGCACCACACATATGCAGTGCCCACAGAGGCCAGAAGATGGCATTGGATCCCCTGGAGCTGGAGTTATAGACAGCTTCTAGCTTCACTGTGGATGCTGGGAACCAAACCTGGGTCCTCTATGTAAGAGTAACAAGTACTCTTAATTGCTTAGCCATCTCTGCAGCCCTGTAATTTTTTTTTAAGACATTGTATTAGTCAGGGTTCTCTAAAGAAACAGAAGCAACAAGACGAATATATAGCTATATACAAATTTATTGATTTGCTCACATGACAGAGCTCAAGGAGTCCAACAATAGCTGTGCTGCACTGGAGATGCCGAGAATCCAGGGAACTGCTCAGTCCGCAAGGCTGGACGTCTCAGTAGTCCCAATCTGGTGCTGAAGGCCTGATGGATTCCAGGAGATCTGCCGGTCTCAGTACATGCTGGGATCCGAAGGGTTGATCACAGCAGCAAGACAAACTCACCAGTGAGAGAGAGGCAAGCCGCAGGAAAAAAGGGACCAGCTCCCTCTGCTATGGCCTTTTATACTGCCTGCAGACAGAAGGTAACGCCCACATTTGGGGTGGGCCATCCGGGTTGAGGTAGTCCAATCCAAAGATCCTTTTTCTCTTATTTGTTCATCCTTAGTCCAGGCAAGTTGACAGCCAGGATTAACCATCACAGACTTGGTCTCCCTGTAGCCCCAGCTGTCCTGGAACTCACCATGCAGATCAGGCTGGCCTTGAACTCAGAGAGGTCCACCTGCTTCTACCTCCTAAGTGCTGGGATTAAAGGTATGAGCCACCAAGCCCAGATCAGCCCTCTATTTTTAAATTTTATCTTTAGATGTGTATTTTGCCTGCATGTATGTAAGTGTACCACCTGTGTGCAATGCCTGTGGGGCGGGCCAGAAGTAGGTATCAGATGCCCTGATACTGGAGATGTGGCTGGATGGTTGTTAGCCACTATTGTGGGTGCCAGGAACTGAACTCTGGTCCTCTGGAAGAGCAGATAGTCTTAACTGCTGAGCAATCTCTCCAGCTCCCTGTAATTTTATTTGTAAAGATGTACTTTTTGGTTAAGAGCACCAACTGCTCTTGCAGAGGACCCGGGTTCGATCCCCAGCATCCACATGGAGGCTGAGAACCATCTGTAACTCCAATTCCAGGAGAACTCCAGTTCTAAGGGAATCTGAGACCCTCTTCTGACCTCCACGGCATTGCACAACACGGGAGCACAGACCTACATGCAGACAGTACACTCATACACAAACAAAAATAAATAAAATTGGGCTGGAGAGATAGCCTAGCGGTTAAGAGCACCGACTGCTCTTGCAGAGGACCTGGGGTCCATCCCTAGCACCCACATGGCGGCTAAGAACTGTCTGTAACTCCAATTCCAGGAGAACTCCAGTTCCAGGGGAATCTGAGACCCTCTTCTGACCTCCGCGGCATTGCACGACATGGGTGCACAGACCTGCATGCAGACAGTACATTCATACATATACAAAATAAATAAATAAAATTTAAATAAATAAAATTTAAAAAAAAATTTAAAAGATGCACTTTTATTTTTAATTGTGTGTTTGTGTGTGTGTGTGCCTGTGTGGGGTATATCCACACTGAGTGCAGCTGCCCGTAGAGGCCAGAAGGGGAAAAGAGGGTGTTAGATCCCTTAGAGCTGTAGTTACAGCCTGAGAATGGGATAGTGTTTTGCTGTAGTTTGTGGACTCTGTGTTTGGCTTTGAAGTGACTCTGGATGACTTTTTTATATAATGTTTATGAGTGCATTGTCTGCATGTGTGTAAGTGCACCTGTGGAAGCAAGAAAGAGGCACTAGGTCCCCTGAAACTGGAGTTACAGACGGGTGTTGGCCGCCATGTGGGTGCTGGAAATTGAACCCAGGTCCTTTGCAAGAGTAATCAATGCTCTCATCCACTGAGCCATTTCTCTAACCCATGGATTTTTTTTTTTTTTGTCTTTTTGAGACAGGGTCTCCCTGTAGTCCCAGCTGTCCTGGAACTTACTCTGTAGACCAGGCTGGCCTTGAACTCACAAAGATCCACCTGCCTCTGCCTCCCGAGTGCTAGGATTAAAGGCGTGCGCCACCACGCCCGGCTTTTTTTGTCTTTTTGAGAAAGGGTCTCCATGTAGTAGCCCCAGCTGTTCTGGAACTATGTAGACCAGGCTGGCCTTGAACTCACAGAGATCTGCCTACCTCTGCCTCTGGAGTGCTGGGATTAAAGGCGTGCGCCACCACACCCAGCCTCCATGGATGACTTTACATGACCACATTACTGTTGTCATAAAATTATTTTAGGGATTAGAAATAAAAGTTCCACCGGGCGTGGTGGCGCACGCCTTTAATCCTAGACGCTTGGGAGGAGGAGAGGCGGGCGGATCTTTGTGAGTCAAGGCCAGCCTGGTCTCCAGAGTAGTTCCTGACAGCTGGGGGCTACAGGGAGACCCTGTCTCGAAAAGACCAAAAAAAAAAAAAAAAAAAAAAAGAAATAAAAGTCCTGTAAACCCTACAACTTGTCCTTAATGATTTCCTTGGCTAAATCCTCTTTCCCAAAAAGTAACTACTAGCTAGAGAAGAAATACTAGCTAGAGTTTTCAGTGTAACTGAATGAGGTTTCCTTGTGTTTGGCAGCAACTGTAACAGTGCAGTGCTAGGGATCAAATCCAGGATGTCCTGCATGACAAACACTCCACCACCTAGCTAACCTCAGCCTTTACATGGATTTTTTTTTTAATGGAAAACAGTAGTAATCTCAGAGAACCTACACACACACACAAGAAAAAAACCCACAAAACTACATAAGTTTTTTTTTTTTTCAAGGCAGGATCCTCTATAAACCAACCTGCCCTTGAACTTGTCATTGCATGATCCTCCAGCTTCTGCCTCCTGATTGATGGGGTTACAGGCACCTACACCACACTTAGGTTTTTTTTTATTTGTATTTTGTTTTTATTTTATTTATTTTAAATTTTATTTATTTTTTATGTGTATGAATGTACTATCTGCATGTAGGTTTGTGCACCCGTGTCGTGCAATGCCGCAGAGGTCAGAAGAGGGTGTCGGGTTCCCCTGGAACTGGAGTTCTCCTGGAATTGGAGTTACAGACAGTTCTCAGCCGCCATGTGGGTGCTGGGGATTGAACCCAGGTCCTCTGCAAGAGTGGTCGGCGCTCTTAACTGCTAGACCATCCCTCCAGCCCCTTATTTATTTTTTTTAGACAGTGTCTTACTATGTAGCCCTGGATGGCCTGGAACTTGGCTTTGTATACCAGTAGACCAGACTGGCCTAAAACTCACAGACATCCATCTACCTCTGCTTCCCAAGCGCTGGGATCAAAGGTGTGCACCATCACTTCAGATCCCACTGAAAAATTCTTTTAATTTTTTAAAAAATTTTTATTTATTCTTGTATGTGTATGAATGTACTGTCTGCATGTAGGTTTGTGCACCCGTGTCGTGAAATGCCACAGAGGTCAGAAGAGGGTGTTGGATTCCCCTGGAACTGGAGTTAAAGATGGTTCTCAGCCGCCATGTGGGTGCTAGGGATTGAACCTGGGTCCTCTGCCAGAGCAGTCAACACTCTTAACTGCTCGGCCATCTCTCCAGCCACACATACCCCCCCCCCGAAAATTTTGAGGCAAAAATTTGTCCTTTATTGTCTGTCTTACTTTTTTTTGTGTGTGTATGTGTATCTTTTCGAGACAGGGTCTCCCTATAGCCCCAGCTGTCCTGGAACTCGCTCTGTAGACCAGGCTGGGCTTAAACTCACAAAGATCCACCTACCTCTACCTCCTGAGTGCTAGGATTAAAGGCGTGTGCCACCATGCCCGGCTACCTTTTTTTTTAAAGTAATGATTTAATGATTTTCTTTTGTTTTATTATCACTTGACTAGTCTGGTCAACAGTGTTACAAGCATTTTTTTTTTTGGTCTTTTTGAGACAGGGTCTCCCTGTAGCCTCAGCTGTCCTGGAACTCACAAAGATTCACCTGCCTCTGCCTCCCAAGTGCTAGGATTAAAGGCGTGCGCCACCAAGCCCTGCTTGTCTTACCTTTTTGTTTGCTTGCTTGCTTCCTTCCAGTCTTCATTATTAGAAGTTAACAAACTTTAGGGACTGGAGAGATGGCTCACCGGTTAAGAGCACCGACCACTCTTGCAGAGGACCCGGTTTTGATTCCCACCACCCACATGGCAGCTAAGAACCGTCTTTAAGCCAGGTGTGTCAGGGTGTGAGCTCCAGAAGCCCATCGGAATGCAGTCACCTAAGATCCAAGTTGCCCAAGAACCTGCAATACCAGGCATAGCCTTTGGCTATGCTAAAGCAGGCCACCACCAATTACCCAGGAATCTTCCACCTCGCCCTTCTGGAAGTCAGATTCCAGACTCCGACCCACCCCCACTCCCCCTGAATCCCATCCCNTGAAAAAAGAAATAATTATTTGAGTATGCTAGAATTATAGGCGAGTGTAGCCACAAACCCCCCAGTTGTCCTGTAAAAGAATTCTTTAAAACAAGCTGATAAACGGAAGAGAAATGGTTGTTTGGCCAAATAAGGAAAGGGAGAATACTTCTTTTAATAAAAAAATATTAAAAAAAATTATTTTTATTCAGTGTATGTGGGTATGAGTGTTGATGCCTGCACGGACTGCAAGTGCACACCCAGCTTTGTGTGTTGCAAAATCACCGGTTAGAGGTCCGGGAAAGAGTGTTGTGAACCCACCATGGGGCTCGGGAAGCCGAACCGGGTCCTCTCTGCAAGCAGCCAGTGTTTTACAGCCATCTCTCCAGCCTGATCCCCTTACACCTTTTAAATGGGTAAAATTTAAGTATTTGAATAATAATGAAAAGAATTCAGTAGACACTTAAGACTGGAGAAGAAATGTTAATCTAAGATTCCTGAAACAGATTTCAGGGATTTCTCTCAAGCACAAAAGAAGGGGGGTTGGCCCAGCAATTAAGAGCACAGACTGCTCTTGCAGAAACCTGGCTCGGGTCCCAGCACGTACATTTGGCTAGCCCTGTTCAGACTCTCTCCTCTGGCCGGCATGGCACTAAACAGATTTAAAAAAAAAAAAAAAGACCATAAGAGCACGCAGGTGAGATGGTTCAAGCCATTGAGCCTAATGGCTTTTCAGATTCCCTGACCACCTGTAACTCCAGCCCAAGAGAATCCTTTTAAGTGATACTTATTATCATTGTATTGTTAGCATATATTTATTATATATTTAATATATATACACACACATATGTGCATAATTAAAATTTGAAAATTAAATCTAAAGCTAAATAAATAATAATAATTATGATAGTATTTGTCTTTTGAAACAGGTCTCCCGTGACCCAGCTGTCTGGAACGCATAGTTAGACAGGCTGCGTTGAACTCCCAGAGCTCTGCTTGCCTCTGACCCAAGGTCAGGATTTCAAGCATGAGCCACCATGCCTGCAGAGCTAGTTTTTAATTATTTTAAATTTTTAATTTTCTTTATTTGAGACAGGGCCCTTTAGTCCCAACTGCCTGGAGTTCCTCTGAGACCAGGCTGGCCTGATCACAGAGAATTCCACCTGCCTCTGCTCTCGAGTGCTGGGATTAAAGGTTGGCACCACCATGCCTGGCAATAATAATGTTTTAGGTTATGCTGCATTTTTAGGTGCACCGGTCTTGCAATGCCTTGACAAGGACAGAAGAGGGCCTGGACCCCTTGGAACTGGATTATGGACAGTTTTTACTCTATGTGAGTGTCGGGGATTTGGATTTAGGTATCTACAAACAAGCCAGCCTGCTTAACTGCTGAGCCATCTCTCTAGCTCCAGACTAAGTTATATAAGTTTAATTCTGAAAGGTGAAAATTTAGACCTGTAACTATTGTTTGAAGTGGACCATGTGGCATAAGAAAGAGTGTACAATGTATTGAATTCTGATTGGGTGGATGGTGAAGCCATTCATAGGAAAATGATTCTTTAAGCTTTTTTGTGGTAGCAGATAATAAAATGAAAATTTCAAGGCTTCATCTGGATGAGCTACTTCTTTTTTTTTTTTTTTTTGTGTTTTGAGAAACAATGACTCCCTTGTAGCCCTGCCTAGCTGTCCTAGGAACTCACTCTGGAGTAACCAGGCTGGCCTCCTGAATGAACTCACCAAAGATCCGCCTCCTACTGCCTCCCACCTAGATTAAATGCGTCACCACCACGCCCGGCCCTGGATGATCTACTTCTAACTCAGTGCCACACCCTCATGCCAAAATCTTGACATATGGCCTTTATTCTTTTTAATTAATTAATAATTATATCGTTTTTTTATTTTTATTTTATTTAATTATTTCATTATATATTGTTACTCAAGTAACTGTCCTGCATCAGTCGTGCATCCGATGCGGCAGCAATGCCGCGGAAGTCAGAGAGGATCTCGGATTCCCCTAGAACTAGAGTTCTCCTGGAGTTGGAGTTATAAGTAGTTGTGAGCGGCCCAATGTGGGTGCTGGGGATCGAAAACCGGGTCCTCTGCAAGAGCGTCGGGCAGCGCTACGTAACGGCTTTAGGCCATCTCTCAGCCCTAAAATGAGTATTCTAGGAGACACCAATATAAAGAGCACGTATGTTTTTAGCTCAACAATACAATTGCTCAGGTTTGCCATACAATTACCTATATCGCACTACATCCGCAGATGAGGAGCGATACCAGTTTGCCCCTTGTTTTTCTGGGACTGGTTACTTCACTTAGCATCATATCTTTTAGTCCAGCCATTTACCTGCAAGATCATATGGTCATCTTTCTTTTTTTTTTTAGAAAAAAAAAAAATTTTTTTTCATTATTTATGTGTATCTTGTAATGTGTAATGAATGTACTGTCTGCGTTACTTTGCAAGTCGGCACCCATGTCGTGCAATGCGGGAGGTCAGAAGGGGTATCTCGGATTCCCCTGGAAACTGAGAGTCTCCCGAATGGACTTACAGAGTTCATTAGCCGCCAGTGGGTGACTGGGGATCAACCTGGGTCTCTGCGAAGGAGCCGTCCGGGTGCCTCCTTAACCCGATGATAAGGGCTACATCATCCATCCAGAATCATCTTTCTTACCACTGCGTTTAATAAAGAACTCCGAATTGTTAGCATCACCACATTTAATACATCAGTCCACATCAAGTTAGTGAGGGCATTTGGTTGTTCACACTGCACTTGTATGTGCAAGAAACGTGCAAACACATGGCTGCCGAATGATATCTGGTGAGGGAGAATTAAAAGAGTTCGTGTGGGTACGCAGGAGTGATGTGGTGTTCAGGTAGCAATTTCCATTCCAGCTTCAAAGGTTTCGTCACACTGCTCCCATAAGGCCACGAGTTTACATTCCCACCAGCAGGACATGAAATGTCCTTTGCCCTCTCCAGCACTTGAAGTATCCATCGTTTCTCATATCACTGCCAGTCTATTGGAAGAGAAGTCGACAAGTGAACCATGAATGAACTAAAGTGGTTTTAACTTTTGATTGCCGTAATGATATGATTGTGGAACACTTCTAATCCAGGTCTCACCATCTCTAATTCTCACTTATGAAGTCTCTATCAGCTCTTTACTCCATCTATGGAGTGGAAAAAACGTCAAATTTCCTGTTTTTCTTTCTCTTTCTTCTTGGTCTTGACATGAGTAGTTTAATATTCTGGATGTTAAGCTCAATCGAAGTTGCTGTTCGAAGGTTTCTCAACATCAGTGAATTTCTCTCACTCTCCTTGATGTCTTTTGAGTGTGACAGAAGAAGCTTTAGTTTAATGACGTCCCATTAGTCAATAGGCATCTACCCTAATACTTTACGGCATCTCCCATGTGCTGATTTAGAAGTCTGTTTCCTTGCCTAGTCGTCGTATCTGCTGCCAATTGTGCGCCTTTTTCTTTCATCACTTCAGAGTAATTGAGATTTTCATACGATTAAGTGTCTTTAATCCATCTGGAGTGACTTTTGTACAGGGCTGAGAGGTAGGGGTTAGTTTAATTCTTCTACAAATGTAGATCCAGTCTTGCCAACACCACTCGCTGAAGATACTGTCTTTCCACAGAGTGTTCTTGGCCCCCTTTCAAATATGAGGTGGCTGAAATTGGATGAGCTCAAGTTTTTTGGATCTTCAATTTTGTATCTTCAATTTTGTTGCATTTGTCAATTGGTCTGTTTTTGTCCCAGTAACCAAGCTGTTTTTTATGACATAGCCCTGTAGTATAGTCAAAGTCTGGTATAGAGATACCACCTGTATTGCTCCTTTCTGCCTTTATTCTAATTCTCAGGCATGTCCAAGCTCTTCTCCCTTAGAGTTTTTGATTAGCTTTATGTAGTTTCTGCTTAGATTATTCTTCGGAGTGTGCCTTTTTGATATTTGTTCTTCTTTTTTTTGTTTTGTCGTTTTTTTTCAGCTACCAGAATTCTGTAAAGGCTAAGCAGAGTAATAGATAATGGCCCACGATGAAGACCCATGAGACACCAAAATAAGGCTGAATAGAAAGTCTTTAGTCAGCTGACGACTATACACCAGACCCTCAGTCCAGGGTGTACCACTATGCTGATGCATCAGAGGTTTATTTAGCAAAACACATATCCAGGGTGAAAGTTTAAATTCCCAGCTTAGGGAGTGGAAGCCCCCTTAAAATTCTATTCTCTAAAAGTAGCCAAGCATAAAGTACAGAAGCCATGTCCGAAGAGTTAGTTTCCTTTTCTTTTTGTTAGGAGTGTTTCTAAGCTGACTGTTTGTCAAAATTCCTGTCCAGTTCCATTGAACTTAGAACTTCCTTTTATTCCATACTTTGATCTTAAGTTTTGATACTGCCATTCAGCTGAGCTCATTAATATAGCATAGCTTATGGGCGAATCTTTTTTTTATGTGTATGAGTTACTGTCTGCATGCCTAGCCGCCCTGGTGCCACCATGTGCTGCACTGCCCGGAGTTCAAAAGAATATAGGATTCCCGGAACTGATTTAAAGTGGATGCTTGTAGTTGGCTGACCATGTGCGGCTGGAACTCGAACCCGGGTCCTCTTAACTTAAACAGTTCGTGCTTTTAACCGAGCTGAGAGTCATCAAATACGCAGCGCACACGCCTACTTTTTTTGGAGACGGAGAGAGGTCTCCCTGTTAGCCCAGTGGCTGAAACTCACTCTGTAGACAGGCCTGGCCTTGAACCTCCACAGAGATCTCCTGCCTCTTCCTCCTAGTGCTGCTAGGGAGTTAACAGGCATGTGTAAAGGCCGAACATATGGGATGATTCGGCTTAAACGACAGCCTCTAGCCCGCATGGTTAGTGCTGGGAATTGAACACCCCCCCCCCCCGATCCTCGCAAACGCAATTAGGCCCTTAACCATTGAGCCATCTCTCCAGCCCTGTTATGGGCCATCTTGAGATGTCTTATCACAACCACCCATCCTCCTCTTACACCCCCAATTTATCTGCCCCAAATTCTGGAATTTAAGATCCATATCTAGAAGGATTTAGTAGCTCAAATTCATTGCTGTGCAGCTACTGTAAGTTCCTGTTACCCTGGAGGCATTCATGGCAAGGTCCTAGGAAGAGGATGAAAAATTCCTTCTAGCCAGGTGTGGCGCAGCACCTTTAATCCTAGACTTGGGAGGCAGATGCAGGTAGATTTTTGTGAGTTTCAAGGCCAGGCCTGATCTACATACCAAATTCCAAGCCAGCCAGAGATACATAATGAAACCCTGTCTTGGAAAAACCAGAAAACAAAAAAAAAAAAAAAAAGAAAAAAGAAAAATTCTTTTCTTAGCCATTCTGAGTAAAGGCTCTGCACCACAGCAAAGATATGGCAGTAAATGAACACACCAATGCACTTTTATTAACAAGTGCCTACACTTGTTAATAAAAAATAGACATCTCCTCTTGGAGATGTCTATTCTTTGAGATTAAGAGAGCATCATGTTGTGCTCCATCTCATGTGTTTGAACAAGTCTTCCCACTTTGAAGATCAGAAGGGAAGTTGATCTGATCATAGGAATTTAAAGCAGATGCTGCAAGAACAAACTATATTGGAAAGAGCAATAGATGAGAGGAAAGACTTTTGGGAAGGGGATTATGACCAAGTTCAATAGAAGGAACAAGGACAAATCTAGTGTATTAGCATATCCATGTCATCAATCAATCAATTAGCCAATCAATCAATCAATCAATCAGTGTTTCAGGGATATTGCTGCATAAGTCTGATGACCTAAGTTTGATCTCTGGAATCCATGGTGGAATGAGAGAGCCAGTTGCTAAAAGTTGTCCTCTGACCACTACATGTAATGATGTGCTTGCTCCTGCGTACGTGCACACACACATGTGCACATACACACACATCACCACCACCACCAACAACAAAATAAATAAATTAAAAAAAATTCAGGGTTGGAGAGTTGGCCTAGCGGTTAAGAGTGCTGACTGCACTTGCTGAGGACCCAGGTTTGATCCCCAGCACCTACATGGTGGCTGAAAAACTATCTTTAACTCCAGTTCCAGGGGAATCACACCCTCTTCTGACCTCCAAGGCATTGCATGACATGGGTGCACAAACCTACATGCAGACAGTACATTTGCAGACATATGAAAGTAAATAAAAAAAAAAATCAATGTTTCATGGAGTACACCTTTAATCCCAGCACTTGGGAGGCAGAGGCAGGTGGATCTCCTGTGAGTTCAAGGCCAGCCTTGTCTACATAGAGAGTTCCAGGCCAGCTGGGGATAAAGGGAGACCCTGTCTCAAAGACCATCCCCCCCAAAAAAAACCCCACAATGTTTCAGGCATTCAGGCAACTCCCTTTTTTAAAAATTTTTAAAAATTTATTTTGTATGTGTATGAATGTACTGTCTACATATAGGTTTGTGCACCCGTGTCATGCAATGCTGTGGAGGTCAGAAGAGGGTGTCGGATTCCCCTGGAACTGGAGTTAAAGATGGTTCTCAGCCACCATGTGGGTGCTGGGGATCGAACCCGGGTCCTCTGCAAGAGCAGTTGGCATTCTTAACTGCTAAGCCATCTCTCCAGCCTAGGTAACTCTCCCTTAAAGAGCTTGTACCCACACTTCTTTTTTTTTGCTTTGAGAAACTCACACCTAAGCTCTCAGGTGTGTCTTCTTTTTTTTGAGTGCCCCCCCCTTTTTTTCTTAACCTTCATGTTTAGGCCTATAATATTTTTGCCAGGCATGGTGGCACATGCCTTTTATCCAAGCAATCAGAAGGGAGATCTCTGTGAGTTTGAGGCCAGGTTGCTCTACATAGTGAATTTCAGGCCAGCCAGGGCTAAATAGTGAGACCCTGCCTAAAAAAAAGCGAATGCTACTTCTGTTTTATCAAAGTGACTCTATGCTGCTTCTGGATAGGTCGACTTATCCTTTCTGAGCATCAATTTTCTTACCTGCAACATAAGAATAAAAATCTGTTAATTTATGGAGGATACTGAAGATGGCTATGATGAACATGCATTGTGAACTCACATGTATTTATTTAAGCTTGTTTTTTATATTATTGCTTTGTGTGTGTGTGTGTGTGTGTGTGTGCGCTAATGCATGCCACTGTGCAAGGGTAGAGGTCAGAGAACAACATGTAGGACTCAGGTTTTTTCCTTGGACTTAGGTTTTCTCCTTCTACCATGTGGGTTCCAAGTGTCATCTTTAGCCACTTCACCAGCCTTGTTTTTTGTTTTGTTTTTTTGAGACAAGTTCTCCCTGGCTGACCTGGAACTTCCTATATAGACCAGGCTGGCCTGGAACTCAGAGATCTGCCTGCCTCTGCTTCCTGAGTGCTGGGATTAAAGGCATGCACAACCGAGCCCAGCTTTTTTTTTTTTTTTTNGTTAATACTACAAAAGATTCCTTTTCAGAAAGTCCCAACTGATGCCTAAGTCTTGAAATATTTTACCTACATTTTCTCTAGCAGTTTCAAAATTTCAGGTCTTATAATAAGGTCTTTGATCAATTTGAATCATTTTTTTTTTTGTACGGGAATGGGAGAGATGTATCTAAATTTGTTCTTATACATGTGGCTATCCAGTTTTCCTAACAACATTTGTTAATAAACTGTCTTTTCTGCAATATATGTTTTGGTAGCTTTGTTAGAAATCAGATGCTTGTAGTAGTATAGAATTATTTCGGATCCTTTACTCTGTCCCATTGCTCTACATATCTGCTTTTGTGCCAGTATCATTCTATTTTTGTTACTATGGGTTCTCTGGTATAATTTGAAGACAGATAATGTGACACCTCCAGCATTGCTCTTTATACTCATGAGTGTTTTGGTTATCTGCAGTGTGTGTGTGTGTGTGTGTGTGTGTGTGTGTGTGTGTGTTTGTGTGTGTGTGTTGGGAGGGAGTTCTTATATTTCATTATTTATTTATCTATGAATAATGACATTAGAGTTTTAATGGGAATTATGTTGAATCTGTAGACCAGGCTTGAAAATATAGCCATTTTCATAATATTAACTCTGAATAGCTTTTATTTTTTAGAGCAGCTTATCTTATGTTCACTGCAATATTGAGTAGAAGGTGAAGAAATTTCTTATATACTCCTTGCCTCTCCATATGTAGCTTCCTTTATTAAGAATGTCCCCACCAGAACAGCCTATTTTGTTACAGTTGTATGAATCTATATTGATACATTATCATTCAAAGGTCATGGTTTGAATTAGAACTTGGTGTTGAATATTGGGCTTGTGCAATTTTATAACAATAGTACAGCATTATAGAATCATACAGAGCATAGTGCCCCAAACAGCCTTTCTATGTTGCACATTGCTGCTCTTTCCCCATTTTTTCTGAATTTCATACAATTAGAATTGTACAGTATGAAGCTTTTTCAAACTGGCTTCTTTCACTTAGTATATGTTTACGTTTTTATTCACTTCTTTTCATGCCTTGATAATTCATTTCTGTTTAGTATTGAATATTCTATCATCTCCATTTACTAACTGAAGGATATCTTATTTCCTTTCATGTTTTGGCAATTATGAATAAAGCTGATATAAATATCTATGTTCAACTCTTTTGGATAATTACTAATCAGTATGATTAAAGAGTTATATGATGACAATATTTAATATTTTTAAAACTTCCAAACTGTCTCTTAAAGTGGCTATAGTATTTTGCATTTTCATCAGCAGTGAGTGAGACATCTTGTTGTTCTACAAGCTCACCAGCTTTTGGTACTGGTAGTGTTTTGCAATTTGACCATTATGATAGGTATGCAAGTGTATTTCATTTTAATTTAGATTTACCTGATGACATATGATATGGAGAACATTTTTATATCTATTTGCTATTTATGTATATTTTTTGTGAAATGTATGTTAAGATCTTTGGCTCATTTAATCAGGTTGTCTGTTTTACTTGTGTTTTGTGCTTGAGTTTTAGGAAAATTTCATATAATATTACTTATAAGTTTCATTTTTGCAAATATTTTCTCTGTTTGTGGTTTGTCTTCTTGTTTTAATAGTCTCTTTTAAAACAAGGCCCAGTGTTTTAATTTTAATGAAGTCTAGTTTATTAATTCTTTTTTTTTTTTTTTTTTTAGTTTTTTTGAGACAAGGTCTTCCTGTAGCCCCAGCTGGCCTGGAACTCTATAGACTAGGCTGGCCTTGAACTCACAGAGATCTGCCTGCCTCTGCCTCTAGAGTGCTAGGTTTATAGGCATGTACCACTACACCTGGCTATTAATTCTTTTATAGATTGTGCTTTTGCTATTATTTTTTAAATTTTATTTATTTTTTTATGTGTATGAATGTACTGTCTGCATGTAGGTTTGTGCACTCATGTCGTGCAATGCCGTGGAGGTCAGAAGATGGTGTCGGATTCCCCTGGAACTGGAATTAAAGAGGGTTCTCAGCTGCCTTGTGGGTGCGGGGATTGAACCAGGGTCTTCTGCAAGAGCAGTCGGTGCTCTTAACTGCTAGGCCATCTCTCCAGTCCCGCTATTATTATTTAAAAAGTCACTGCCAAACCCTGGGTCATCTAAATTTTCTCCTATGTTATCTTCAAGGATTTTACAGTTTTACATTTTTAAAATTTGTTACTCATTTTGAATTAGCTTTTTTGTGAAGTGTGTAAAGTATGTGTTTAAATTAATTCTTTTGTATATGAATGTCCAGATGTTCCAGTCTTTTGTTGAAAAGGACCATAATTTATCTAATATCATATTGCCTTGCTCTTTTGTGAAAAATCAGATATAACAGATAATATGTTTGTGGGTCAATTTCCAGCCTCTCTTTTCGTTATATTGATCTATTTGTCTTTTGTCACAACTATACGACTGCCTATATTGCTGAAAATTGATAGTGAGTCTTGGTGTTGAACAGTGTCAGTCCTCCAGATTTGTTCTCCTTCAAAACTGTGTTGGCTGTTAAGGATCACTGCCTCTCCACATAAACACAGGAGCTCAATGATGTCTACAATCTGGTTTGCTATTTTTCTTTTGCTTGTGACTGTATTGAATCTATAGATCATTTGGAAGAACTGACATCCTGGCAATATTGAGTTTTCCTCTCAGTGAACGTGGCGTGTTTTTCTATTCTGTTTATTTAATAATTTGATTTATTTTATCAGAGTTTTGTAGTTTTCTTTACATGGATCTTGTGCACATTTTGATAAATTTACACCTAATCATTTTCTTGGTGTGACTCTGCACAGTATTATGGTTTTTTTCGATGTATATTTTTATTGGATTTTTGTGCATTTTATTTTTTTTTTTAATTTTTTTTTTTAAATTTATTTNGTGGTATGACTGAGTCAGGTGGTAAACTCATTTTGAGTCTTCCAAGGGTTCTCCACACTGCTTTCCACAATGGCTGTACAAGTTTA
The DNA here is from genome assembly GCA_009823505.1 of Rhizomys pruinosus. Classification (NCBI taxonomy): domain Eukaryota; kingdom Metazoa; phylum Chordata; class Mammalia; order Rodentia; family Spalacidae; genus Rhizomys; species Rhizomys pruinosus. The sequence goes on from VZQC01014953.1 coordinate 160,741, forward strand.
CATTCCCATCTAGACTGTATTATATGACATTCTAGAAAAGGTGACACTATGGACAAAGTAATAGCATCTGTGGTTGCCAGGTATTGGAGGAGAAGGGATGAAGAGGCAAAGCCCCAGGACTTTGAAGGCAATGGAACTATCCCATATGATACTGTAATACTATTTTCTTGTTGATGGGCTTAGTTGCTCTCCAATTTTTGCCACCATATTAAAAAAAAAAGATCTGATGCATATTTGCTTAGCGCCCTTGTAACTTCTATTTCTGAAAATAAAAGCATTCATTTTAAGCTCTGGTACATTATCAGGAAAGGGTTCTGACAACTTGAATCAGTTCACGTCCTTACCAGCAGGCAGCTACCCTATGACTACCCTGTGGCTCCCTCACACCTTCATCAACACTCACATTGTTTGCTGCTGCATGTCAGCTACCAGTTATGTAATATTCCATAGCACTGCAAGCTCTTAAGGGATTAAAAAAAAATTATCAGGCTGGAGGTGTGGCTCATTTGTAGTGTTCTTGCCTAGCACACACAAAACCCTGGATTCCACTTTGTCAAACAGACCTTCAATTTCCAATGCTCTTTTCAAAAAATGTGTTATTGTATGCAAATATTAAATTACAGATAAAAATGGGCCACTGATGTTTTTAAAATGGCACAGAGATTCTAAGTACAAAATAGCCATAAAGAGAAAGTACTTTAAAACTTTTTCACCATCTTTATGAACTTAAACCCTTGCATCTTTGTTTAGCTATTGCTGCCTGGATTGTGTAGTAACATGGCAACTTTAAAGCTGATTTTCAGCCAGGCATGGTGGCGCATGCCTTTAATCCTAGCACTCGGGAGGCAGAAGCAGGCAGATCTTTGAGAGTTCAAGGCCAGCCGGGTCTACAGAGTGAGTTCCAGGACAGCTGGGGCTACAGGAAGACCCTGTCTCAAAAAGACCAAAAAAAAAAGAAAAGAAAGAAAA
>VZQC01014953.1:167011-213345 GCA_009823505.1 Rhizomys pruinosus
AACTGCCAACTTTTACTGGTCCATAGCATACTCTTGTTTATTTACTAATTAAAAATAGTATATATTTCACCAATACTATCTTTAGATGCCAAGACCAATAACCCCTTCCTAGGGCATCATCACACTGTGGAGGTGTCAGCTTGCAAGGATCAAATATCACTTGCAACCAAGGATACATATCTGTGACTGCAGAGGATATGGGGGAAGGTGAAAACATCTCACACACATCTTTGCTTTTTGATCATTGTTTAATACTTTAAATACTTACTCACACAACAGAACACCATTTTCTAGAGAGGCTCGAAAATCCTTTGTTTCAAAATTCTTCTCAGTTACTGCCTGAAAGACAGATTTGGGAATTTAAGAGGGATAACATACAAATCAAATTCATAATAATTTGACGAGATAATATTAAAATGTTTTAGCCTGAATGACTTGCATAAATCACCAAAAACAATTTTTTTTTTTTGGTCTTTTTGAGACAGGGTCTCCCCTGTAAGCGCTAGCTGTCCTGGAACTTGCTCTGTAGACCAGGCTGGCCTTGAACTCACAAGGATCTGCCTGCCTCTGCCTCCCAAGTGCTAGGATTAAAGGCGTGTGCCACCACGCCCGGCTGATTTTTATGGGAAATTATATACGATTTTATGGTAAAAACCATTTTAGTATGATTGAACACATACAGATGCCAACTCAAGGAGTCCTTCCTATAATGTAATCATATCGTTGGATAATCAACAAAAGTTAAAAGCTCAACTAGATTTCCAACATATTAAAAAGAAAAGTTATAAATGTTCTATTAAGAGTAAATAAAAACAATTTGAGATATAAGCTTGAAATATCATCTATATATATGGATCATTCATTTCAAGTCCACCTTTCAATTCCTCATTTCATTACAAAGATAAGTAGCAGAAGGATGATTCACCTTAAATTTATTCATGAGGTCATGCAATTTGTAACCAAAAAATTATTTCCTTTTATTGTGTATTGCTTGTGTGTGTGTGTGTGTGTGTTTGTGTGTGTGTGTGTGTCTGTGGAGTGTGTGTATGCATGCAGGTGTGGTGTATGTGTGTCCTGTGTTTGTGTGGTATGTGCATGTGGTATATGTGTACTTGTGTGTGCAGGTTTGCCCTCCTATACATACACATGCAGAGGCCAGAGGAGGATGTTGGGTGTCCTGTGGTGTCACTCTCTGCCTTCTTCCTCTGAGACAGGGTCTCTCACTCAACAGAGCTCGGCTAGCCACCAACTCACCCCAGTGCTCCTCCTGCCTCCTTCTGTCTCTGTCCCCCACAGAGCTGGGGATATAGCTTCATATGTGGCTATCTCCAAATTCTTACCTGGGTGCTGGGATCTGAACTCAGGCCCTCACATTTACACAGCAAGCACTGTTACCTATCCCCATACCCCTAGAACTATCTATGGAAACACTGTTACCTATCCCCATACCCCTAGAACTATCTATGGAAACTGTTACCTATCCCCATACCCCTAGAACTATCTATGGAAACTGTTACCTATCCCCATACCCCTAGAACTATCTATGGAAACACTGTTACCTATCCCCATACCCCTAGAACTATCTATGGAAACACTGTTTACCTATCCCATAGACCCCAAACTATCTAATGGAAACACTCTAGGGAAAATTTTTTTAAAACCATGCCACAGAAAAATAATAGCGGTTAGGTGAAACCGACCTGTTCCCTATCCCCATAGATATAAACCCCTAGAACGAACTATCTCCTTGGAAACTGTTTTACCTATCCCCATACCCCTAGAACTATCTATGGAAACACTGTTACCTATCCCCATACCCCTAGAACTATCTATGGAAACACTGTTACCTATCCCCATACCCCTAGAACTATCTATGGAAACACTCTAGGGAAATTTTTTTAAAACCATGCACAGAAAAAAGAGAGGTGAGGTGACAGGTGCTTGAAATGGACAATCCATCTGCAGTAACCACCAATGACTAGTGCCAGAGGCCACCCAGACACAGATCCATCATCAGGGAGCAGGAATTCTTGTCTCACCCAACACTTTGGGGAAAAATACACTTCTGAAATCCCAAATTGGAAACTCACAAATTGTACATCCCAGGTCAGGTATTCACACACATAGTGGATTCATGTCATCAAACTCTGTCACTGCCACTAGCTTTGCAGTTCACCTAGAGCTCCTCAACTCCTAGTCGTTCCATAATGCCCAATATTACTACAGTTAGGTCCAAGGCCTGTTAGGTGGGAAAATCACAGCCATTTTAGCATCAAAGTATGGTAGCATGTGTCTATATTCCCAGTATATTTGTGTATTTATATCAATTTCTCATCAGTTGACTCTATAAACATAGACAAGATCCTGGGCCGGGATATGACACCCTTAAGCCCAGGAAGAAGATGACGATTTTTCCCCATCTGCACCATTCACCTACAGGAAGACGCACAGTTACACAAATTAAGTATATGCCTGGGGTCTCTGTTACTGCCCAGAACACTGGGCTGGAAAATAATATTAAAAAAAAAAAAGCCAGGCATGGTGGCACATGCCTTTAATCCTAGCACTCGGGAGGCAGAGGCAGGCGGATCTTTGTGAGTTCAATCAAGGCCAGCCTGGACTAACAGAGTGGAGTTCAGGACAGCTGGGACTACAGGGAGACCCTGTCTCGAAAAGACCAAAAAAAAAAAAAAAAAAATCAGATGCTCGTATTCCCTCTAGGAGCTCATGCTCACATGAGTAAAAGACAGTATTTAAAAATAAATCTAAGCCGGGCGTGTTGGCACACGCCGTTAATCCGAGCACTTGGGAGGCAGAGGCAGGCCGGATCTTTGTGAGTTCAAGGCCACTGTCTACAGAACGAGTTCCAGACAGCTGGGGCTACAGGGAGACCCTGTCTCGAAAAGACCAAAAAAAAAAAAAAATAATAATAAATAAATAAATAAATAAAGAAATAAATAAATAAATAAATCTAGGCTGGGAGAGATGGCCTAGTGGTTTTAAGAGGGCACCCGACATCTCTTCAGAGGACTCAGGTTCGATCCCCAGCACCCACATGGCGCTGAGAACCGTCTTTAAAACTCAGTTCCAGGGGAAGTCGGACACCCTCTTCTGACCTACCGTGGCATTGGCATGACACAGGTGCACAAACTGCATGCAGACAGCACATTCATACACAAGAAAAAATAAATTTAAAAAAAATTAAATAGAAATAAATCTAGACCTTTGAAAACCTATTTAGACAGAGCGATGTACCCTTTTGAAGATAACCTTGAGAAGCCAAAACCCAAGGAATTTGAGAAGATAAACCGGTTGCGGCAACTCCGAAAATCACCCACAGCAGATCAAAAGGAACTGAAGGTGAGGGTTGGACCCAACTATGGAAATACCCTGCCAGGCCATGTTTCAGGAATCTCCTACCCAACATCAAGGAGCAAGGCCCAGAAATGCCAACAAAGTCGAAGTCACTCCCTCTAGGCATAACAAAGACCCTCAGCGCCACTGGCACACTATAGCAACTACCTACTCAACCAACCTAAGAATTAGAAGCAGTGATCTAGAAGAAAGAAAGGCTGTGTCCTGCAGATGCAGAAAAGCACTGAAAAGTGACAGTGGACAAGCCAGTCAAGTGGGCAGAATTTATCAAGTGACAAATGGGAAGAAGCTCAAGTCACACAAAGGTAAACCCAACCCCACTTTCATTACCTAAGAGCTATGCAAACTTAAACATGTTAAATGACCTCTTTGAACCCCAGTCTGCCCATATGAAATAGGGAGAATAATCACCTGCTCATTAGTTTATAAAGGCTGCGATATTTTACAAGTACTAAGGGTAGCCAGGGTGTACACTTAATCTATGACATACATTATCTCTGGAATTATCACTCTGTCAACACTCCAATAATTAACCCTCAAAGAAACGCCTCTGCCATCCATATAGACAAAGCTGAATTATACTCAGAACATTGTTTAATAAAGTAGAAAAATAGTGCTATTCACAAGATCCAACTACCCAGAAGAGTTCATCTTCCCAAAAAGATTATAGAAAGGCAAATTTTAGGATGATTCCAGTCCCCCTTCCTATGTCAAAATACTAAAGTACTAAGTCATTCCTAAATTTGACAATGATGGGACAACAGAATATTTATACTGATGCGTCTAAAAAACTAAATATCAATATAAAAGTTTTTTTTTAATAGGTGTGTGCTTGTGTGTGCAAGTGTCCAACATCCAGAAGAAGGCATCAGATCCCCTGGAGATGGGGTTTACAGACACTGGTCAGCTGCTGCCTGATATGGGTGTTGGGAAACCAAGACTCAGGTCCCTCTGCAGGAATACAGTTTTAATGTTCTTAACTCTTTTTTTTTTTTTTTTTTTTTTTTTTGTCGTTTTTTGAGACAGGGTCCTCCCCCTGAGCCCCAGCTTCCTGAACCTCACTATGTAGACCAGGCTGGTTTTGAACGCACAGAGAAAACTGGCCTGCTCTTTCTGCGTTCCTTTCCCCAGTGTTAGGGTTAAAGGCAATGCGCCACCACAACACCCAGCATGCACACGTAAGCCATCCCCCCCCCCCACCCCCTCTCATCTCTTGACAAGGATTTTTAATAGGCCTGTAATTTGAGACAATGGAAATCAGTCCGCTGACTCTGACCCACCCCCCCAATGTAATACACAGACACAACACATACCCCAAACAAATGTAAGAAGCCTTAAGTCTTAAGGATAAGCAGACCCAAGAATTGACACTAAGACAGAACAAGCACATCAGAACATAAAAATAGTTGCACAGGGACCGAAGAGACAGCTAGCAGTTAAGAGCGCTGGCTGCTCTTGGTGAGGAACTGGGTTTAGTTCTCAGAACCCACATGGTAGCTAACAACTGTCCAGTTCCAGAAAATCTGACACCTTCTTCCTTCTGGGCGTTTCCTTGGGCATTGTGAAACATGAGTGTACTTACATATATGCAAGTAAAAACTCATACACATAATTTTTTAAAATTAATATATGGGAGCGGTCCTCTTGAGAGGGGATGTTTGGCACCCGCGCCCCTTCCCTTTTCCTTTTTTTGCTTTCCAGCTGCCATGAGAGACATACATACTTTTCACCATAGGCTCTGCTTTATACGCTGCCTCACCACAGGTCCTGAGCAACAGGATCACCTGTGGTGATCATGGACGGACACTTCCAAAACTATGATCCGAAGTAAAAATTTGCCTCTTCTTAAAAAATATGTTTTCTTGCCAAGGCCCTGGGTAAAAGCATGCGCCTTGTGGTGTTTGAATGAGTGTCCCCCATAGGCTGGTATTCAGACATTTGTCTCCAGTTGGTGGCACTGTTCCTTGAGGTCTTAGAAGGTGTGCCATGCGGGAAGTGTGTCACTGGGGGCGGGCTATGTGAGCTTAACAAGCCTCGTGCTCTACGTTGCTCGCTCTCTGCTTCCTGTGCTCTTTGCGATTTGTGACCCTCTGTTTGCTGCTCTGGATCCGGCCACCACGCCTCCCGCCACAATGTACTCTAATTCCCTGGAAACCGCCAATTGTAAGCTCAAAATAAACTCTTCTTTTATAAGTCCTTGGTCTGGTGTTTTAATACAGCAACAGAAAATGAACTTATACAGTTATTGGTACCAGGAGTGGCTGTTGGCTGTGAAGAACCTGACCATTGTATGTTTGGAGAGAATGTGGAAGACTTTGGAAACTTTGGGCTGAAAGGCTGTTGACTATTATAAACAGAGCCTAAAGGGCCATTCTAGTGGAGGCCTGCAAGAAAGCATTGCTGCAAAAAGTATATGGTCAGGAGGAAAATAAAAGACTTAGGCAGCAACCCAGGATATTTTGATAAAAGAGTCTGACAGCAGTTTGCCACAGCCCAAATGCTTGCCCTATGCTAAGTTGAAAAGCAGTGGCCTGATGTCTTTGGCGGAGGATATTTCAGATCAGCCTAATGTAGAAATTGGTGCATGGGCTTTTAATGGTGAATATGTGCAGATCTACAGTGAAATATATGCAGATGGATGCAGAAAGAAATGCAAATGTACAGTTTGGCTCTGATATACTGCACTAGGAAGATTAAAGTGGGGCCAAGGCATGTAAAGGAAGAAGTTTGGGTCTGATAACTGTACTAGGAAGATTAAAAGTGGGGCAAAGGCATGTGAAGGAGAGGATTTGGACTGAAAACTGCACGTAGGAAAGATTAAAGGTGGGCAAGGCTGTGAAGGAGATGTTTCCTTTTGATAAGGAGTTAAAGTGATTAAGGAAAGGGCTTCGAGATTTACAAGTAAAAAAAATAGTACCTTCAGGGCAGACCACACCCAGCTAAACCTCCAGCAAGTCCAGGGCAGAAAAAAGTAGCAAATGTGGTTGAAATGGGCCAGGGTCTGGCCCTAACTTGCAGCCAGATTTGGCAGTTTCATTCACGTGGGTGCTGGCTTTAGAGACCATGAATGTTTGCAAGAGTGAGGTGTCTTCAGTTCTTCCTCCACGTTTCAGAGAGCCAAAGAGGCCAGGAAAAGTACAGCAGGGGTGTCCCTGAAAAGAAGGCCAGAAAGGCCACCTGCGTGAAGCTGTGAGTATGAAGCCTGGTTGGAAGCGGAGACCCCAAGAAGACTTTCGAGATGCAGACCTGTGAGATATTTGCCAAGGAGAAGTGCATAGAGAGAGTGGTACCAGCCTAAAGAAAGAGAATGGTATGTTGCAAGCTAAGAGCTGGAAGAGCTGAGCCGTGTAAGCCTTTGGAAGTCAAGTCCCAAAAGTCGGATGTGAGCTACTGGAATTGGTTTTTGCCCTGCTGTTTTCGGTCTGTGTTTTGGTCCAGTATTTTCTAACTATGGCTCTATTCCTCCCGTTTGGAATAGGAATGTGTATCTGGCTCCACTGCATGTTGGGAGTATGTAAATTTGCCTTTGATTTTACAGGAGCTTAAGTTAAGAGATTGCTAGAGTATCAGAAGAGACTTTGGACTGTGGACTTTTGAATGACAAATGAATTGGTTAAAGAATATGGGGACTTTTAAGTTGGACTAAAATGCTTTTGCATTTATATGGTCAGGAGCCGTATGGAGGCCAGGGAGTGAATGTGGTGTTTGAATGAGTTGTCCCCCATAGGCTCTAGGTTCAGGACATTTGTCTCAGTTGGTGGGTGCTGTTTCTTGGAGTCTTAGAAGGTGTGGCCATGCGGGGGCGGGAAGGGTGTCACTGGGGGCGGGCTTAATGAGCTTAACAAGCCTCGTGCTCTACAGTTGCATCCTCTCTGCTCCTGTGCTCTTTGCGATATGTGACCTCTCTGTTTCTGCTCTGGATCCCGGCCAACCACGCCCCTCCACAAATGGACTCTAATTTCCCTGGAACCGCCAATTGTAGCCAAATTAAACTCTTCCTTTTATAAGTTCCTTGGTCTGGTGTTTTATCACAGCACAGAAAACCTGAGCTAATACACGCCTTTAATCCTAGCCCTTGAGAAGGCAGAGGACGATCTCTTTGAGTTCAAGGCCAGCTGGTTCTACATAGTTCTGCCCAGGACATGCTGGGACTACAGGGAGAACCTGTCCTCAAAAAAAAAAAAAAGTTCTTTATACTTTTTTAAGGTTAATCAAGTGTATTGCCTGCTTGTATGTAAGTGCACTCATTTTGTGCAGTGCCCACAGAGGTAGAAGAGGACAGTTGTTAGCCATCCAATGTGGACTGTTAATGGAATCAGAACCCACAAGAGCAGTCCATGCTCTTAACCACTGATATGATTCTCCAGCTGCCAAATCTTCCTCTTTTAGAGTTTGATCCTCTCAGGCATTCTTTTAAATAGAACAAGGTGATAACCCCACCCCTTTTTTTTTGTATTTAAGAGTTCTTTGTATTCTGGTGCCACAAGTCCTTTAACAGATAAGTAAGTATTCTGTACATTTTTTACCAGTACTGAGACTTACTTTTTCATTTTTTCAATATAGCTTATGTTTAATTATCATTCAGTTGTAAATGGTTTCGTTTTTTGTGATTTCTTCTTTGACCACTTGATTATGTAGTAATATTCTTTTTTTTTTTTTTTTTTTCTTTTAAGACAGGGTCCCCTGTAGCCCAGCTTGTCCTGGAAACTCGCCCTGTAGACCAGGCTGGCCTTGACCTCCACAAAGATCCCCCCGCCTCTGCCTCCTGAGGTGCTAGATTAAAGGCATGTGCCACCAATGCCTGGCGAATTATTTTTTTTAATACATTTGGTTTTTACTCTTGTTTTTCTGTGATTAAAGCATATATTATAATATTTGTGAGCCTGGGCGTGGTGGCCACGGCCTTTAATCTAGCACTCAGGAGGCAGAGGCAGGTGGACTTTGTGGGTTCAAGGCAGCCTGTCTACAGAGTGGTTCCAGACAGCTGGGCTACGGAGACCCTGTTCTCAAAAATCACACAAAAAATAATAATAAATAATAAATAAATAAACTAAACTAAATAAAATATTTGTTTTTGTTTTGTTTTGTTTTGAGAAATAGGTCTCCCTATATGCCCCAGCTGTCTGGAACTCGACTCTTGTAGCCAGGCTGGCTTTGAACTCAAGAGATCCACCTTCCTCTGCCTCCCATGTGCTAGATTAAAGGCAATGAGCCCATGGGCTGGAGAGATGGCCTAAGCGGTTAAAAGCGCAGATCGCTCTTCAGAGGACCCCGGGTTCAATCCCCCAGCACCCACATGGCAGGCCGAGAACCATCTTTAACACCAATTACAGGAGAACTCCAATTACAGGAGAATCCGAGACCCTCATCTGAACTCCGCGGCTATTGCAGGACACTAGGTGCACGAAACTGCAATGCAGACAGTACATTGATAACACATATATCAGAAAATAAATAAATGCAGGGCGTGGTGGCGCACGGCTTTAATCCTAGCACTTGGAAGCAGAGGCACGCAGATCCTGTGAGTTCGAGGCAGCCTGGTTTATCAGAGTGAGTTCCAGGAACAGCCAGAGCTAGCAGGGAGACCCTGTCCTCGAGAAAGACCAAAAAATAAATAAATAAATAAATAAATGAGACCCTGTCTCAAAAAGACCAAAAAAATAAATACAATAAATTAAATAAATATTAAAGTAAATTAAAATAAAATAATACGGCATGACCCACCAATCGCCCCAGCTTAGGAAATTCTCAGCCGCATGTGGGTGCTAGGAATCAAACTCCCAGGTCCTTCCTGCAAGAACAGTCAGTGCTCTTAACCACTGAGCCATCTCTCCAGCCACCCCATTNGCCACAAGCACACACAATAAACGTGTAGTGACAGTCGAATCCAGACTCCATAATTTGCCCAGCAGTTACTAGTGGCGACACTGAATTTTGTCTGGGCCTCCCCAGAACAGCCTCTAGATTACAGAAACTCTCCCCAAGTGTGAACAGCACTCTGGATCTTAATTTATGGACTTAGCTCCGTCTCTAGCTCTTGGCCTACAGCCAAGCGTTCTGCGTCGCTGCGTTTCTTGCACGCCAGCCACACATCACTTCCTGAGCATCCTGAGTGGGCCTGAGCACAACCCTTGTTGGTTGGTTTTGTTTTTTTTTTGTTTTTTGCGTCTTTTCAAGACAGGGTATACCTGTAGCCCCAAGCTGCCCTTGGATACAAACCCTTTTTTTTAAAAATATCAAGGTAAAAAGTGAACATGTTGCTTAGGCGTGAGAGTTTCCGCAGATCTACCTCTTAGACTATAGGCTATCTAATTCTGCGTAGAAGATATTTGACAAAAAAAAAAACAAAAGAACAAAGAGGGGCTCAAGAGATGGTTCAGCGGTTTTAAGTAGGCACTTGGCTGCTCTTGCAGAGGACCCCAGTGATCCGCATTCTCAGAACTCACATGGCGGCTAACAACCGTCTGTAACTCCATTCCAGAGGAATCCGACACCCGCCCCTCTCTGATCCGCCATAGGATTGCAACCACCAATGGATTTATTTACATACATGCAGCCAATATAATACTCATACACATTTAAATAAAAAATATTTTAGAAGGGAAAAGAAAAATGATAATTTTACATACCCTCCTCCATTTTCACTGAAGGAAAAAAAGGAAAAACCCAAAAACACCACATGTTGGTGCCAGGGGCTCCCAGTTCTCCCTACCCTGGTGGCCTTTGGCTGCCTGCACCAAGCTTTGCTTAAATTGTTCTTTTCACAATTGGCACCTCTCCCTTCTGTTTCACACCTCTGTTTTTAAGTCAACAGCCCCCTCACTGGAAAGAGAGCATATTTCCTGACTCTGAATGGACGGATCTACTGGAAGGGACATCTCCCAAAATGGCGCATCTTTGGGTGAGAGGAGCTTTCCCAGGACCATCCTGAATTATCATTTCAATTGTAAACATATCATCTTGAAATGAATACTGTGTGTCTTCCCTGTTTTAGGCACCTTTTTTCACATTCTTTATATTGATGTAACAGAAGCAAAAGAACCTTTTGTTTGCACCCATCAGCTGAATCAAGGTAGTCCTCGAGGCAGTGGACAATGGATGGACTTAGAGACCCTGTGACCCCTGTGTGTTTGCCAAAGCTGAGTTGATGTGCTGCTGAGCCTTCTGGGACTGGAGTGGTATTGCTGGCATGAAGGAGCTCTGGCTTTAATGTGAGCATACACAAGGATTGAGGCTAGGCGTCACCAGAGCTGAATCTGCCTTTAGAAAAAACAGCAATGCATACCTCAACCGAGCTGCTGTGAAGGCAAGTTGGCCTATTTATGTACAGTGACTGGTGCTTAGTTGGACCATTTTTTTTAAAGTGGCTTTTTCAATTACACTTTCAACTTCTAAGCCTGTTCCTGACAGATGGGGGTCTTAGGAAATTTGACTTAATATTAGACAGTGGTAAAGAGAACTGCCCACAAAGTCACTTCTTTGCAAAACGGCCAGATCCATTGGGTTTCCTTGAAAACAAGCTAAGGGTCCCAGGTAGTTAGGACTGGGGACAGGTGATATGATCCTCACTGCCCTTGCACCATCACAGAACAGCCTTTCCACTCCCAGGCAAGAACAAGGGGCGAAGGGGACAGTAGTTTTGTTCCTCAGACGAGGAGTCCACAGGACCCCAGAGCTAAAGAAACCTCCCAACCTGTGGCGAAGCAACTGGCATGGAACAGAATGCAAGATTTCTCCTTACATTTGCCTTTGCCTTTGTCATACATTTGAATTTTTTTTTTTTTTTTTTTTTTTGGTCTTTTGATAGACAGGTCTCCCTGTAGTCCCAGCTGTACCTTGGAACGTTCCTCATGTTAGCCCGGCTGGCCTACTTGAACTACAAAGATCCGCCTGCCTCTGCCTCCCGCTGCTAGGCTTAAGGCATTACCATGCCCGGCTGCTTTTGGCTATAAATTTTTAAATGCATGACACAGAATTTCTCCAAACTTATTTAGAAAAACAAAATATTTTGGCAAAAGCCATTAATTACTGTTCACCCAGTCGAATTTTACCATCTTCCCTTATTTGGCTTGTCTCTTTTCATCCAGCTTTGTCTGAAAAACTCCCACCACTGCATAGGACTACCAACATTGCTTCTAGATGGGTTTGTGTTCCAGGGCTTACACTAGGAGGTGGGTGTGTAGATCATCTCTGCATAGCAATCCCAGGCCTCACAATGCCTTCTGTTACTCACTTTCAGAAAAGTGGATATAGACTTGCCTAAGGTCACTTAGCAGACCAGCTCTGTAACTTACTTGTTCAATCACTGTCCTCCCCGCCCCTCATCCAGAAGCTTAATCTAAACTTAACCCAGAGATCAATTGTAAAGCTCAGCAAGATTAAGAAATGTGCCCCAGGTGGTGGGAGTTGAGGTTCAGAGCTGACAGATTTACAATGTGAATGAGAGACAATTGCAGAGCCTCTGCAGCTCAGGAAGCTTATTTCCCAACTCAGTTCCCCCCACCCATAAAATGAGTCTTGTACCACGGCTGGAAGCAAATGCTGAACAGAATCCGGCCTTGCTGAGTTCAGCTAAATGAAGAACAATGCACCTATCTCTAGGCTTTTGAAGAATTTTGAAGAAACCTAAATGGGAGAAATTTAATAATTAGCTAAAGGTAAGAGTCCTGAATCACCTGCCTCCAAGTCCTCTGTACCCCAATATTACCCTCAGGAAAATGGGACAAATGTTATTCACAGCGCTTTGTGGGACATGAAAAATAAACTAATGTCAACACTGTGAAGCTGTGTGCATTGTAAGCACTCAAGAGAGCCTTTATTAGTATTAGGCCATCATTACCCTGGGTGCACCCAACAGTGGGAACTGAACCTTGTAACTGAAGAGGAAACAGGCCCAGGTTGCAACAGGCTGCAGGGCCTTCATTTCCAACCCTTTCCCAGCTTGCAAAACAGACTGCATTGAATACCTCTTGCTTTGCCCTCTGCTAGTGTGCCTACCCAGGTCCCAAAGCTTCCTGCTCCACATCACCAGCAAGTGCGGTCATGGCTCCTCTGGACAACATGGACTACAATTTCTCAGCCTCACAGCCCTTGGGCCTCTGGGGGCACACAATTCTCAGCCCCCAGACCAGAGTGATGAGATCCAGACAAGCAACCCTGACTTGTCGGATTACTGGAACCACAGGCATACAAAATCGTGCCAGATAGTTTTCACATAGATGCTAACTACAGAGTAAAATCATGGGAGTGGAACCTCTGAAATTGGCCAACCCTCTGACTTCACGCCACTGTAACTGCAGCATTCAGGACAAACTGGGGACATGGCCCGGCCCTGTGTTGTGTTTGCCCCAAATAAAAAACTTACAATTTTCTGTATTGTACACTATTGACAAGCAGGAGTCCCGAGCCTTTCTCTTTGGATCAATACCGTACCCCTCGGAAGCAACCGAGCCCCCCAGGGAATAGAAGCCCTGCTTTTATTTCCAGCTCTGGGGCAGGCTGCACTTCTCCCAGATCTGGAGGGGCAGCACGTGAGTCAGGGAGGCACTGTTTATAGCCACCAGCAGCTGCAGCTTGCCCAGGCAGTCTTGCAACACTGCCTGCGGGTGCTCGCCCAACCCGAGGTCCACCGGGCGCAGAAGTCGCAGCATGCGATCCGCCAGCGCCAGGCAGCAGATGGCCAGGAGGGAGGGTGTGTAGTTGGTGAAGGCATAATCCGCCAAGCTCAGCTCGGCCACTCCCCGAGCCAGAGTTTGCGCCTCCAGGGCTTCAGCGACCTCAACTTGTCCAGCCTCCACGCGCATGTGAGTGAAGTGCTCCAGGAAGAAGTTGATGGTGGGTGCGCCCAAACTGAATTGCAGCTTGTGCAGCACGATGCACTCGAGGTTGCACAGCTGCTGCCGGGAGAAGGCACCACCGCACAGGGCCAGGAGCTGCTTCACGCGAGGCGGGTGCACGTCCACCTGCAACACAGTGCGCTCAGCTCCCGCTTAACTGCTCCCAAGGCCCCAAAGCCTGCCCAGCCTGACAAACAATATGAAATAAATATAAAAATCCTGAAATCTCGGAGCAAACCGTAGTCCTTCCAGAGAGCCCAGGGCTAAGCTCCTCATTCTACTGCCCGAATGAAATGGTGGGAGGTGGTGAAGATTACTGTGACACATTTTTAGAAGTTTTTTTTTTTTTTTTCCGTAAGACTTGAGGTATAAGGAGGTGCAGCAAAGCTTTGGATGTGAGGGTGAGGGGATATGGGGTGGGGGTAGGCTACAATTTGTTTCTTTGGGGCTGAAAGGATTGTTAGTCTGCACGGGGGGGGGGGTTAAGGCTATGGCATCTACGGAGATTAGTCAAGCGACCCAACCCTGCATAACTCGTGGAGTCAGCTGCGTCCCCCGCCCTCGATGCTACGTGAAGGTACCTGTTTGCAAGCGATGAGCAGACAGGTGACCCCCAGCAGCTGGAAGCAGTCTGCAGCTACCGGGGTGGTGATGAGGAAGCGGTCCAGAGTGTTCACTGTCAGGCACAGCGACTCGAACGAGAGGCGGAATTGGCGGTGCACAGGCAGGAGCCAGCTGAGCAGCTTACAGCGGGATTCCGCAGTCACCTGCCGGAAGTGGGGAGGGGAGGCGTGCTGCAGAAAAGAGTCAAGATGATCCAGGGAGCTTCCCCGAAGATAGGCAGGAAAGTGACGGGGAAAAAAAAAACAAAAAAAGCCTAAAATGCCACTAGAAACTTGGGGGGAGAAACACTTGGGGAGCACGGTCCCAGAACGCCTGGGTTCGTGCTTGGCACTGTGCAGAGCGCACCAAGCGCGTTACCCAGCGTAGTCCTCTCAGCCAAAGGGAAGGGAGGGGTTGAGGGGAGAAGTCCTTCTGCAGACGCACACGCACACTTAGTTCGGTCTCAAACCTAGAAACTGGAAAACTGTATGCCGCCCCAGTAACTCGCTTAGAGACTTAAAGCCATCCACTCCCCACTTATCCATCTGAAAAGGTGGGTGACCCCATCCTCAAAAGTCCCCTTTTTGCTTTGACTGGGGCCAGACACTGCAATGCACGGAGTAGGGCTCCGGAAGGGCGGACTGCAGGGAAGGAAAGCGCGTGGGGGAGGAGGAGGACAGCGGGACCGGCAGGGCCAGCGCCTCACTTGCGGCTGGCGCGCCAGCGACTCCCGCGGGTGGAAACGGCTCTCCTGCGCCCTGCGGAAGGCGTAGCAGCTCTGGCCGTAGTCGCGGAAGGTCTGGAGATCTAGCGGCGTCCACGGCTGGGCAGAGCTGGGAAGGGGGCTGCAGCCCCGAGCCGCCGACGCCGCGGGGCTGTCCGCGCCATCTGAGCCGGAGCTGGGGGACTCGAAAAGGTCACAGACGCCGGAGTCTCCGGGCAGCGGACACGCGTTCAGCGGCCGCAGCGGCTCCTTCCTCCGGAGGCGCGGCCGCCTGCTCTTCTTCACTGGGGCGCGGAGGTTCTGATCGTTGTCCCGTCTCCCTGCCCCCGCAGCCGGGCTGGCAGGGCTGTCCGGACAGGCAGGAGTCACCATTGATGCAACCCCGGCCAGGCAGGCGGCGCGGGCGGGCGGTCCCTGTTATCCCGCAACGCCCGGGCTGCGACGGGCAGCGAAGGGCTATGCGAGCGGCGGCGGGGCACTCCGGCCGGAGGCTGGCTGAGCTCTAAGTACCCCGCCCGCTCCTCCGTCTACCACTCCCCCGGGCCTCCTCACTGGCTCTGAGCCCTGGAGCCGGCCAACCGAGAGCCGCGCTTTCCCGGCGACGGGCCACTCCCCTCTCCGTGTGGGCTCAGGCGCGTGCGGAGGCCCACTGGCGTCTGGCCTCAGGTGGCTGGAGGGGCCCGGAGGGCCGCTGCAACTCCCCGCCCTCTCACACTGCCTTTCAGCAGCCCTGCTCCAGGCGGCCGCGGGTCCCCCCCGTTTGCTCCCTCGGCAACCATCTGCCGGTAGGTTAGGTGGTACCGGGCGCGAGGCTGGGGAGCCCTGGGATAGTAAGGGGAATTAGGGGATCCCGCGGCCCAGGCCCAGTTGTTGAGCGGTGATGGGCCAGCTTGGGGGAAAGGCGCTCCAGGGCGGATCGGGTGGCGATGGGGTTGAAACAGTCTCCCTTGTCCCCCGGCCAAAGATGGTTTTTGTGGGTATGCGTCCCTAGGCCCGGTCTGACTTCTTGAGGCCCCAGACCAGTGGTCGAGGGGCTTAGATCTCGTGTCCCTTTAGAGGTTTTCTCAGGATCCACATTCTAGGGCCGCCTAGTGAAATTAATTGCAATGTCCCGTGTGTTGCCACTCCCGCTGGTCTCGGACCCCCCCTTGGCGTGCCCTGTGTATGTAGGAGCCGTGATCCCCCAGTTGGAGCCAAAGTCCGTTTTCCCCGTGGAAACTGGACCACCATAAGAAAACTTGCCCTAAAGAACTCTCAAATCATCGCTTAAGGTCCTGCGTTTGCCCTCCTGGATATTTTTTTCGTTCTGCACTTTTCTCATTTCCCTAAGCAAACATTAAGCCCAATAGGCTGCAGTTCCGTTTAAAGGAAACACAAATGTCACCAGAGTGCGGGTAGGTTTGCAATTTTCAGCGACATAGCATCACAGCTTTTTTTCTCTGAGCACTTTACTTTCATCTTTTAGGCTTCTACACCCTCGACCTTTCCTGGAATTATTCCCAGCCCTCTGGAGCGCGCGCTGGGGAGAAGTAAATGGAGGCAGAGCTGGGGCGCAGAGGGGACCTTTCCTCACGCCCTACTGGTTTAGCCCAGACTTCCGTCTTGACAGAAGTAGCCCCAATCCTCTCGAGAGACTACAGTGGGAGACCCTGTCTCAAAAAACGGGCACCAAAAAAAAAAAAAAAAAAAAAAAAAAAAGCAACTGGGGCACAAAAGGGCTTTAACCAACTCTATTCTTAAAAATCATTTCCCCAGAGGCAAGAACCTTTAGATTCTCCTCGCCTGAACCTTCAGGGGAAGCAATCCAACGGCGCGAGGTGTGACCAGGTGCCACATGGCGTCTGCACACTTGGCCTGCTCCCCACTTATTCCCGGTTACAAAGAAAGCTGAAAAGCTTAAATAGTCTAAGTGCACATTTCTGCCCCTACATACCCAGTAGAGAGCAAGGTGGTGTCTCCCAGAACAGCAGGTGAAAGGAAAGGAGTGGATTTCAGGTCTCTCCGCTGCTGTTTCCGTTTTCCTGTAATTCTGGGAGAGGTCTTTACCTTCTTCGGATTTAAATCGTGTCTGCGGAAGGCGATTGGTGAAGAATCACCCCAAGAGGGGTTTTCAAACTGCCAAGTGCATGTCCTCTGTCTCCGCTCAGGCTGTTGATGGCTAATAGCAAGGGAAGATCAACTGAATCCACTGAAGCAGGTCACATATCAGACTTCCTCCACAAGATTTCTGGGTAAGGAGGAAGAATCCAGGAGTTCCGATTCTCCCCACTAGTCCAGGTGGCCTGAGTAGCGCGGTGGCGTACGTGGAGGTGGAAAGAGCATGCAGTAAACTCATAGGGTCCGAACGTTCCTGTTGTTGGTCATCTCCAGCAAGACATCTACTCATCTGTAAAAAGTGGACATTATTATTTGCCTCTAGAGTCCAGTGAATAGATGTGAAAACTCAAAGTCCTTCCTGAGTGTTAAAGCTGACCCTGAGGTATGAACAATATTTACTGTTATGCTGGAGATAAACTGAAAAGCAGTACTGTAGATTGATGCGTCTTGGAATGTGAGGCCCTGAAGGCTGCTTCAAGCTGAAAAGACTTTGTTCTCCAGGGAGTTTACTGGTAAGTAGAATCAGCCTCAATAGATGCTACCCACTGTTAGCTCCATGGATCTATTCAGTATTTGTGGAATGCTTGCCATATCCGGTGCTGTGTCTAACATTGGGAGACTTTAAAAAGCCCTGCTCTCAAGGAGCTGACAGTTCTGGTGGAGTAAGCAACCGAGTGTCACACTTAAAAATGATGAAATAAGATAAGAGTGATGACAATAGAGGCACCTCTGATATGGACTGTTAGATGTTGTCAGAATTCATATCTAAGGATATGATTGTTCCCGCTTATATTCAAATTAATTAGATTAAACTATACAACACTAATACATGGTTCAATAGGTATAAGTATTCTGTTCCAAATTATCATGGATAGACTTATAAGAAAATCTGTTAGTAACATGTATATTTGAAATCTCTTATGTAGTTGTTATAGATTGGCATTATTACTTATAATAGATAATTTCTATACTGACAGCAAATTCAAATTGCGGCACTGATATCAGGCTTGCCCCCCTACCGGGTTCCATTGGAAATCGTTCTACAGGAAAATCATGTCGAAGCCACATCGATATTCTCAAAAGTGACTCCACTCATTGTGGATGTGTTAAGTGAACCCAGTGAGAAGCTGGTGCGACAGTAATGAGAGGAAGATCTCTTAGGCTAAGCAGTATTTTTTAAGTGAAGGACTAAGATCTGAGGAATAGGGAGGAAGTAGTCAGGGGCCCACCTAAGAATTGGAGAAGGCCCACACTGTCACTGATTAGGGAAGAGGGAATAAGAAGCGTATGTGATAGCTGGGGACGACAGTAGTCCGTTATAGGTTTATGTAAAGCTTAACCTTGTTACACGGCGTGTACTCTATTCTCTTTTTATATATGCGATCTGGATTACTTATTAGCGGAGGTTGCCCCAGCACTCAGAAGGCTAGAGGTAGTATCTCTCTGAGGTTCCAAACCATGCTGAATCTCTTACAATAGTCTGAGTCCCAGGCTTAACCAGAGTTACATGATTGAGGACCTTGGCCTTTTAAAAAAATGTATATATACATTCATTTTAATAGCTCGTATTATATCATAGCTTACTATTAGACGATAGTTAATTATATTATCGTCTCAAAAAGATTCAACTATAATATATATATATATATGATATAACTATACATGTCGTCTTTTTGAGACAGGCTTTTCCTATAGCCCCACATGGCCTGGAACTCGATATGTAGACCAGGCTGACCTTGAACTCTCGGAGATCTGCCTGCCTCTGCCTTTCAAGTGCTGGAATTAAAAGCATGCACTGCCATACCCAGCTGAAAATATTTTATTTACTATTTTTAATGGGTTTGAGTATATTACCTGCATGTATGTAAATGTACCATATCATGCAGTGCCCTTAGAGGTCAGAAAAGAGCATTAGATCTCCTGAACTTGAGTTATAGATGGTTGTTTGCCACCATGTGAGTGCTGGATATCAAACCCAGGTCCTCTCCAAGACCAACCAGTGCTCTTAACTGCTGAGCCATCTCTCCAGCCTCTATTGTACCCATTTTTATAGATGAGAAAACTCAGGCATCCAGAGGTAAAGATCAAGGTCATATAGAGATTAGAATGTAGAACTTTGACTCAGACTTAGCATAGTATCTTGCCCCATGCTATATTGCTTGACTAGCAAGACCATGCACCGCTTTGTATACTGCATTAGGGAATTAAATGTTACCTGAAGCCATGAGAGGAGAGAGAGACAGACAGACAGACAGACAGACAGAGAGAACTGTACCTCAGTGGTGCAGAGCTTGCCCAGCAGTGTGAGGCCATGGTTTGATCCAAAAACAACAAACAAACAAAAAGCAATCTGACTAATGTATAGAATGAACTGAAGCTGGCAAGTTAGGTGCAGTAATTCAGGCAGGGGATGATTTGTGGGTAATGAGGAGAGAGATAAGAGATTCCAAGATTTTTAGTAAACACATTAAAGGGGTCTCAGTGTTGAAGGATTGGATAAATCAAGGAGGATTCTGCATCTGGCATCTGCAGCCAGACAGGTAGGTACACAAGTGGTTAAAAAGTCTAGTTAAGGGGCTGGAGAGATGGCTGGGGCTGGACAGATGGCTCAGCAGTTAAGAGCACTGACTGCTCTTTCAGAGGACCTGGGCTCGATTCCCAGCACCCAGATGGCAACTAAGAACCATCTTTAACTCCAGTTCCAGGGGAATCCGACGCCCTCTTCTGACCTCCACAGCATTGCATGACACAGGTGCACCAAGCTACATGCAGACAGTACATTCATACACATAAAAAAATTTTAAAGTCTAAAAAAAAAAAAAGCCAAATAAGCCAAGCGTGGTTGTGCATGCCTTTAATCCTAGCACTTGGGAGGCAGAGGCAGGCGGGTCTCTGTGAGTTCAAGGCCAGCCTGGTCTTCAGAGTGAGCTCCAGGCCAGCTGGGGCTACAGGGAGACCCTGTCTCAAAAAAAGGCAAAAAAAAAAAAAAATTAAAAAGTCTAATTAATGTCAAAAGGAAAGATGGAGTAGTGCACACCTTTAATACCAGCACTTGGGAGGCAGATCTCTGTTTGAGGCTAGGTTGGTCTACACAGTGAGTTCCAGGCCAGCTGTCACTATTACAAAGACCCTGTCTCAAAAAAAAAAAAAAAGAAACAAGNACATATTTTTAAATTTTATTTATTTTTGTATGTGTATGAATGTACTGTGCTGTCTGCATGCAGGTCTGTGCACCCATGTCACGTGCCTCGAAAGTCAGAAGAGGGCATCGGATTCCCCTGGAACTGAAGCCAAAGACAGTTCTCAGCAGCCATATGGGTGCTGGGGATCGAACCTGGGTCCTTGCAAGAGCATTCAGCGCTCTTAACCGCTAGGCCATCTCTCCAGCCCAATCATTATGGCTTTTTTTTTTTTGGTCTTTTTGAGACAGGGTCTCCCTGTAGCCCCGGCTGTCCTGGAACTCACTCTGTAGACCAGGCTGGCCTTGAACTCACAAAGATCCGCCTGCCTCTGCCTCCCAAGTGCTAGGATTAAAGGCATGTGCCACCATGCCCGGCTCATTATGTATTTTTTTTTAATTTATTCTTGTATGTGTATGAATGTACTGTCTGCATGTAGGTTTGTGCACCTGTGTCGTGCAAGGCCGTGGAGGTCAGAAGAGGGTCTCAGATTCCCCTGGAACTGGAGTCAAAGACGGTTCTCAGCCACCATGTGGGTGCTGGGAATCGAACCTGGGTCCTCTGCAAGAGCAGTCGGCACTCTTAACCACTAGGCCATCTCTCCAGCCCACATTATGTACTTTTAAGGGACGGTTTCTCTACTTGAAAACCTACTAAAGCCAGGCACGGTAGAGCAGGGCTTTAATCTCAGTCCGGCTAGGTAGGGCTATAGAAACCCTGTCTAAACAACATTAACAAAAACCAGAACCTACTAAAACTAAAATTATGTTAACTATGTTCACTCTCTATAACCCCACAGTGTCTAAACCAATCTGAATGAATTGTGTTCAGTGCATGGGTATAGCAAGAGGAAAAAAAAAATTTACCAAGTTAAAAGCCTCATTTTCATTTCACTGGGCTTTTCAATGTATTTTTCTGAAAAGGGACATGCCACAATTTAATATCTACAGAAATTATTTCATTCTAAGGTAGGCCCAAAAGTAAGGCCCAAAGTAAATAACTAATAAGAAGCAAGAACATGAGACAGAGACAAAAATACCTCCTCTCACTTCCTTTCTGAAAGCTTTATACAACATTAAATTGGGGCCAGTCAGGAGCTGCAACCATTTTAGGCCTAACAATCTCAATTATGAACACACCTACCACTCTCAATATTTGATAGGTATTTAACATATATCTAAAGTTAAAAATACACTTTATTATATTACTATTACATAGTACTCTCATACCTTTAAGGTTAAAAAAAAAACCTCAGTTTTACCAATATTTTACAGCTATTTTAATATACTTCTGAATTATTCAATAAAAAAATCTGACTACTCATATTAACTCTTACAATTCTACTGTGGAAACAAAACTTTTTTTTTCTAACTGTACACTGTAAGTTGATAAAATATTCCTTGTCCTTACTTATCTGTTATTTCAAACAGACAGCAGATTCTGTTTTTCTAAAGGAGTTCACTGAATCAACACTCAAGTACTACAAACCTGACTGGAAGCACTGGGATCTTCAGAAACTGAAGAAGGCATTTCAAAAGGAGCAGGCCATGCAGCCCCATCTGAATCAGGGGTGCGGGGACTGGATGACTCCTGCTGTTCTGCAGCAGATGAGACAGGCTGGGCAGCTCCATCACCATTGATGCTGGCCAAATCGTAAGTGAAAAAAAGAAAAAAAAAATCTCATCATTATAGCTTCGTTACAGTCTAACCACTTGTGTGAACTAATTCTACAACCAAACATATATCTTTCACGAACAAAATAAAATGTTAACAAAAGCACAGAAGCAAAACTTCAATCACCAATTTTACCCACTTTGACCTGTTAATAAATTTTAGGCCAGAATCTCACTTTTCTTAAGACAAAAATAAACAAGTAGTCCAGTACCTGTAATACAAGAACTTGGAAAGAATAGCTTTCTGATACCAGTGCTCTTTGCTTTTCTTCTTCCTCTGCCACTTCTGATCTATCAGTCTTTGATAGAACTCTTTCAACCATGTCCAATCACCAGTCTGAAAAATGTTAAAACATTACTGAACACCCACATGTAGCCAAAACAATGTGCCACCTTGCTAGTTTACAGCTTGAACACACCCCAAAGGCTCAGCCTCTAGCCTACAATGCAGCCAAAAGCCGGTGAACTCTCCAACTCTGATTAATAGTACCTGAGACGCTTTTACAAGCAGATATGCTAATTTTGACTGTCTCATAAGCATGTTCATCTAAAACGCTTTCTACCCCCAGTGCACACCTTTCACGAAGCTCACTTCTCTTCTCAGCCTAGAGGTTGCCTTTTCCTGCAGTGTGGTCTCCCCTGTGTCTGTCTTAACAACCGAACTATGAGCTACAGAGCAAGGACTGTGACTTAGTCACTCCTGCACCCCAATACCCGGTCCCGTGATCAGCAGATGCACACGGACTAAGTTACACTATGTTCCTTTCCACAAGAAGACTTTATTTTTAAAATATTTATTTTTATTTTATGTGTATGTGTACTGTCCTCATGTATATAAGTGCAACCACGCCATGCAAAGCCCACAGAAGCCAGGTGTCAGAACCCCTGGAGTTCTGGACACTGGAGTTACAGATGGTTGTTAGCCATCATGTAGGTACTAGAAATAGAACTCTGGTCCTCTGCAAGAGCATTCATTGCTCTTAACTGCTGAGCCACCTCTCTAGCTCTGGGAAAACTATTTATGTTAAATATCCATTTAATTAATGATCACGTGTTTCTCTTTTATCAAAGTACTGCAGGAGCCAGGCCTATAATCCAGGTTCTTGAGAGGCCAAGAAAGGAGAATTATAAGTTCAAGAGTAGCCTGAACTACAAATTAGTTCAAAGCCAGTCTTTGAACTTTAGTAAGACCTTGTCTTTAATTAAGGGCTCAGTAGAACAACTCTGGCTTCACATGTGTCTTGCATGTGAAGCCCTAGGTTCAATATCTGGTACTGTAAACAAAAATACACTGCAGGAATATTCCTTGAGAAGTAGGACAGACTATAAAACCATCAACAACTTGTTAGGGTCCTTGAAAGCTAAATACAGAGATGGAAAGCAGGCCCAGAGAAGCCATCCTCAACACAAACATCTGTTGACCGACAGTTTGAAAAGCCAGGATTTAGGAAAATCAGATAAATACAATAACTATAAATATAAAATCAGATAAATATAACTATATTCAGAAAAATAGCTTTATAGTATTTTTCGAATTTCTTTTGAATGTTCCAGTTAAAAGCATACACTACCATACCTGGCCCATTTTTCACATTTCTTAACAATTAATTTTCTTTTTTTTAATTTTTTATTTATTTTTGTATGTGTATAAATGCACTGTCTGCATGTAGTTTGTGCACCCCTGCCGTGCAATGCCATGGAGGTCAGAAGATGGTGTCGGATTCCCCTGGAACTGGAGTTAAAGACAGTTCTCAGCTGACATGTGGATGCTGAGGATCGAACCCAGGTCCTCTGCAAGAGCAGTTAGCGCTCTTAACCGCTAGGCCATCTCTCCAGCCCCACAATTAAGTTTCTAACATACTTCTGATATTAAAAGAATTTCCACCAGGCATGGTGACGCATACCTTTAATCCTTTAAGCAAAAGGCAGGTGGATGTCTATGAGTTCAAGGCCAGCCTGGTCTATATAGCGAGATCTAGGACAGCTGGGNCTTTTGCTCCACATGGGGGTCTTATATATATATATATATAAACATACACATATCACTTGAATTGGAGGATTTATTTTTTCTTCCCTAAAAGATGTCATATTTTCCTTAAGGAAGTGCTCTGAGGTTCCTCCTTGGCAACCACAAACAATCATCAATCCTGCACTTTTGCTCCACATGGGGGTCTTATATATATATATATATAAACATACACATATCACTTGAATTGGAGGATTTATTTTTTCTTCCCTAAAAGATGTCATATTTTCCTTAAGGAAGTGCTCTGAGGTTCCTCCTTGGCAACCACAAACAATCATCAATCCTGCACTTTTGCTCCACATGGGGGTCTTATATATATATATATATAAACATACACATATCACTTGAATTGGAGGATTTATTTTTTCTTCCCTAAAAGATGTCATATTTTCCTTAAGGAAGTGCTCTGAGGTTCCTCCTTGGCAACCACAAACAATCATCAATCCTGCACTTTTGCTCCACATGGGGGTCTTATATATATATATATATAAACATACACATATCACTTGAATTGGAGGATTTATTTTTTCTTCCCTAAAAGATGTCATATTTTCCTTAAGGAAGTGCTCTGAGGTTCCTCCTTGGCAACCACAAACAATCATCAATCCTGCACTTTTGCTCCACATGGGGGTCTTATATATATATATATATAAACATACACATATCACTTGAATTGGAGGATTTATTTTTTCTTCCCTAAAAGATGTCATATTTTCCTTAAGGAAGTGCTCTGAGGTTCCTCCTTGGCAACCACAAACAATCATCAATCCTGCACTTTTGCTCCACATGGGGGTCTTATATATATATATATATAAACATACACATATCACTTGAATTGGAGGATTTATTTTTTCTTCCCTAAAAGATGTCATATTTTCCTTAAGGAAGTGCTCTGAGGTTCCTCCTTGGCAACCACAAACAATCATCAATCCTGCACTTTTGCTCCACATGGGGGTCTTATATATATATATATATAAACATACACATATCACTTGAATTGGAGGATTTATTTTTTCTTCCCTAAAAGATGTCATATTTTCCTTAAGGAAGTGCTCTGAGGTTCCTCCTTGGCAACCACAAACAATCATCAATCCTGCACTTTTGCTCCACATGGGGGTCTTATATATATATATATATAAACATACACATATCACTTGAATTGGAGGATTTATTTTTTCTTCCCTAAAAGATGTCATATTTTCCTTAAGGAAGTGCTCTGAGGTTCCTCCTTGGCAACCACAAACAATCATCAATCCTGCACTTTTGCTCCACATGGGGGTCTTATATATATATATATATAAACATACACATATCACTTGAATTGGAGGATTTATTTTTTCTTCCCTAAAAGATGTCATATTTTCCTTAAGGAAGTGCTCTGAGGTTCCTCCTTGGCAACCACAAACAATCATCAATCCTGCACTTTTGCTCCACATGGGGGTCTTATATATATATATATATAAACATACACATATCACTTGAATTGGAGGATTTATTTTTTCTTCCCTAAAAGATGTCATATTTTCCTTAAGGAAGTGCTCTGAGGTTCCTCCTTGGCAACCACAAACAATCATCAATCCTGCACTTTTGCTCCACATGGGGGTCTTATATATATATATATATAAACATACACATATCACTTGAATTGGAGGATTTATTTTTTCTTCCCTAAAAGATGTCATATTTTCCTTAAGGAAGTGCTCTGAGGTTCCTCCTTGGCAACCACAAACAATCATCAATCCTGCACTTTTGCTCCACATGGGGGTCTTATATATATATATATATAAACATACACATATCACTTGAATTGGAGGATTTATTTTTTCTTCCCTAAAAGATGTCATATTTTCCTTAAGGAAGTGCTCTGAGGTTCCTCCTTGGCAACCACAAACAATCATCAATCCTGCACTTTTGCTCCACATGGGGGTCTTATATATATATATATATAAACATACACATATCACTTGAATTGGAGGATTTATTTTTTCTTCCCTAAAAGATGTCATATTTTCCTTAAGGAAGTGCTCTGAGGTTCCTCCTTGGCAACCACAAACAATCATCAATCCTGCACTTTTGCTCCACATGGGGGTCTTATATATATATATATATAAACATACACATATCACTTGAATTGGAGGATTTATTTTTTCTTCCCTAAAAGATGTCATATTTTCCTTAAGGAAGTGCTCTGAGGTTCCTCCTTGGCAACCACAAACAATCATCAATCCTGCACTTTTGCTCCACATGGGGGTCTTATATATATATATATATAAACATACACATATCACTTGAATTGGAGGATTTATTTTTTCTTCCCTAAAAGATGTCATATTTTCCTTAAGGAAGTGCTCTGAGGTTCCTCCTTGGCAACCACAAACAATCATCAATCCTGCACTTTTGCTCCACATGGGGGTCTTATATATATATATATATAAACATACACATATCACTTGAATTGGAGGATTTATTTTTTCTTCCCTAAAAGATGTCATATTTTCCTTAAGGAAGTGCTCTGAGGTTCCTCCTTGGCAACCACAAACAATCATCAATCCTGCACTTTTGCTCCACATGGGGGTCTTATATATATATATATATAAACATACACATATCACTTGAATTGGAGGATTTATTTTTTCTTCCCTAAAAGATGTCATATTTTCCTTAAGGAAGTGCTCTGAGGTTCCTCCTTGGCAACCACAAACAATCATCAATCCTGCACTTTTGCTCCACATGGGGGTCTTATATATATATATATATAAACATACACATATCACTTGAATTGGAGGATTTATTTTTTCTTCCCTAAAAGATGTCATATTTTCCTTAAGGAAGTGCTCTGAGGTTCCTCCTTGGCAACCACAAACAATCATCAATCCTGCACTTTTGCTCCACATGGGGGTCTTATATATATATATATATAAACATACACATATCACTTGAATTGGAGGATTTATTTTTTCTTCCCTAAAAGATGTCATATTTTCCTTAAGGAAGTGCTCTGAGGTTCCTCCTTGGCAACCACAAACAATCATCAATCCTGCACTTTTGCTCCACATGGGGGTCTTATATATATATATATATAAACATACACATATCACTTGAATTGGAGGATTTATTTTTTCTTCCCTAAAAGATGTCATATTTTCCTTAAGGAAGTGCTCTGAGGTTCCTCCTTGGCAACCACAAACAATCATCAATCCTGCACTTTTGCTCCACATGGGGGTCTTATATATATATATATATAAACATACACATATCACTTGAATTGGAGGATTTATTTTTTCTTCCCTAAAAGATGTCATATTTTCCTTAAGGAAGTGCTCTGAGGTTCCTCCTTGGCAACCACAAACAATCATCAATCCTGCACTTTTGCTCCACATGGGGGTCTTATATATATATATATATAAACATACACATATCACTTGAATTGGAGGATTTATTTTTTCTTCCCTAAAAGATGTCATATTTTCCTTAAGGAAGTGCTCTGAGGTTCCTCCTTGGCAACCACAAACAATCATCAATCCTGCACTTTTGCTCCACATGGGGGTCTTATATATATATATATATAAACATACACATATCACTTGAATTGGAGGATTTATTTTTTCTTCCCTAAAAGATGTCATATTTTCCTTAAGGAAGTGCTCTGAGGTTCCTCCTTGGCAACCACAAACAATCATCAATCCTGCACTTTTGCTCCACATGGGGGTCTTATATATATATATATATAAACATACACATATCACTTGAATTGGAGGATTTATTTTTTCTTCCCTAAAAGATGTCATATTTTCCTTAAGGAAGTGCTCTGAGGTTCCTCCTTGGCAACCACAAACAATCATCAATCCTGCACTTTTGCTCCACATGGGGGTCTTATATATATATATATATAAACATACACATATCACTTGAATTGGAGGATTTATTTTTTCTTCCCTAAAAGATGTCATATTTTCCTTAAGGAAGTGCTCTGAGGTTCCTCCTTGGCAACCACAAACAATCATCAATCCTGCACTTTTGCTCCACATGGGGGTCTTATATATATATATATATAAACATACACATATCACTTGAATTGGAGGATTTATTTTTTCTTCCCTAAAAGATGTCATATTTTCCTTAAGGAAGTGCTCTGAGGTTCCTCCTTGGCAACCACAAACAATCATCAATCCTGCACTTTTGCTCCACATGGGGGTCTTATATATATATATATATAAACATACACATATCACTTGAATTGGAGGATTTATTTTTTCTTCCCTAAAAGATGTCATATTTTCCTTAAGGAAGTGCTCTGAGGTTCCTCCTTGGCAACCACAAACAATCATCAATCCTGCACTTTTGCTCCACATGGGGGTCTTATATATATATATATATAAACATACACATATCACTTGAATTGGAGGATTTATTTTTTCTTCCCTAAAAGATGTCATATTTTCCTTAAGGAAGTGCTCTGAGGTTCCTCCTTGGCAACCACAAACAATCATCAATCCTGCACTTTTGCTCCACATGGGGGTCTTATATATATATATATATAAACATACACATATCACTTGAATTGGAGGATTTATTTTTTCTTCCCTAAAAGATGTCATATTTTCCTTAAGGAAGTGCTCTGAGGTTCCTCCTTGGCAACCACAAACAATCATCAATCCTGCACTTTTGCTCCACATGGGGGTCTTATATATATATATATATAAACATACACATATCACTTGAATTGGAGGATTTATTTTTTCTTCCCTAAAAGATGTCATATTTTCCTTAAGGAAGTGCTCTGAGGTTCCTCCTTGGCAACCACAAACAATCATCAATCCTGCACTTTTGCTCCACATGGGGGTCTTATATATATATATATATAAACATACACATATCACTTGAATTGGAGGATTTATTTTTTCTTCCCTAAAAGATGTCATATTTTCCTTAAGGAAGTGCTCTGAGGTTCCTCCTTGGCAACCACAAACAATCATCAATCCTGCACTTTTGCTCCACATGGGGGTCTTATATATATATATATATAAACATACACATATCACTTGAATTGGAGGATTTATTTTTTCTTCCCTAAAAGATGTCATATTTTCCTTAAGGAAGTGCTCTGAGGTTCCTCCTTGGCAACCACAAACAATCATCAATCCTGCACTTTTGCTCCACATGGGGGTCTTATATATATATATATATAAACATACACATATCACTTGAATTGGAGGATTTATTTTTTCTTCCCTAAAAGATGTCATATTTTCCTTAAGGAAGTGCTCTGAGGTTCCTCCTTGGCAACCACAAACAATCATCAATCCTGCACTTTTGCTCCACATGGGGGTCTTATATATATATATATATAAACATACACATATCACTTGAATTGGAGGATTTATTTTTTCTTCCCTAAAAGATGTCATATTTTCCTTAAGGAAGTGCTCTGAGGTTCCTCCTTGGCAACCACAAACAATCATCAATCCTGCACTTTTGCTCCACATGGGGGTCTTATATATATATATATATAAACATACACATATCACTTGAATTGGAGGATTTATTTTTTCTTCCCTAAAAGATGTCATATTTTCCTTAAGGAAGTGCTCTGAGGTTCCTCCTTGGCAACCACAAACAATCATCAATCCTGCACTTTTGCTCCACATGGGGGTCTTATATATATATATATATAAACATACACATATCACTTGAATTGGAGGATTTATTTTTTCTTCCCTAAAAGATGTCATATTTTCCTTAAGGAAGTGCTCTGAGGTTCCTCCTTGGCAACCACAAACAATCATCAATCCTGCACTTTTGCTCCACATGGGGGTCTTATATATATATATATATAAACATACACATATCACTTGAATTGGAGGATTTATTTTTTCTTCCCTAAAAGATGTCATATTTTCCTTAAGGAAGTGCTCTGAGGTTCCTCCTTGGCAACCACAAACAATCATCAATCCTGCACTTTTGCTCCACATGGGGGTCTTATATATATATATATATAAACATACACATATCACTTGAATTGGAGGATTTATTTTTTCTTCCCTAAAAGATGTCATATTTTCCTTAAGGAAGTGCTCTGAGGTTCCTCCTTGGCAACCACAAACAATCATCAATCCTGCACTTTTGCTCCACATGGGGGTCTTATATATATATATATATAAACATACACATATCACTTGAATTGGAGGATTTATTTTTTCTTCCCTAAAAGATGTCATATTTTCCTTAAGGAAGTGCTCTGAGGTTCCTCCTTGGCAACCACAAACAATCATCAATCCTGCACTTTTGCTCCACATGGGGGTCTTATATATATATATATATAAACATACACATATCACTTGAATTGGAGGATTTATTTTTTCTTCCCTAAAAGATGTCATATTTTCCTTAAGGAAGTGCTCTGAGGTTCCTCCTTGGCAACCACAAACAATCATCAATCCTGCACTTTTGCTCCACATGGGGGTCTTTCCCTCCCATGGTCCCCCAAAGTGAAATCCAGTAAGCAAACATCCTGTCTTGATCTCCCTGCACTGGCCTCCATGATACAGCCCAGGTAGTCCAACAATGGAAGTCTACACTCTGACGAGGCTGACATCCCCTTAGCTGTTTAGTCCACAAGCTGGGTATTTCAGTAGTCCCCATCTGGCATTGAAGATTTGGAGGATTCTTGGAGAGACATGAGTCCTCAGCTCATATTAGGAGGTTAAAAAGCTGTGTCTCATGTCTTTGAGGAGTGCCAAAAGGGTGGCAGCCACAGAGTAGATGCACTTGCCAGTAAGAATTGGAGATAGGCCAAACAACAGTACACTCTCTTTATTCTTTTTGTCTTTTTACTAAGATATCAAGTTCTTTGTCTGCAGTACAGTTTCTCTGGTCTTACTGATTATGTATATCCGGTTGTACTTTCCTTTTGTCATTATTTCTAACACCAGAAGATTGACGTTCACAGACATACATAAGGGCATATACCATGCAGCAAAATGAAGCAAATTTGACTTTTGGCCTTTTGGCTTGCTGCATATAGATTAAGTGGTAAGAGAGGAAGGGCTTAGAATGGTGAGTAAAGAAATGTCTTATATGTAAATGCCATCTGTTTTGCGTTGTGTAAGGCATAACGAATGAAAATGCTAACCTGGATATGTGATAGTTAAGAATAAGCTTCTTGCTTTGGGCACTGTATTTCCTTTGACAGTTGTTTAGATACTGGGGGAGAGAAGATTCCATGTACCAAGTGGACACTCATAAGCACACCTCCATAAATGTTTAGGCAGAATGTTGATATCATTAGTGAACATATTCTTGAACAATAAGTTTAACTCTTTAAAAATGAAATTTAATTTATTCTCTTAGTGAGGATAAATGTATTGGCTGACATTTACGATTACAGGTAATGCACGGACAAACTGAGGACACTTTGTTTTATCATCCCCAGTGTACTTGGAAATGACACAACAAATTCTGTTTTGAAGTCATAACTTTTGGAGAATAATTGAATAATGTATTCAAAATTATCAATTAGGGGCTGGAGAGATAGCCTAGCGGTTAAGAGCACTGACTGCTCTTGCAGAGGACCTGGGTTCGATCCCCAGCACCCACATGGCGGCTGAGAACCGTCTGTAACTCCAATTCCAGGAGAACTCCAGTTCCAGGGGAATCCGACATCCTCTTCTGGCCTCCACGGCATTGCACGACATGGTTGCACAGACCTACATGCAGACAGTACACTCATACACAAACAAAAAAATAAATAAAAAATTTAAAAAAATTTTAAAAATTATCAATTAAATTCTTGTTATGTATATAAAATATGAATTATTTATAAGACAGAATAAGCACATGTACCTGTGCAAAATTAGTTTTAATTGATGGACATTATTATCCTAATGGGTTAATATGCTGTTAAATCAATATAAAATGTTTCATAATTGGTATTTCCACTTCTTGAAATGACTTATAACTTCACTATGATATGCACTTTCTAAAAACAGAGGCAAAAACATTATTTCCAACAAGAGATTTTTTAAACCTTAGAAAAATACTTGAAAATTTTCATGCTTTCTTAATCAAATGATGTTTTATTTAGTCTGGAATTATGATTAAATCATTGAAGAGTATCAAAGAGAAAATAAATGTAAGGAAAGCTATTAATAACTTTTCATTTACCTAGGATATTTTCACTGATATGCTTAGCAAGAAATTTAACTCTCTTAAGAATGAGAATTGATCTTATTTTAGTTTATTTTTAATATGCTGTTTTGAAGAACACAAAATGGTATGTTCCTTCCATTTCTGCTATTTTTAATGGGATTTTTTTCCAACTGCCATATAGGTGGAGCCAAAATAGCAGTACTCTTCTCAGTAACCAACATATCAATTATCCTCTGATTTGCAGCTTCATCACTTGATTGAACCAGGTAAGTTTATAGATAAATAAAATTAACTTCAGAAAAATAAAGCTGAAATTAAGAATGGTGATGTAATAAATAGAACTAAGCCAAGAATTTTTTACAAAATAAATTTCAAGTGCAAGAAGGGCTGACCTATAGATTTAGTTCAAGTAGAACAAGAAATTATTGATCTCCAAGAGGAAAATGAAAGAAATACCATGCATAGATGCTTGTTAGTTTACCATGGGGTTATGTTCCAAAGAATCCTTACAAAATACTTATCTCAATTAAATACACTTACCATACTATCCAAAATAGCTTAGCAACACTGCGTTGGGGATGTCTGTATACTACTCTTTCCTTTTCACATGACTGACTGGTAGCTGTGGCTGGTCACCACTCCATAGCATCAAAACAATATATACCTAGGATATATATATATATTACGTATATATTCTGGCATTGGTGGTAGCGATGGCATGGAAGCAGACACTAGAGAGTACTAGATACTTGAAGGACAGCACAATAAGGAGGAAAATATCTTTTCTGGCAGGCTCAGTTGGTCTGGCATCTTCCGGCTCTTGGCTGGACTCATTCTTCTAGGTATCTTGCTGTCTAAGAAGTATCTTTTATAGGGGCTTGAGAGATAAGCCTAGCCGTGTTAGAGCACCGACTGCTCTTGCAGAGGACACCGGGTTCTAGAAATCCCCAGCACCACAGAAATTGGGCGGCTAAGGACGTGCTGTAACTACCAGTTCCAGGGGAATCTGAGACCCTCTTCTGACCATCCGCAGCTTGCACAACACGGTGCACAGAACATGACAAGCTACATCAAACATAAACAGAAAAAAAAAAAAAAAAAAAAAAAAAAAAAAAATAAGTAAATTTAAAAAGAGTATCTTTTAGACAGTCACATTAGGGTCAATATATCCTTGAAAAGTGGAACCTAACAACCTTGTAGTTTCGGGACTTCCTATTACTATCCTTTAGAATATCCTGTGGTAAACTGCTATACTCCAAGATGAAAAGTTTTATTTTGGAGAAACTCGTTTCACCACAGATTTGTAAAATGAAAGGTGCAATAGTACTAAATAGATCGATAATGTGTCAGTCTTTCAGATAACTATAAACTGTTTTTATATTTAATTATATTTAGATTGTACTAGGTTTGTATGTGATGAATGTATTGTCTGCAGTGCAGTTGTTTGTGCACCGGTCTTGTCAATGCCGTGAGGTCGAAGAGGTGCTCGGAGTTCCCCTGGAACTGGAGTTCTCCTGGAATTGGAGCATTTTCAAGATGGTTCTCGGACTGCCATGTGGTGTGGAGGGATTGAACCCAGGTTCCTCTGTTAAGTGCGTCGGCGACTCTTAACCGGGCTTAGGCCATCTCTCCAGCCCACAACATAAGTCTTACATGATAATCAAATAATGCAAATTATTCGTTTGGATAGGGACATAACGCTAGAGCACATGATCGAGCCGAGAACATTGTTGGTGTAAGCAAATATGAATGTGGTGGTACTGTGGCCTGTATAGATTTTATAACTGATTAATGAGTTGGTTTATAAATGAAGTACTATAATCGGTCCTATAAATTCAATAATTAATACATTGAAGACAAAAATAAACTTTTTAGGATTATATAGCGTTTCTTTTATAATAACAAAGTGTTTTGATAATAATGAGCACACCTTCTTATTCACATTGTGGTTTGAACATAAAGGAAACGAGTTTAGGAATCGGCCAGAATGACAGCATCTCAGTCCATTTGAACTGTGTGGTCATACTCTTAATCACCTACCAGCAAAGGTAAGACCCTATTTTGCTGAAGACATACATATTGAGCTCAAGAAACAAATAAGGAGAAATCAAGGTGCTGCTGACTTCATAGCCTCATCTCTACTGGCTAGAATTCATAGTGATAGAAGGTGGTATAAGGGTACTGAAGGAAAAAAAAAAAGAGTACCATCCTTACCCAGGTGTTGAATCCATGTTAACTACAATGACAATTGGCCTACCAAAATTTGCCCAACAGTGAAGTAGTAGCACAAATATTATGGGAAGTATACAACTGCCTTTATAGAATTTAAGGTCTGCTTTGCTAAGGTGGACCCATATCTGCATCAGTTTGGAATCTGAACTAAAACGGACCAGGAATAAGGTCGAGATTATAATTATTTCTACTAGTTTACAGTATTAAGATTACTCTTAATGTACTTGTTGTTACTAATATGATTAATTGGGCCATGTCAACTCTTACCAGATAAGTTTGATGTGCAGATGCAAGAGAGAGGCTACACAAGCTTATCACTATAGATCCGATCCTAATCAGAGCTTCTGCCTCCAAGGTTAGACATCATTTTGGAATAGAGGAGCAGAAGATTGTAAAGAGCCCAGTGGGTGGCTGGATGACGTACAAGAAAAACAGAGGTTTCCAGAAATTTTTACAACATCTGAACTAACAGTCAGTGGTGATGTATGTATAAATCCCATGTAAACACAAATCAGAACAAAATTAGCTTAGGACTGGAAGCTCCAACCCGCACCTAAGGAAATTAATGGCAGACAGATGCTGTGCTGGGGGTGGTCAGAGTATAGTGTGTCAAACATTGGACATCCTTGGTAGGTTAACCAATCTCCACATGGATGAATCAACACTGAAGGATGATTTTTTAGAGACAACATTAGATATGGAAAGGCCATATAGTATATAGTACTATTAAATATGGGTGGGACCTAATTGTATAGGGTGGTGGGGCTCTAATACATACACAGTTATAATTGTATTATAATTTGAAAAATTCATTAAAAAATTGCAAACATACTAAGTTTTTTACAGAAAAACAGATTTTTATTTTGCATAACAAACTCCTGTTTAACTACCTACTCATTCATTTAGCTAATGTCCATGACAAGATATCAACACAACAGACAAAAGAAATAACAAAAATCAGAGTGAGAAATCAATAAAATAGAACCACAAAACAATTACTAGAATCATGAGATCCAAGAGCTGAGTATCTTGGAAAGAAACTAAGACAAGACAGATAGACCTTTAGCCCCAGTGGAACAAAAGAATGAAAGGGCACTCCAAATCAACTAAAATCAGAAATGAAGGGAAGCATTGATATTCAATAACAAAAGACCAGACAATCAATATGGGAATACTTTATGCATGTACTCCACTCATAATTGAAAAA
The DNA here is from genome assembly GCA_009823505.1 of Rhizomys pruinosus. Classification (NCBI taxonomy): domain Eukaryota; kingdom Metazoa; phylum Chordata; class Mammalia; order Rodentia; family Spalacidae; genus Rhizomys; species Rhizomys pruinosus. The sequence goes on from VZQC01014953.1 coordinate 202,112, forward strand.
CCTAAGAAAATGGGATGTAATATCTGACAATCATGGAAATCACCAAAACTTAACTAAAAAGAGATCAACAGCTTTAAACAGCACCCATAATATATGAGGAATTGGAAAACTGTAATAATAAAAATAAAAAAAGCTGACAAACAAGCCCAGGCCCAGATGGATCATGGCAGTATTTATAAGACATTTAAAGAGACCTTACAGTCATTATTACTGAAATCATACAAAGGATAGAAACAGGAGGAAATCTCCCAAATTCACTTCTATGAAGCCAACATCACTCTAATTCTCAAAATGGGCCACAAAATAAACCAAAAAGGAACTGAGAACCCCATTTCATGTAATGAACATAGATGCAAAAATCTGCAACAAAATCCTGGGACTGCGATTACAGACCACATCAAAAGAAATCAGCGCATACATGACGGCAGGTCATATTCATTCCAGAGATGCAGGATGTTTTAACAATATGTAAATCAAATATGTATCATAAGCGCGGCATAAACAACCTAAAAGACAAAAACACACATGATAAATCTCCATAATGTGGAAAAGGCCTTCACAATTCAACATGCCTTAAGTTTTTAAAGTCCTGAAGGAAATTGGATGGGAGGGAAGATTACTCAGCATAATTAAGGCCATACACAAACCCAACGTCCAACATTTAAATGGAGAAAATTTAGAAGCATTCCCCTTAAAGTCAGGGACTGCAGCGCCATTATCTCCCTTCCGTTTCAATATAGGCATGAAATGACTCCCTAAAAGCAATTAAATACAGACAATTATATTAGGGCTTGAGAGATGGCCAGGCAGTTAGAGGGCTTACTGCTCTTTGCAGATGCCCGGTTCCGATATCCGGCACCCACATTAGGTCAAGATGAAGAACCTTCTTTAACTCCAGTTCCAGGGAATCTGACCCCTCTTCTGACGNCAGAAGAGGGTGTCAGATTCCCCTGGAACTGGAGTTCTCCTGGAATTGGAGTTTCAGATGGTTCTCGGCCGCCATGTGGGTGCTGGGGATTGAACCCAGGTCCTCTGTAAGAGTGGTCGGAGCTCTTAACCGCTAGGCCATCTCTCCAGCCCCATACTTTTCTTAATGAAGCATAGCACAATTTACTTTGTTTAAAACCAGTCTCTTGCCAGGTGTGGTGGCACACGCCTGGAATCCCAGCACTTGGGAGGCAGAGGCAGTCGGATCTCTGTGAGTTCAAGGCCTGCCTGGTCTACAGAGTGAGTTCTAGGCCAGCTGAGGCTAGAAGGAGACCCAGTCTCAAAACGACCAAAAACTAAAAGCCAAAAACCAAACCAAAACAACAACAAAAAACCCCAGTCTCTCTAGGAAAAGGAAACTCAGTAATTAGCTCAATAAAAGGAAACCCACTTAGCTTTCCGGTCACACATGCAGGGTCCTGAGCAAGGCCCTGCCTTCCCACCCTCACCCTGCTGCTCTTCTCACATCCCTTGACACTAGAGGGGTTGCTCCTCAAGTGTTTCCGTCTGTTAGCGTTGGAAGGAGGTGAAAAGGCATGTCTAGAAGGCAGATATGTGGCACATGATGGTGGGCCATCATTTCTCAATAGTAGTCTCCTATTTTCCTTCCTTGACCCATTCCCAAAATAATAGTGTTTCCTCCCAAAGTGGCAGACTTGCCTGTGGACAGTTCTGAGTTCGATTTCTGTGAATGTGAGTGAGGCTTAGGGATGTTTGTTCTGTCATCACGCTAACACCTCTCCACTTTTCCTTACGTACTTCCTAAGGACCAGGAGTTGGCCAAGTACTTTTAGAACAACCCTATGAGAGGGGTGCTTATACTGTGTTCCATTTTGTAGATAGAGAGACTCAGGTACAGAGAGTCCAGGTACCTTGCTCAGGGCGACATGACTAGTGAGTGAGTGACAGGGCTGGGACTATGGCCCTGGCTGGTGGGCTTCCAAGGTCATGCTCTGAATTGTCCTTTTCCATGGCCTTTCCAGTGCTAGAGTATGAGAGCCGAAACTGAGCAGAAAGAGCCTCCTGCAAATGAGAGCCCTACAGCAGGGCAGAGTCAGTGGACACGGCCCTTGAATGTCTTCTACCAGGCTCCAATAGTGTATGCTCACCAAAAGTGACTGTGTCTCTTTAAACAACCAAGGAGTGTGAGATGACTTGCCAGATCTCCCCACAGTCAGGCTCCTGGGGGGCTGGTGTAAAGGCCACTCATGCTTTAGGAAACAAACTGCCATGCCCTGGGGCTGGCAGGGCAGCCTGTCTCCAGTGCAGAGGGTGGAGGACAGCTTGATAATGGCCCCTCCTGTAGGCTTTTAGTTAGAATGTTCTGCTTGGTAGATTAAAGGGTAGATTCTAGGCCATTTAATCTCTGGTTGTGAAACCAATCACCTAGGCTTTTATTAGGCTATTATAAGGGACATAGCCCACATAATTATCAAATGCCAAATTACATTGAGTTTCTATGTGGATAAGTCAAGTTACATAAAGCTGATAGCCAGACACTGCTATAAGGGGCCTGGGAAGAAGTAGGAAAACACCTCCCACAAATTCTGTCTCAGAAAGTGGATTTCTTCCATAACGCGTCCCTCCATGGGGTTTGGAGCATGGTCCTTGGCCTTTCCTGGAAGTGCCCCCTTTTTTTTTTTTATTTCTGTGTGTGTAGGAATGTACTGTCTGCATGCAGGTTTGTGCACCCGTGTCATGCAATGCCACGGAGGTCAGAAGATGGTGTCGGATTCCCCTGGAACTGGAGTTCTCCTGGAATTGGAGTNTGTGTGTGTGTGTGTGTGTGTGTGTGCAAGCGCATGCGCATGCGTATGTGCGTTCAGTGCTAGAGTCACTGATGCACACCCGATTAGGCTTTTGCATTGGGGTTGGCGACTGAACTCAGGTCTTCATGCTTGCCTGGAAGGCACTTAGCCAACTGAGTTATCACCATAGCCCTTCACCGTCCTGATTCATTGTAAATACTGAAGTCAGGTGCTCTAAGTCCTCCAACTTTGTTACCCTTTAATATCATGTTAACCATTTTGGGTTTTCTGCCATTCCATATAAACTTCAGGATCTATTTGTTGCTATTCATACTATGGAATACTTATTACTTATGTTTTGGGAAGCACATAATGTTCTATTATTGTCTTAATGCTTTGTAGGCTTCATTCTTTAAGTCCACATATGAGGGAGAATTCAAGTTGGTATTTACTTCTCTTCTCTGATCTGTGTACTGATACAGAAACATCAGAGTTTCTTCCTCTTTTATTTTTCTGATTCATGGTGATGTGCATGCTAGTGTCCCCAGCATCCGGGTCATCTCTGTGGCTAAGTAGATATCCCCCTCCCTCTTGGCTATCAGTTTCAAGCCCTCCTGATTAGATCAGTGGATTTAAAGGCAGATGGATTGATTCTGCCTTCCCTCAGTGGAGGGAGGAAATGGTTATAACAGATCAGCTTGCCACTTACCTGGTGGCAGTGGGAGTAGTCACTCAGAGCTCAAGAGTAGATTAAAGACCCAAAGGGAGCCTGGTGATTCACTCTCAGAGCTAGCAAAATATCCTGACGATAAGATATTTCAGTCCCCGCCCATGCAAAGCTAAGCCATGGGGTCCCATGTCACGCACTGCACACAGGCCAGATGTCTTCCCAACCAGCATGGGGAGCAGAAAGAGAAAACAGCACTGAGAACTTTTTCACATTTTTATAATTAAAATGTTGTTTTTTCCACTTTCTGATGTTTAATGACTATGAATAAACCACGATGAGACGTGTTTTAAATAGAACAAAGTTCCAATAAAAATGCATCTTTGTAATGCACATGATAAGTTACAGTGTACTATTTAGTCCAAGCACTGGCTTGTTGTTAGCTTTCTACCTATAAGGAGGGAAGAAGCTTGCTGTGCTCAAAGGTGTCAGAAGTAATCTTGACCATTAAACCAAATGGAAGGCCTAGGTCATAGCTCAGTGGTAGAAGGCTTGTTTAGTGTGTCTGAGGCCCTGGTGACACATATACACATACATGCAATGAAGTAAATAAAGAAGTTGGTTCCCATGGAAAATGTTCTCTGTGCTTTAAAATTTTAATTTCAAAGAACCTATTGAATCTGTTGCTATGCTGACAATCTTTCCCACCATGGTCTGCTCATCGGGAGGCTGTCTTTGAGATTTTATTAGACTTTCCCTCCAGACTGAGATCCTAGAGGTAGGAATTTCAGACACAACTTTGTTTACAGGTCCAAAGAAGTTGTAGGACTTCTGGACACCATGGATTCTGGTATGGAGCACATTATGCCTTTACTTGCAAAGTATGCTTTGATGTAGAGACCTTAGGTTCAGTTAGCAGAACCACAATCTACCCCTTGAAGCATTGGACAAGAGTGAACCTGTGGACTTGATAATAATTTGCTCTTTTCCAGAAGGGAAGACAAATAAGCTCTGATTGCATCAACACTCAAAGAGTGAGTATAGAAACTCATGAAGGAGTATGGATCTCTGGGATGGCATGAAGAATTAAGGAAAGAGGGCTGATGGGGGCGGGTCCAGAGAGAGCAAGGTCAGCACAATCATGGGTAACCACGAGGACAAATTAAAAAGGGAAATGTTTACTAGGGTCTTACCGATTGGGGTCAGAGTTGACTTAATAAGGGAAATGTTTACTAGGGTCTTACTGATTGGGGTCAGAGTTGATTTAATAAGGGAAATGTTTACTAGGGTCTTACCGATTGGGGTCAGAGTTGATTTAATAAGGGAAATGTTTACTAGGGTCTTACCGATTGGGGTCAGAGTTGATTTAATAAAATTGGGCAAAAGGCATATATTCAGGGACAAAGGCTGAATGAGGCGAGAGGCTGGTCAATATGAAGGTTGTCTTGGGTAGTACATCAAGGCCTTAATGCGCAGTATTCTCAGGCCTGCCAGCTCTGGTTATTACCTTCCATATACTCGTCCCAGCCATTTTCACAGTCTCTGTCTCCTTATCTTTAATGGAGGAAAATTAAACTAACGTGGAACTAATGAACTATGTATGACCTCCGTATAACTTTGTTCCATGTGGTAGATAAGTAAGTATAACAAATGTATTTGACAGGACCCTTATGTGATCCTAATACTAAGTGTGCTTGTTGACATATGTAGATGTAACAGGACTTTGGAAGCTTCTGCTTGTACTCCAATCATAAAGGCCACTCTGAGCCTAGTCTTATGCTAAGACAAGTCAGAACACCACAAAAATCTTCAGCCTATGAGTGCTTTGGAAAATGCTGCCTCTTGCAGTGATCTTTCAGGAAGCACTTGTGACCATGTGTCTTATTTGTTAAAATAGCTAGATTTTACTAGCATCAGCACATTACTAGGGAGTGTCACAACCCCACACTTGCCCAAAATAGCTGCTTTTTTAAAAAATTTAAACACTGTCTGTTTAAATTTTATGTGATCAACTAAAGGGCATGTATACTTCTGTGCTGGAAGCAGGGTTTTCTCAGTATGGGACCCACACATAATAAAGAATAACTTCTGGGCTGGAGAGATGGCCTAGTGGTTAAGAGTACCAATCGTTCTTACAGAGGACACGGGCTCGATCCCCAGCACCCACATGGCGGATGAGAACCGTCTGAAACTCCAATTCCAGGAGAACTCCAGTTCCAGGGGAATCTGACACCTTCTTCTGACGTCTGCAGCATTGCACGACACAGGTGCACAGACCTACATGCAGACAGTACATTCCTACACATACAGAAAAAAAAAAAAGAATAACTTCCTCTACATCCTGAGTATGGTTGGAGTCTTCTCCATGGGCTAGGTCAGTCTGTGGTTAAATCCCATAACATAATAAGGAGAAATGGTTATTCATTTATCTCTCTCTCTCTCTTTTTTGGGGGGGTCTTTTTTTGAGACAGGGTCTCCCTGTAGCCCCAGCTGTCCTGGAACACACTGTATAGACCAGGCTGGCCTTGAACTCACAGAGGTCCATCTGGCTCTGCCTCCCGAGTGCTGGGATTAATGGCATGCACCACCATGCCTGGCTCACTTATCTTATTAAATAAGTAAACATTCACAAACTCTGAGTACACCTGGAGCAATAATTTTATTTTTTTTGTCTTTTTGAGACAGGGTCTCCCTGTAGCCCCAGCTGTCCTGGAACTCACTCTGTAGACCAGGCTGGCCTTGAACTCACAAAGATCCGCCTGCCTCTGCCTCCTGAGTGCTGGGATTAAAGGCGTGTGCCACCACACCCAGCCCATAAATTGTTTTTTGATGTGTAAGCTAATTAAAAATCTTGGTTTGGGGCTGGAGAGATGGCCTAGTGGTTAAGAGCGCCTACTGCTCTTGCAGAGGACCCGGGTTCGATCCCCAGCACCCACATGGCGGCCGAGAACCATCTGAAACTCCAATTCCAGGAGAACTCCAGTTCCAGGGGAATCCGAGACCCTCTTCTGACCTCTGCGGCATTGCACGACACGGGTGCACAAACCTGCATGCAGACAGTACATTGATACACATACCGAAATAAATAAAATAAAAAAAAATTAAAAAAAAAAAGAAATGGATTAGATAGGGACGTGCTGACCCGCTGAGGAAGGACGGAGCTATTTGTATCTCAAACCACAAGGAAATGACTACTGACAGTCCCAAATAATGCGGAATATTAAGGATGGCCAGTGGAGTTCCTGTATCAGAAGAATAACGGAATATTAATAAAAAATTTTAGAGGTCAGGCCACATTAGCTATAAATTGTAGCTTACGAACAAATACTAAAAGTATGCATGAAAGTCAGTTATCTTTGTCTCTAGGAATTTGCAAAACTGTGTTAGCTCTCAACTGGCTCTTCCAGAATTATTTTACTCTAGCTTGCCATATTACTCATCTCATTTCCTTATATAATTGTCCTTCAGAAACAATGGCTCCATCCTCATTTTTAAGTTCTGTAAAATAAAGACAAGTGAGGAGCACATTTAGAAATTTGTGGCCATGTCTATAAGTGGTGTAGACATTTGAGTTCTCTTGCTACTTGCTTCTGGCTTCTATTATATATATGCACAAGAAAGGCAATGAAATGCAAGTCACTATATTTTGTACTTATTTATTAAAGGCCTTGATGGAAAAGATGAGAATGGCAAAGTATAACAGGGTTGTTGTCAATTGCTACTCAACCCAAGGTTCCTTGGTTGTCTGGTGACGTCACTTCTTGTCCTTTGTCCGCTGTAGGATGAGGTCTTCACACATGTATATGATATTAATTTGATGGTTCTGAAAGCTACTCATGAGCATAATGGTAATGTTATTAGCTTAAATTAGAAAAATAAATCCACACATCATGTCCTTTTGATTGTGTTCATGTGAATTAATTTTAGGGGTCAGCACTCGGGAAGACTTGAACCTCCTCTTGGCTATATGTGAAGCTCAGCACTCTGCATGGGAATGTAAGTAGATTCACAATTGAAGAAACTGCAAGAGCAGTCCTCGCTCTTAACTGCTGAGCCATCTCTCCAGCCCCTGAAATACTATTTTTATCAAATTTTATTAAAATACAGAATTCTGTTTCACTTTTTCATTTTAAGGCTGTGTTGTTAGCACCAGAATGCTTCATTGTTTGAGAGGAAGGAACTTATGCCATTAACAGAATCTCAAGCTGGCCTGATGTCAGGAAAGTACCTTTCCCCGCTAGTTTTGAAGGACTTCTCTTGCCACAAAATGCCTGTGGTGTGGGAAAATGCAAAATCCACTTTTATGTCCATCTCTTCCATCATCAGCATAGATAACTCCCTTAAAACAATAACTCTGATGGAGCCTGACCCCCTAAAATTGGTTTTGCAGTGTGTCAAGAGGTCTAGACTTTTCTATAGTAATGTTGAAATGGTGCGCTTCAGAAAAGCAGGGTTCTTTCTCTGAACGACTGCATCTTTAGATTGATACTTTTGCCATTTTCATTTTTTCCTGAAAGCCAGGGTCAACTTGTGAAAAGTTGTTAAGCAAAATATTTAATGTGGGGGCTGGAGAGATGGCCTAGCGGTTAAGAGTGCCGACCGCTCTTACAGAGGACCCGGGTTCGATCCCCAGCACCCACATGGCGGCCGAGAGCCGTCTGAGACTCCAATTCCGGGAGAACTCCAGTTCCAGGGGAATCCGAAACCCTCTTCTGACCTCCGTGGCGTTGCACGACATGGGTGCACAAACCTGCATGCAGACAGTACATTAATACACATACAGAAAAAAAAAAAATTTAATGTGAAGCTCTCATTCTAAACTTCCCCTATTCAAAGTATCAGATGAAGACCTTACTGCACTTTATAGTGGCTTTCTGATTTTGTTAGTTTATACTAGAAGGAAGCTTGAAAGTTCTTATATACTGTTAATAACTGGCTGCCCAAGTCTCGCCGGAACTAATACCATGACTGTTCATGAAAATTATCTTTAATAAAGCTGTATATACTGTGGCTTGGGGGAAAAGAGACTTTGGAAAATTAAAGGATTAATTATTAGTTAATAACTTATTTACATGTTTTTAAGGATATTCATTGGTCTGAAACCAGAAATTAGATCTTTATGAAAGCTACTGTTTCTTCAATTGTGAATCTACTTACATTCCCATGCAAGAGTGCTGAGCTTCACATATGGCCAAGAGGAGGTTCAAGTCTTCCTGAGTGCTGACACCTAAAATTAACTCACATGAACACCATCAAAAGGACATGATGTGTGGATTTATTTTTCTAATTTAAGCTAATAACATTACCGTTATGCTCATGAGTAGCTTTCAGAACCATCAAATTAATATCATATATGTGTGTGTGTGTGTGTGTGTGTGTGTGTGTGTGTGTGAAGACCTCATCCTACAGTGGACAAAGGACAAGAAGTGATGTCACCAGACAACCAAGGAACCTTGGGTTGAGTAGCAATTGACAACAACCCTGTTATACTTTGCCATTCTCATCTTCTCCATCAAGGCCTTTAATAAATAAGTACAAAATATACTGACTTGCATTTCGTTGCCTTTCTCATATATATATATATATATATATATATATATATATATGCACTCNAAAAAAAAAAAAAAAAAAAGAGCATATATTATGCTGGGCATGGTGGCGCATGCCTTTAATCCCAGCACTTCAGATTTAAAGGAAAGAATGCTAGAGAGTAATCAAGCTGTACGAAGAAATAAAGAACTTGGAGGTAATATAAGCCGGCATACTGGTTTATAACTCCTTTTTCATTTCACAAATTATTTAAAATGCAAAATTATGTAAAATAATTGTATAGCATGATGCATGCACATTTAAAGGTATAATTTATTTTTATGTATTTTATTTTTTTTGTCTTTTTGAGAGACAGGGTCTCCCTTTAGTCCCAGGTTAGTCTTGAACTCACAGAGATCTGCCTGCCTCTGCCTCCCAAGTGCTGGGATTAAAGGCGTGCATCACCACGCCCAGCTAAGATATAGTTTATAAAACAAAATGGGGGGGGGAGCAGAGCTGTATCAGAGCACAGTTTATCCATGCTAAGTTAGTATCAATTCAAACTAGATTATAAATGTTGGATATTAATTGTAATCTTGTGTCAACAAGTAAGATACTATCTAAGAAGTATAGAAGTTTTCTGTATTTTCTTAAATTAGTATATGAGTCCCGTGGTGTAATCTCAACACTTGAGAAATAGAGGCAGGGAAATGGTGAGTTCAAGGCCAGCCCAGATTATACAGGAAGATCCTGTCATTTTACAAAGGTGACAGAGGGGGGGAGCTGAGAGATGGCTCAGCAGGTAAAAGCACTTACCATTAGTGCTGATAACCTGAGTTCTATCCCTAGATCCACACCATGGAAGAAGACAAAAAGCTCCTGCAAATTGTCCTCTGACCTCCACAGATACACACACGTACACACGGAGAGACAGAGACAGAGAGAAAGAGAGACAAGTAAATGTGATTTTAAAATTCTTAAAACATGAATATTAGAAAGCCGGGCGTGGTGGCGTGCGCCTTTAATCCCAGCACTAGGGAGGTAGAGGTAGGTGGATCTCTGTGAGTTCAAGGCCAGCCTGGTCTACAGAGCTCCAGGACAGCTTGTACTACTAATGGGAGACCCTGCCTCAAAAATACCAAAAAAAAATGAATATTAGATTATCAGGAAATAAAATTGATTCTTATTTTGAAAACTTGATTCTTGAAAATCTTTTTAAATTCTATCAGTGGTTATCAAATACCTAGTATAATAGGCTTCCTTCTAGGTTTAAATTATTATTCCCATTTCTTCCTGCTCAATTTTAAAGTCTGTAACCAAGAGGAGTTGTCTATAGTGACTTCCTAATCTTACAATGTGCTAGATCAAAGTCCAATTTTTCCAATTTCCCTGTCCCACTTATGCTTTAAAAGATGTGAAAGCTGGGGCTGGAGAGATGGCTCAGTGGTTAAGAGCGCCGACTACTCTTGCAGAGGACCTGGGTTCAATTCCCAGCACACACATGACAGCTAAGAACCATCTTTAACTCCAGTTACAGGGGAATCTGACACCCTCTTCTGACCTCCTCAGCATTGCATGACATGGGTGTACCAGCCTACATGCAGACAGTACACTCATACACATAAAAAATAAATTAAATTAAATTAAATTTTAAAAAATGTGAAAGCTGCCAGGCATGGTGGTGCAGAGGCAGGCAAATATCTGTGAGTTCAAGCTCAGCCTGGTCTACATAGTGAGCTCCAGACCAGCTGGGACTAAAGGGAGACTCTGACTCAAAAAGACCAAGAAAAAAAAAAAAAAGATGTGAAAGTTTGTGCCTATGACTATCCCTGAAGGTCTAAAAAAGATGCTTTTGCTTCCATTTTTTTAAAAACCGCGATACTGGGGCTAGAGAGATGGCCTAGCAGTTAAACGCACCGACTGCTCTTGCAGAGGACCCAGGTTTGATCCCCAGCACCCACATGGCAGCTGAGAACCATCTGTAACTCCCAATTCCAGGAGAACTCCAGTTCCAGGGGAATCCGACACCCTATTCTGACCTCCGCGGCGTGTGTGACAGGTGCACAAACTTACATGCAGAAAGTACACTCATACACATAAAAAATAAATTAAAAAAATTTAAAAAAACAAACAAGATACTTCATTCTGAGTAGAAAGCCCCAGTGGGGAGACGCCATAACGCGCCAGGCCAGGATCGAAAGGTTATTCCTGGACAAACTGTCAGCCCATGAAAGGAAACAGCCAGAATTGACCAGAGTCCAAGTCAACAGCTCCAGAGAGAGTGGACTGTTTTACCTCTCATC
>VZQC01014953.1:213627-232134 GCA_009823505.1 Rhizomys pruinosus
AATGATTATTATACTTATAAATTGGTCTAGAAAAAGATGATCAAAAACTTTAAGCTTACAGTGATAATAAAATTAAATTAATTGTGGGTTTTTTTAGTAGAAAAGAATTATAATGATCATTTATGAAAAAAAAAAACAACCTTCAAACACAAAAACACCATACTTAAAAAAAAAAAAGAACAAACATCTTGAAATACAACTCCAAAGATGAACTGGAGCAGCAAGTCCATCAAGAAGACTTTTTATATATTTAAGAAATCAACCGGAGCCAGGCATGGTGGTGCACGCGTTTAATCCCAGCACTTGAGAGGCAAAGGCAGATAGATCTCTGTGAGTTCAAGGCCAGCCTGGTCTACAGAGTGAGTTCCAGGACAGCTGGGGCTACAGGGAGACCCTGTCTCAAAAAGACCAAAAAAAGTTACTAATGGTGGGCTTCTTTGGTAGAGTGCTTGTCTGATACACAGGCTTATAACCAGGCCCTAGGTTTGATCATTTGTACTGCAGAAACCAGAGATGGTGCTCAAGCCTGCAACCCAAGCACTCCGGAGGTGGAAGGAGAAAGATAAAGAATTCAAAGTCAGCAACATTGGGAGTTTGAGGTCATCATGGGCTACATGAAAACTTGATCCTGTCTCATGAGAAGAGGAGTGTGGAGGGGCTATGGGGTGGGGTGGCTCAATTGGTAAAATGCTTGCCTTGCAAGCACAAGGACCTGAGTTTGATCCCCAGAAACCAGGTAAATACTGGAGTGGGGGGTGGGGTGACAGGTGCTTGTAATCTTGGTGCTGGGGAAGCAGAGACAGGAAGATTCCTGGGACTTATTTACCACCTGGTTCAGCAATATTGGTGAGTTCCAGGCCGATGATAGACCCTGACTCATAGCAGGTGCATGGTGTTTCTGAGGATGATACCTGAGGTTGTCCTTTGACTTTCACACACACTCATATATGTGTATCCCAACACACAAACAATTATGTATACATACACACATTAAAAAAACTTGATCATGGTATGTACATAGAATTTATGTGTCACTTTCATTCTATTAGCAATGCTTAAAAGAATGATGTAATCAACTTATTTTGAAATGCTAATATTTTAAATACTAACAACAGCCTTGGCAACTGTTTAAAGTTACAATAAAAGTTATTCTCTTAAAAATATATCGTTTATTGGGCTGGAGAGATGGCTCAGCGGTTAAGAGCACTGACTGCTCTTGCAGAGGACCTGGGTTCATTTCCCAGCACCCACATGGTGACTAAGAACTGTCTTTCATTCCAGTTCCAGGGGAATCCGATGCCCTCTTCTGACCTCCGCAGCATTGCACTACATGGGTGCACCAGCCTACATGCAGACAGTACACACATACACATAAAAATAATAAAGAAAAATATATTGTTTATCTTAAAACTATACGAGAGGGTACATGAATTTTCAAACCAATTTTAGGGGTCATAGAAATAAAAAATGTTGGAGGCTGGAAGAAGGTGATGGGGTTTTCTGGGCAGGTAGAGCTTAGGGAGGAGGTGATGAGTAAGTTGTACCTTGACAAGGGAGAGAGATGGCTGCCAGGTGGAGGGGCCCTGGCTGTTACCAACCCAGGGAGGCTGGTAATTTAGGGCCAAGGCCAGCCGTTGACCAACTCACTAGTCTGCCCATTGCCTTGACTTTTAACCTCACGAATGTAGCAATGACTTCTGTAAGACTTGAGAGAAACAAATAGTGGATTGCATTTCAGCTCTAAGATGAGCCACCTTGTCCTGAATACTGGCAAAATCTACATGCATTACTTTCTGCTTCCTCCTCTTGTTGGCCCAAGTGCAGCACCTCTATCATGATTCAGCTGCATCTTGCATTAGCTTGGCTTCCAGCCCTGTTCCTTTTTCTGGCCCCCAGAGGCAGTATTTGAGCCACAATGTGCCAAGAGAACAAGGCAGCCTATTTAATCCTAGTTTTCTAGGATTCAGACTTGGATTTCCCATTCCTATGATACATGGAGGTCAACGCTATGAGATTTGAGTTGGAAAATGAACAAAAAGAATCACAGAGATGGCTCAGTGGGTGAAAGTACTTGTGAGCAAGTCTTCCCATCCCAGAACCCCTATGAGATGGGTGGTAGGAACAAGAGGATTGGCTGGATATGCACAGGCTAGCTCATCTGGAGTGTGCAGTGCAGTGTCAGAAACAGAAGAGGCCTCAAGACAAGGTGGGAGAGAGAGCTGACTGCTGAAAAGCTATCCTCCGGCTTCAACACACCTGCCACAAAATGACTCTCTCTCTCTCCCTCCCTCCCTCCCTCCCTCCCTAGCAAAAAAAATTAAGAAGAAGAAAATGGGCAATAATAAATTCACAACAATCAGAATCAGCCCAGTATGGAGCTGTGCATCCATAATTCCAGTACTCAGGAAGGTGAAGCAGGAGGATGGAAAGTTGGAGGCCACCCTGAGCTGTATGGTGAGTTCAAGTCCAGCCTATGTTATGTGGTAAGACCCAAGACCCTTGGACTGAAGGTGTAGGTCGGAGGGTAGACTGCTTGCTTAGCATGCAAGAAGCCTTGGGTTTCACCCCTAGCAATGCATAAAACTGCACCAGTGACAAATGTCTATAATCCCAGCACTTGGGAGGGGGAGGGGGGTAGATCAGGAGCACAAGGTCATCCTTGGCCTACATAGTGAGTTTGAAGCTAGCCTGCAATATGTGCAGTCCTGTCTCAACAAATAAACAAATAAATTCAACAAAAATAATTAATAAATAATAATTAGAAAAAAACACCCCACACTAGATGCAGTGTTTGTCTTTTACTGTTTTAAGGAGAAAACCTTTGGTAAAGTTAAGAAGTGAGGACGAGGTCTTGGACAGAAGAGTTCCTGATGAACTGGAAAGGAAACTGGGCTTTTCGCCCTGAGTGGAGTTCAGAAGTTTGTAGATGCCTTCAGGAGGAGAAAGCTTGTGCTGCAGACCTCAAAATTGTGTTTATGTGACAGAAGGAGCCACAAAGCGGGCCTCACACTCTGAGCTCTCTGTCTTGAAAATGCCACAGTTGGTGCCTGTGTGGGGTAGGCAGGGTCCACCCCCAGAACTCAGAGCCGCTCCCTTCCCCCTTCCTGCGGGGATTCTGCCTGTGTGCATATTTATCTTTCAGTGTGTGTACAGATGTGTGGGGTTTTGGGAAGGCTCTGCGAGGAGCAGAGCTGTGTGGCTGGGGAGGATGTTTTGAGCTACAGCGACTGCTTCAGTGGAAGCTAGTTTACCTTTTCCAGCTTGCCCAGCTGGACCGTGCATGTGGCTGGTTAGCTCTGGCACTGCTGCTGCACTCTGTAAACACCCTGTGCTCCTCGCCCCCAGGACGCTGTGTTGATGGTCATGCCTTACTGCCTAATTGGCTCTTGCTGAAGGCGAGGGCTGTTTCTGGTCTCTGCTCTGGGGTGGGGTGGGGGTGGGGGGGATAAAAGGTGCTCAGAGACAGTAAAGGGGGATGAGTAGTTTGCTTCTGTCCCTTAAAGTCTATTTGTCCACTTCCCGGGGGACCCTGCCTAGCAGCTAAGAGGGAGTCTCTTCCTTTTTGAGGGACCTGGGGCTTTGGGGGTGAATGGACAAGTACAGTTTGCTGTAAGCAGAGTCTTAGAGACTGAGCAAGCACTGACTGGAACAGTGAACTTCTGCTCAAAACAGTAAACTTCTCCATGGAGAATATTGAGACCGAGAAAGAGATGAATAGCATGTTTGGCAGAATGCATGAGCTCTGGAGGGGTGGGGGGATGGGGGGAACACGGGTCTAGATTTGATAAAAAAATATATGTATAAATAAATAAATTAAAAAAAATAAAATCTTGTTTCATTTTGGCCCCCAAATATGTTTACTTTTTTTCCAAAAAAAAAGAAAAAAGAGAGTGAGCAAGCATGGGGGACCCCTTTCTCCATTCCCTCACAATTGCTATTCTTTTTTTTAAATTAAAAAGTGATTACATCTATCTATCTATCTATCTATCTATCTAATCATCTATCATCTATCTATCTATCAATCTATCTATCTATCTAATCATCTGTCATCTATCAATCTATCTATCATCTGTCTATCTATCTAATCATCTATCATCTATCTATCTATCTATCTATCTATCTATCTATCTATCTATCTGTCTATCTATGAATTATATGTGTGCACAGACAACACACATGTGGAAGTCAGAGGACAACTTTCCAGAGCCATTTCTCTCCTTCCACCGTGGGCTCCAGGGATCTAACTCGGCTTGGCAGCCTTGGCAGCGGTGCCTTTACCTGTTGAGCCATTTCAATGGCCCGTGATTGCTATTCTCATCCCTTTTGGGGTTCAGTTTCAATTTTCCCTTCAGGAGGAGAGCGTTTGCTTTCTGCTCTTTTCATTTCATAATGTCCCGAGAGGACCTGTGTGCTGTGCTGTGAATTCTGGCGGTACACATGTGCTCAGCTAGGACCTGTGTGCTGTGCTGTGAATTCTGGCGGTNATCTCAAAAGAACAAAAAAATGGGCTGGGGGCGCTGGAGTGAGGCAATAGCATAGCGGAATATACCCATGGGGATCAATCCCACCACACATGATCTAACTGCATACTTGGTGATCGAGAGGTAACTAACGCACGTGAGTTAAATTTTGGAATTGGTCCCCACAAGTACTTTAATATACTCACGACTTAGCGACTGACTCAAATTGTACTACTCATTGTCATAAAATACATCTATCAATTCTTTCCTTACCTGTAGGAAGCACCAATAACATCCATTTTCTACTTCCAGCGCGATATCCCCAGAAATTGAGGTCCTTATCTTCCTAGTAGGGAGAACCTTCTCAATCGGTCGGATAATTACGCATCCACAAGCTGGCTGACACAAAACCTTAACATGGCAGAGACAGGTGCGTAAATCAATTATAAAGAATAACACATAACAAACAATATTAGGAGTACAATCAAACAAACTAAACCTTATAAATACATAAAAAAAAACAAAATACAAAGCAAACATTAACTTATGCACTCGCTGAAGAGAGCGCCGCTTGTATGCGAGTATTGGTTGTATCACTACGAGAGCTTCAACCTGCTACCAACGTCGAAGTGAAAGGCTTTGACCACCGCCACGATCATCGGATCGAATAAAAGATAGCCTGGGACGAATCGTGTGCCATTGTGCACAGCTTCGTGTCGACTCCTCGAGAGACGAGCAGGAGATAAGTGCGCGCAGCCACAGTGAGTCATTACCTTGCGAGCGAGGCGATCTCGGAATACGGTAAACAAAGCACTTACGACGTCGAGGCAATTCCAGATGGAAGTGAGGAAAGAGCGTGATCCCTCCACCGGGCAGGACACCAGGCAGAAGATGCGTATCCGTGAGCAATGCGGAAGGAGACAGCCGGAAGATGTACATCGGGTTCTCTCTCGGCGGGCTCGTGGCCTCCTGAGTTCATTTCACCTGGGCTAACCAGCTACACTCTATTTCCCTTATGGACACAGTCGTCCATTAGTAGTAATACAACACAGAGAATCCAGCTCTCACATACGATATTCATATACTCGACAAACTGACATTGCCCATCTCTAAAGCGTGAGTGCATAGAGCACTCGCACTTCTAAGCTAAGGCTTCCGTATCATATTTAATTTGACAAAAGCATTGTCTCCTATAGTAATATTTTATGACACTCAGATGAGTTTCCAACACCTTCACCCTCTTCCCAATTCAAAAACAACTATTAGAACTATGTCTAATCAATGATACCCAATCCAAATGCAGGTATTATCGGAATTTATTTATTCGGCCTCTCGGGAGTTCGTTTACAAGCTCTTTATACATAGAGTTCTTGATAATTAGAACTCTACCGTCAAGAACTGAGATCCGGACATGGAGAAGTCAAAAGGTTTCTTAATCAACCACCATCGTCACTGAGACTCACACCAAGAGGAACCGTTCGTACAGTCGCGATTCAATGTAAGTTATTGGGGTATTAATAAAGATCAAGAAGGTGTATTATTATTTTATTTCTCTCTACATCCCCACACTGGTGCGTTACTTTCTTTAGCCTTGCTCTTACTGTTATTACAATCAGGAGAGAACAGGCAAGAGAGATAAACCAATGTCTCCCCAGAGGTCCTCAGCACCTACAAGATGACAGTATAACTACTAACCAGGCTGTGGAAAGTGCATATCATTAAGTTTCTTTAAGTTAATGGCGGTTAAATGTAAGACCGTCCAAGGCGATAAACAGTTCTAACAACAGAAACATTAAGAAGTCATAAATTGGACCATTGGCCCGCCCTGACCTACAGTAGTACCAAGGTGGCCTGCCATGGATAGTCTGAGCTCCCATCCTTCTACACATTGAGTGCTTGCTTTGCATAGAATATAGAGTGATGTCTTCTGTCCTGTTACAATTCTGCATGGTGGATGCCTGTTATATTAATGGCCTTAGGTCACGTGTAGAGCACCTGCGGGATGTGTGCCCTGCAGAGCAAGGTCATCTCCACATGCATCCACCTAGATTCAGCCAGATGCCAGAGTCCCCAGAGAAGTTCATTCTCCAGCCTGATGAGGTAGCAAGAACTTCCTTCTTTTTCTATCAATGAGAATGTGATGATAGTTCTATCACCGCGTCAAGAGGAACCCGGCAAACCCTAAGAGATTAACGGTGACCCGGTGAGGAAGAAAAGATAAGCGGAGGACTCACATGCCCCACCTTACTCTCCGAATTCGCCCTGCCCTTATAAGTTAGATTACCTTGAAAAATGGTAGAGCTAAGATATTATCAAAAACTATTAACTATAAGGATTTTTTACGCAGTGCCATCAATCACAGGAAACTCCTATATATATATATATCACTGTAGAGGAGCGAGTACTGTCGATTGTATAGTGTTCCACTTTGTGGCATGCGAGGTCCTCACTAATGCTGCAGAAAATTAGATAAACTCGTCCAACAACATTCACAGTCCTTGCAGTCGGTCATACAAAGTTGTGCCCTAAGAGTTGATCTTCCTATCTAGGTTTGGCTTTCGTTGATTCAATATTCGCGAGGAGTAGTCGGCGCTTTAACACACCGGGCTTGAGTGAGGACCAGGTTTAATTTAATTTCAATGACATATATTACAAACCCTTAAAGGGCATGCCTCGAGTGAAACCCTAATCCACTCCAGCCCCGCGACACTCAATAAGGCATTGCCTGGAAGCGAAGTTCATTATTGATTACCCTATGAGGCACTCACAATAACCTGTAGCCTTAATTGTAGGAAGAATAACCATTATAAACTTAACCATACCATGAAACCTCTCAGTGTGCCTATAACGCATGGGATATCAACCCATACTGCCGATGTGTGATTGGTGACAGGAAGAAACTATCAGCCATGGGCCTTCCAAATAAACACCTACAGCTATTGTTACATTCTCTTCCTAATAATGCACCTCCATATACCCATTAGAACCTGTAAATAGCATCCTTCTGCTTGAATTGACACGAGCACATATGGAAACAATGCGCTGGAGGAAAATGACACTGGAAAAACCAACTTTCTCCTCGCACTGGCATGAGGTTAGACTTCTATCTAGTATGATCTTGGCACCAAGAAGGTGTCTACGGGGCCACAACCGGCTGCCAGGACCCTGGAAAAGAAACGAGCCATCAGCGTTGCGATTACGCGCACAGTGGGCAGTTTATAACATTGCATAACAACTTAAATGTACCTGAACCCAGCGGCACCAGGGAAATTGACCACTCGCCTACACCCGATGTCCCAGTATCCGTGAGCAACAATACGTGTTAAAAGGACGTAAACTACCAGAGATGAAGATACTTAATTGACTATTTAAAGGCCTACATCAGATAGAAAAGAGAAATATCATGTTTCTAAAGCAACTATAAAAATCTCTTAGTCAAAAAGGCAACTAATCGAAGCCTATCTGTGTAGGTCTATAGGAGACCCCTAGTAGGGCAACCATCAATAATAATTGTCTGTCTAAGAGATGAGACATAACCACGCTCAATACTAACTGCCTTTCTCAAAATATTTTCTGAATTATATGTATGGACCCTAGCTGATAAAGGCCCCTCCCATACCAACATAGGGCCAGAAGAAATCTTTTCCTCTACTGCAGTAGTATCACCTCGCAAGTTAATATGGATGGCTCACTTATAACAAGATCCAAGGGTTGAGTAAGAAAGTGAATCTGTTGATGTGCTCAGCCCTCAAAAAAGAGTAAGCACTCCTAACACATCAAAGCCCCCTCCCACCATTAGAAGGCTTCAATTGGAAAATAGTTCAGGGAAAGAGAGGGTTATGAATAGGATATCCTAAGTGGTCAGCCAAAGCGTCCACTTGGGGAAGTAGTGCCTGTTGTAATATGCTTGTTTTTCTAGAACTATTAGGGGGTTCCAAAACCAGTCAGCAAAAATCCACAGAAGAAGGCCCTAATAAACTGGACTTGCTTAGTGAGGTTAGGATTGAACAAGTAGCGAAAGTACAACTGAAGGGAAAAGAGGTTGAGGGATGCGAGGAGTGGGGGTAAGTCCCAAAAGAGCAGGAGGGACCTGTGGGTGATGTGATGCAAAAATAACATCAGTTATGGAAACAACATATCGAAATAATAGTGAGAGTCAATAGCCAAATAACAATATAAAAGATATTTGCTACTTGATTTTCCAAAATAATCCATCTACATATTTTCCTAATTGCCAAGGTTTTCACTCAATTCTACTCAGAACACTCAGGTAGGCAATTGGACTAGGCAGATCGCTTGGGGGAGTACCAAGAGATACGCCTCATAAGCTTTGAACAATCGTTGTATGTTCCAGAGCCTAAGCGTATTGACCACACAAGCGAGGAGACCTCTGTCTCTCACTAAAGAGACTCAATAGATAGCAGAGTATATTCATTATAATGAGTCTCTAGCGGGCGTCTGAATTGAGCGCCATCCTGCCTATTGTACTTGTTCCCACCCAGTTCTTAAAGCACCGCTACAGGAGAGCAGGGGGCAGGCAAGTATCTAATTTGAGTGAATGTTTCAAGAGGACCAGCGGGAGCTAGCGTCTTATCATGAAGTGAAGTTTTCCAAAGACCAGCCTGGTCTTCATGAGGGGATCGCTGGTCCTCAAAAGAGATCACGCTAAAAAAAAGAAAGTTATAAAGAGTCTCTCTAATGAGATCTTTATGCTCCAGAGTTCATGGGTGTCGAGAACTCACTCGATGCGTAGTCCTCTAAGTTATACCAAATGCCACTAGTAATTAGTTTCACATCCATATTTTTATGTTCGCCCTCAGATTAGTATATTACCGACCTATGTGAGACAACTGTCGTAATTTATTATAGTAAGGAGCGCAACGAAGTCATTTGTTATTAGAGTCTTTTTATAACGTACCTTGTAAAGCGGTATCCGACACGGGAATTTGATGTTCCATTGTGTCGGGAGAGCATGAGTGGACTGGTTGCTAGGAGCGCAAAGAACTTAGATGTCACAAATCTCTCAATGAGCACAGAAAGCACAGAGCAACGAGAGACTGGAGACCGCAAAGCTTGTTAAACTCACTAAACCTTCCACGCTACACAGTAACCTCTCCTTCCAATGCAATGGCCACCTTTCCTTATAGACACTCCAATATTATCAGGTGCGGGAGCGCCAACTAAGGGGACGAGAGAAAATAAGTAAACCGAATAAATCGTCGTCAATGAATAAACTCTATAACAAACCGTGATGGGGACCTCTCATTTCTATAAACACAAGGCCAACATCCACTCCCACTGGCCACCCCATACCGGCCTAACACTTCTGACCATATAACTAATCTCACATATGACGTGCTTGCCATTAACCGTTAAAAAAATCCCAACTAGTCCACTATTTAGCCAGTCTCAGATTCCTATTTCAAAGGTCCTATTATCTGCCTAAAGGAATCTACTATTCTATGAGATCACACACGGTCCAATCAACGTAAATTGTAAGCTCCTGTAAAAATCAAAATAGGCAAATTACATACTCCTACACATCCCAGCAGTGGACCCTGAATCCCTCACACATTTCCACAATTGCCCTTAAAACCGGAGGAATAAGGCATAGTGAGGAAATACTGGAACCAAACAAGACCGAAAACCAGCAAAGCAAACATGAACCAAGGTCTCCTAGTAGCTGCCATGTCACATGCTTCTGGGACTTGACTTCCCAAGGGCTTACTTAGAGGGCTCAGCTCTATCACCCTTTGCTTGCAACACTATACATCTCTTTCCTTACCGCTGGGGTACCCACTCCCTGTTTTATGCAGTTAACTCCTTTGACAAATAGTCCACAGGTCTGCGCAGTCTTTTCAATGATTTCTTATCTTGAGGTTTTTCTGCGCCAACGGCAACTGTACATATAATAACACCCAACCCCGTATCTTTTCCAACACAATGGCTCTTATTCTAGGTGGCACTTTCGATTAAAATCTGGACACCCTGCATGGCACTTCTGCTGGCCGCCTCATGAGTGGAGCATCTCTGAAACGCACGGATGGAAGTACTGATAATGTACACCATTCGCTTCGTTTGTTTGCGAATCATTCGTCGCCATTAAGCCCAGCATTACATCGGAATGTAGGTATAATTCGAGTCCAAGCTTGGGCTGCAAGATATCAGGATGGACACATCCTGAGAGCTCCACCTACTTACTCTCATTGTTTTTGCCATATATTTTCCATCTAGACCTCACCATAGGAACTTAGATTGAATGCAAAAACCTCATGCGAGTATTTTTAACCAATCTCTTTTTGCGATAAAAAAGTATTTTGAGAGGCTCTAGCTGCGCGCGTGTAAAGTTGCTCCTGAAGGTTTACCTTTTACATTCTGCTATGATCCACATATCTTAATACGATGAGGCCTCGCGTCCTATAATCATCTACCTATAATTTCGCAATTCGTTTAGACTGCTGATAATATATCTCATGGCTGCTCCTATAAAATTAACTGTTAATCATCCTTCATGTAATATGGGACCCTCCTCCATGTCAGGCAGGTAATCGCCCTGGCCACACCTTTTAACTCTTTGCCCCTGAACATGGTTCTCCTAAAAATTTACGATTAGCCTCGACCCAAAAGCCCTGTGAGAGACATCTTGCAAATATGCGCTACGTGCCGCCCCACCACACTGCTCTATCTAATCTCAACTGAAGACTGCACAGAAGTATTCACCCACATTTACAAAGCGACATAGCACCATTCCTTCTACAATCGTTTACAGGAAGACGTGTGGCAGATAGCTAACTGAAATTTATAATCCTCATCACCCACAATGACCCTTAGTCCCCATTTGCTCTTTCAATCTTACGCATCGGAATCAGAGTCTGAGTAGGGCAAACAGACTGCACACGATGTATCATTTCTATCACCCAGGAAATATACACACAAAATTTGCTGTCCTAAGACATATACATCTCTTCCTCATTTGACACTTACATATTATATTTGGCAGCAAAAGTCGCCTTTATCGTTTCTGCAGGCCTCTCCAAAGTAGATTATGGCGCACAATATGGAAGCACACTCAAAATTAGTAAGTAGGTTCCACGAGCTGTGTTCAAGTCATGATTCCAAAGTTACGCACATAATCCTCTTCACACCACGATTTCATCTCCAACAATCTCATGCCGTCCAGGTTTGTTAATTTCCGCTATCCTTCTGCACCGAAAATACACCCACACTAGTCAACATCTCTCTGGAATAGACCCACAAATACACTGTAATCTTAAGTCCACTTATTTTTCTGTTTGCATAGTGATAAAAACGCACGTCCTGAAAAAGAGGAAACCTTATACAGAGAGAAAGAGGTTTATTTTGTACGTCTGTAAAAGGGTTGAATTGCACAAAGTATTCCAGGTGATATCAGAAACTTCCCCATTGGTGCGCTGGGAAAAGATTGTTCTAGTGTGCCCTAATGGAGCAGGGAGCAGTCAAGCCGAGGTGTCACATTCTCACGCCAAATGAAAGTCAATCAATCGATAGTGGCTACCCGCCAGAGTAGAATAGAGGAGCCCTAGAGGTAGAGCAGGAGCATAGTGACTATGAAGAAGTTATAACATCAGTCACCTAAAGCTTGTCCCCCAGTGTACATAACACTTCCAAGGTCGCAGCATGGATCCAACATCTGTCCCACTAAGACTTCCATAAGAAAATCAGTTAGAGGCCTCTAACCAACCCTGTGGAGAAACATCATGTCTGAAGTACTTTAATAATGCACGCCACTAATAGAAGTGGAAACACTCTCATTACCATAGTCCAACTACATACATCCCCCTATATGGGCCTACTCTGCCATCACATCGCAAACATCTGCTTAAGCAACACTAGGTATGACCACATTTGCAAAAATACAACTTTAGAACCTTGGAGAAGCAATTTCAATAATTGACCTAGGACCCCTTCTAGTAGAAAATAGTGGGAATTAATAAGGTATCTTCGTTAAAGTGTCTTTTCTCCACTACATGTATTTCAGTTAGACGAATTCCACATGTATGTAAGAAGCGACGAGCACTCATGAAACACATACCTAGATAGACTAACAGAGTGCCTCTAGTGAAGTGAGAACACCGTATCCACGAGACAGGAGCCCCAACCCCTCCAAAAACACTGTGCGGATATATCCTGATAGAGTAAAATGAGATTAATAACATATCTTCGATATAGATGAACACCACTGGAAATCTCGTGAGAGATGTTTGTAAATAAGCTGCAAATTAAAAAAAAAAAGAAAAAGAAGGAGGGACTATAATCTAATAATGGTATAAAATACATATGAGACAAAAGAGCACGGTGTTGATCTGTAGCATCATGACCTTATTAGTCCACCTAGCACAACGGCCTATTGAAGGCCAAAAGGCACCAGCGTTGATCTTTGCGATGAGTTCAAGGCCAGCCTGGGTCTCTGATAGAGGTAAGGAAAGCCTTGCCCGAAGCTCGAGAGGACATACTCAGGAGGAACCCCATCTTCTAATAGAAGGAGGCCAACATAAGAGGAAAGCACTTACAAAACGACAATTTAGGAAGTCAGGAAAAGTCCGGAATACTGAATCTCATATAATATGAAACACGGCCCACCCTTGATTCGTATGTACTCTTATGGGTTTTTACGTACATACCAACGCGAATGCACACGTAATAATGTGCCAATATATGCCCATAGCTGTTCGCCACTATAGGAAAAGAAAAGCAAAACCTGCTTTTATTCCTCACCAGTTCTGAGATCATCATATGCTATTACCATAGGATTTGGTTGATTACGCCAAAAATAATCCAGTCTCTCTAAGTGAGAGCTTCTCTTGTGCTACTAGTGATATGAGTGCTTGCCTGAAACTTTTAACCAGTATCTTCCCACGACTGTTACTCACGTTTCGCATTGTGCATTTCTGAGAGAACATCTAGAGTATTAAGCCATTTGTGGAGATGGGGGCCACACAACGTCACTCATACCATGTGCCTAGGCAGAGAAGAGCTGTGTTGAAAGAAAGCATATATCTATATGTATAGAAAAGAAGCATATGGGACAGGGAGAAAGTGTAATATCATAAAATTTAAGGCTTCAGTAGCTAAGACCTGCCTCATCGTCAGTGTGCAGAGTCGAGAGGACCCGCTCAGACAACAGGATTGATAAATCTTAAAAGCCTTAGGCAAGCCGAAGCGACCCTTTATACCCCACTTGATGGCATTCTCTAAAATGCAAGATTCATGATCATGACTCAACAAAAGATTAAGCATGGTGCACATCTGCCGAGCACAGTGAAGTTGATCAACACCACTAAGGAGGCCTTTGACTCTGCTATGTGAGTGCCTCACTCAGCAAGGCACATAGTATGTCAATGCGGGGGCAAGCATTCACTCTTCATCAGAACGTCCAGCCTCGAAATGACAAGCTTTGGGCCTTGAGTGTCAACAGCATTGACACTACCACATACAGGAAAGAAATTACTCCTTAATTTCTTTGTTGGGAGCACGCTAACGAGGTGCATCAGGAATGCACTTTCCCACATTCCAAAATAATCCCTGTCATTTGCTCATGGCCCCAGGCTAACGCAGAAATAGGAAGCACCAAACGCATTTGCGGGGGAGTGTAAGCACATACACGGGACAAGTCGTAGTATTTAATGAGGATGTAGCCCAACTGGCTCTCAGTTCAATATACCATCAAGCATAAGGAGGATAAGCCGTGCCAACTGTAGGATTGGCACTGAAGAGGAAGAAGAAGGGGCTTGAGGCACGAGAGGTAGACAGGAGGAAGTAGGAGGAGGAGATGTATAGGGAGGCAGTGATTGAAGGGACGAGAAAGAAGAGGTACCAATCTCTCCCATTCGCACAAGTGGCAGAAAGATCAGGTACCAGAGGATGCTTGCGATATCCTGGCATCCCTATGGAGTTACCAATCTACTTTGGATGGAGATGCGTTTGTCACATTTTCTAAGAGTTCCCAGGCGCCCACTAATCCAGAGTATGTCATCTTTTCGGTAGCATCTAAGGCCATATGGGGTTAGACACTAACTGTAGGACTTTGATCCTTAACCCATATCTTGTCGTTACGGCTGTCTGAGTGGCACCTTAGGGCTGGAACCGTACCATCAGCTCAAGGGATTCCTGTGCACCCTGTGACCATGGCTTCGGGATTACGGAAGTGTGGCCAATCTCTCATACAGTATCCGTGCGGTGACAGCTTGCGGGTCTTCCTCTGCGCCGCGAACACTCTCAAGGGCGCACTAAATAGAGTAGGGAGTGCCACTCCACTATATTGGATACACAAACTTATTGGTAGACTCATTGCCCCATACTCGCCCAATACACCCTTAGAAGCGAATCCTCAGGGCCCACGGAAGACAGAGCTAGGGCACCTTGACACCCGTGACCATCCGTATGCACAGACAGGCGTGAGAAGCCTAATTCCTTAGGAGGAAATAGATAACAAGCAATACAGGAGGGAGGAGACTCAGAAGGTTTTAATTTCCTGAGAAAGGAAGTTAGGTGACATTAACATGATTGGAAAGGATCTAGTCAACTAATCTTAACTGAACGTTGCTCACTCTTCTTATGTTTCCCTCGCTTTCGATAGGATCCATGTGTATGATGGTTTAATGCCAAGATCTATCATGGAGCTGGATTATTGTGACCTCTTCATTACACAGGACAAGAGGGCCTCTCTATAGTGAAGGCATGAGACATAAAAGCTGTCTTTGAAGCCCGATACTAGTCGAAGAGAGAATAGACCAGTAACCATCAGATAAGAACACCAGACACCTGAGAATACCTACAACAAGGGTGGAATGCTACAGCCTTTTTCCTCCTGATTCGTAAAACATGAACTTCTAAACCTACAGGGAAAAGAAGCACCGCAAGTAAGAACACATAACACACATAGATATCGTGAGGTTCAGGTGTTGGGAACTTAAAAAGGCTCTGGTTATGAAGAGAAGGACTGCTGTTCAGCACTGGAAGGGGTCCCTGCGCGTGAGACGGAGATCTTTCTAGAACGCAGCCCTTTCATCTTGAGACAGGAGATATCTCCTAGGAGACCCTCTAGGGAGTGTAATACTTGCTACCACTGGGTAATGGATGAGTGGATGGGCTTTTTAGACGTTCCAGCACCAGTGCCTGGGAGCATATGTCAAGGTAGTCCCGAACCAGAGCAGGGGATATTGGAAAAGGAAGAGTGATACCCGCAAAGGAACAAATGCTCTATAAGTGAAAGTTATTTCTCTCTTGAAAAATTACATCTCTGTGTCGTGGGTGATTGAATATCATCGTATGACAACCGCTTCGCTTATGGCACGGTCGTGACTTGGGAGAGCTAAGATTGGGGATCGGAGAATTTGGATATTTTGTTACCAGGTCAATGAATAAGAAGAAGAAGCAAAGAGACTAGGGCTGGCCTCGGGGTCGAAACTGAGCTCGTGCACAGACTCAGAAGGAACCATCCCATGGCATACCCGTCTTTGACGTAACTAAGGGGCTACAAATTTATACACTAAACTAGTCTCAGATAGGGCAGGTAAGAGGCAGGTTCTTGGTGTATGACGTAAGTGTAGTGACATTTGGGGGTATTGATGCGTCGGACACTCCTGTCGAGTCTGGCCCCAGTGGTTCCTGCCTGCTAGCTTGAGCACATTGATGTAACTGCCCAATCTGACAACGGCAGGTCACTGGACAGCATCACGCAACACAGGTTCTAACCGGACAGCACGAAATGTTGAGTGAGCCCACACAAATTCGAACAGGCCATCAGGCACTATAGAGGTTGCCCAATGAGTGTCCGAAAGTCAATGGTTGGTTAGAGACCTCCTCCCAGCAAATCTGCACACAGCCCACCGAGTTGTCAATACCAACACTAGGTACCTAGGTGAGGCGCCTACAAATGAAAGTACCACCAGTAAAGTACAGCACGAGCACACTAGGTCCTTAAGCTGAGCACCATTGTTCGTTAGCCGCCCGAAGAACGGGTCACGCACAGCATGCATCATGCCTATACAAGGTACTTAGCCTGACACAAGTGCTGGTACCACCAGAATGTAGCACAGACGACTATGCTACACAGGCGCTAGGCTGGCCTAGCACACTGATGTTGCCGCAGGAGGAGAGAATTACACACAAGCACAGCACAGCACACATGTCCTAGCTGAGCACATGTGTGCCACCAGAATTCACAGCACAGTACACAGGTCCTATCTCTGAGGAGCAAGATGTGAACTCGAGCCTACCTAGCCTTTGGGTCCTGAGTCAGGAGTTCACAGAGCTAAACGAGCACGATCAAGTCCATCTCTATGCGAGCACATGTAGATACGACGGCGAGAGAATTCAGAAGCAGAGCGGACAGCACAGAGGGTCCGTAACGATTCGTCCAGCAACAATTGGTATGCCACCAGAATAATTCACAGCACAGCACACAGCATCCTTATGACTAAAAGAACAGCACTGATGTGCCACCCAAGAGAGTTCACAAGACTATCGAGATCTTACCAGGTCTCCCTTGAGCGAGACACAAATGTGTAAACCTGCCATGATATGTTGACACTGAGGCCACAGCTACGAAGGCCACCGGTCCTATGCTGAGCACATGTGTTATTCCAGCTCAGATTTTCATCAGCGACACGACACTTATGACAAGCAGCAGCTGTACCTTGATGTAGGCAGTGTGTACCGTCAGAACTTACACAATCCCACCCCGCTAAAAAAATACCCCCATCCAACACCAAACCACAGCACACAGTCCTAGCTGAGCACATGTGTACCGCCAGAATTCACAGCACAGCACACAGGTCCTAGCTGAGCACATGTGCCAGTAGAACCCATCCACCATAGTGTTTTCCCCAGCTACAAGCGTGAAATCAATGGAGCCAACCCATAGACTGAATCCTTTGAAACTATGAACCACAACTAACCAGTCCCTTCCTTCCTTCCTTCCTTCCTTCCTTCCTTCCTTCCTTCCTTCCTTCCTTCCTTCCTTCCTTCCTTCCTTCCGTCCTTCCTTCCTTCCTTCCCTCCCTCCCTCCCTCCCTTCCTTCCTTTGTTTCTTCAGGATACTTTTTACAGTAATTCAAAACTGATTATTACCAAAAAGATCCAAGAAGTGACCTCTTGACTGGTTTTCACAAGTTATAAAGCCCAGGTAATGAGATCTGTCTGGTCAGACTTGTTTTGTATCCTGAGGTGAAAAGCAATATTCAGGTTCCTCAGTGCCCAGAATCAGAGACATTAGATAGTACAAGTGCCTTATAGTCATTTTGATGAAGACAGGATACTGTGTAGAGACTAGCCTCATTAGATACATAATTCAAGGCTTTCAATGGGCTGAGGGAAGGCATGAATCAAAAATCAATACCGGCATAGTAATGGCTTCCCTCACCAAGTCGAGCCATCTCCCAAGCCGCAGCTCCATTTCTGGCCTCGGATGTCATGTATGGGAGAAATAAAGGGCGAGAATGCTGAGCACGGCCCTTTGGAGAAGGAGACAGGACACAAGACTACTTTCCTTTTCTGTCTGAACTGACTTTTGAAACCTGAACTACAAAGCAACTTTGAGTAGCTCTTCTTTAAAAAAACAAAAACCTGTGTTAAGTTATTCCACACATTCTAATGATAGGAATTAGAATTCTAAGCAGATGATCTGTTCTCTTTATCTGGGGAATGACCTTTTCTCTATACCATGACCACTAATTTAGAATTTTCGATCTTCCTGGGCTAAGACTTTTTTTTTCCTGTCTGAACTACATTTCTTTTTCCATCTTAACAAATGAATCTTATTCCAGTCATTCAAATCTCTGTTTTTTTTTTATTTTTTATTTTTATTTATTTCTGTATGTGTATGAAGGTACTGTCTGCATGCAGGTTTGTGCACCCATGTCGTGCAATGCCGCGGAGGTCAGAAGATGGTGTCGGATTCCCCTGGAACTGGAGTTCTCCTGGAATTGGAGTTTCAGACGGTTCTCGGCCGCCATGTGGGTGCTGGGGATCGAATTTGGGTCCTCTGCAAGAGCGGTCGGCGCTCTTA
>VZQC01014956.1:3358-26835 GCA_009823505.1 Rhizomys pruinosus
GAATGAGGTCAATGGGGTGGAGCGCAGATTCCACCTCAAGGAGCTCACCGGAAAACAACCCAACACGGCCCCAGAAGGGAAAGGTCAGCCCAGAAAGAGAAACACCAAACTAAGCAAGGCCAAAAACGACAAGCGGCCAGACAAAAGTAACGGATTTGCTTCTCAAACCACCTGTGCACCATTCTAAGCCTAAGGCACAATCTGTAAGAGGGGGAGTGTAGAATGTAAGGGCTGTGATTGGGGGTGAATGGTAAAACTAAGACAATATAATCTGGACACTTATTTGATCAATTTTATTGAACATTCAAGCCCATCCAGATGGATGGTGGGAGTCTTGTGCTGTGTGGACTGTGGCACAGCTGCTGGCAAATGGGATTTTTATATGAAAAGCACAGGCTTGAACTAAAAAAAAAAAAAAGGAGCAGAGACTGAAAAGTCCTAAAGCAGGTTTTCATGCCAGGCCTGTAAAAGGCCAAGAGCTTGGAGGAAGCTAGTCATTAAAATCCACTCCCTGCAAGATTTGCAGTGTAAAAGGGGTATACGTAAAAATAACATACCTGACCTCCGCGGCATTGCATACACGGGTGCACAAACTTGCACGCGGACAGGTACATTCACATATACAGAAATAAATAAAATTATAAAAAAAACTTTATATAGAGAGGTTTTTCAGTAGAGATTTACACAAAAAGAGAGGTTTTTTCAGTAGAGATTTTTACACAAATACAAAATAAACCATATAATTAATGGACTTGATTTCTCTGAAGTCATAAGCCCAGTCATATACTTAAAGAGCAAAGTGTATATTGGGTAATATTTATTTAGCAGGTACTCAACGCTGCCCAAGCTTTATCCACAAGTATAGGATATTTTAAGTCTTAGTGAAATGTTTAGATTAAATTTGGGTTAGGTTTTGGTGAAATGGTAATACATTTGAACTATTGGGAAAATAAAATGTTAATTGTTTTAATTATAATTTGTATTGGGTTAAGGTACACAAATGGGTCTCTATATTTTTCTGAATTAGACAACATCACAGTGTAACACATTCTTTTACTTGTAGGACAAATTTAAAGGAATTAAGTTTAAATTGACTTCCCAAATAAGTAGCAATACAGTCAATGAGAAACAGTGGGGTAAATTTATTGAAGGCTTATGCCTTGGCTCTGTTTATAGGTATGTGTAATACGACTTAGGCAGCTATGGGTCAAAACATAAAAACTTAGAAAAGAAAAAAAAAGAGGGAGGTGGGAGGTGGGGTAGGATCCTTTCTGGGATACAAATGGAAAACTCTGTGTTCCAAGCCTATTGATAAATTTTCAATTTTTGAGACATTGAAACTAACAATGGGAGGAAATTGTAATGGTCCCAGACAGGTAAAAGCACCAATCTAAATGCCTGAAAATAATAGAACGTTTGGGCTGTGCCAGGATGGGACTGGGAAATGCCCCAGAGAGGTAGACCCATCTGAACATTAAAGAAAGTGGAACCTGTTAGACTAGCCTGAGTCACAGACACGGGCATCTCTCTCTCTCTGAATACTATTGGGGTTAACTATTTATAATGGGCCCTAACAGGTTGTACCTTCCAGATACTGTGAAACCTTCCTACCTATCCCCTTTATAGAAAAAATGAAAACATGATGGTAATGAAATCATTCCCAACTGTAAATTAGAGCCACTGTTACAGTGGTAATTTCTTATAAAACAGGTATAAACTACCCTTTTTTAAGTGGATTGATGGGCATAGGAACTGTGTGAAAGGATAATTCTCTAACTAGAGCCAAAGTCAATGGTAAAGTCTTTATAAGCTGTGTAATTAAGCAAAATATATTACTACAGAAGCTCGGACATCAGCAATGAATTATTCTGCCTAGGAGATGTTGGCTAGGGGCTGTCAAACCCCCCCCCCAACTTATAAAGGCCTTTGGCCCTGTAAGTGGTGCATATATGCAAGGAGAAAGGCATAAGTCCCTGTTGGTCGAGACCTGGTGTGAGCATGAAAAAAATGTTGAGACGACACTTACTAGCTGCTACAACTGGCCTCTGAAATGGCCATAGAACATTACTAAAGACCACTAAAGCAATACAGGAAAATATTGGTTTCCCTGAGACAAGTAAGACTCCTCCGTCAGTATCAGCCTGCACCTCATCTGCCTGGAAATACTGTGCAACAGTGGCAGCCAAGTGTACTTATATATATCCCAATCTAATTGGCTGATTAGCTCTCTCCTTGGGGAAGACTCACAGCAATATCCACAAGCTTATGTCCTCAGTGGTTGGAGATGGTTACAGACCATAAATAAGAACTTGTACCCTTTATAGAGAAACCACGTTTTGTGGATTAGCATACCATCTAAGCATCTGTGTCTATGCTCCAGCTTAGCTTGCCATAATAATTAGTACTGCCTAAATGCCTGTACATATCCAATTGCTTGTGCTTTTGTTAGTATGACTAAAAAGTCACTGGATAAGCTGTCAACCAATGAAGGGAAACGACCTGAACAGACAGAGTCCAAAATGACAACGCCAAAAGAAAGTAAACTGTTTTTCTTTTTCTTCTCACCACTTTTGCCCCTTTCCCAAGCCCAGGGAACAAATGGCGGAAGAGAAGGCGTGGTAGAATGTAAATGGGGCTGGAGAAATGGGATGAATCATGAGACTACAGCAATATAGTCTGGACTCCTAATTGATAACATGCCTGTGCATACAAGCTTCTCCACCTGGACTATGGGAACCATTGGTTGTTTTCAAAATTGTGACATAGATACTTGCAAAATGCACCAATAACCTAATTGTATGACAAACTAACATCAATGTTATCTGCAAACAACTGTGGCATTATATTGTAGAATCCCTTAAAAAATAACAATAATAATAAAAAAATTAAGATGATATAATACAAAAATTCAATAAAATATATGCAAAAATGAAAAAAAATTCTTTCAGGTTCCCAACTGGAATTAGCTTGAATGAAAGTGTCCTTGGGTGGTTTTAAGGACTGACACTTGACCAAGGAAGGACAAGTATATATATATACAGGAAATAGCCCATTGAAGGGCAGCCTGGCCAAGATTGTAACTTCCAACCTTCATTAAACTTGAAGATATTTGAGAAACATCAAGCAGCAAATGGTCGGCTTGAAACAATTCCCAGCGGGCATGGTGGTGCAGGCCCTTTAATCCCAGCATCTGGATGCAGAGGCAGGCCGGATCTCTGTGAGTTTCAGAGCCAGCCTGGTCGACAAAGAGCGAGCTCCAGCCAGACGTGGGACGTAAAAGGGAAACCGGGTCGAAAAAGACCAAAAACAAACCAGTTTCCACCGGATTGGTAAAACAGAGAAACCAGTACCTAAATTTAATTAATTTCGTCCCAAGAGTAAACACCTACCAGTGAGAAGTTTTAGTGCGTGCGTAATGAGGCGCTAATACTAGACTACAACACAACACTGCAACATAAAGTAAAGGAAAGGGGGACCCTACGGCATCGAACTTTCATGAATCATCCACTTTTATAAGCCATATCACACTCCGTTTTCAGTGACCGATTCAGCTGAAGTCTCATGTTCGATAAATTATCATTTAAAAATCCTATAATTTCCCTTTGGATACACAGTTCACAACAAGAAAGAAATGCTATGAAAAAAAAAAAAAAAAAAAAAAGGTTCACCAAAGTTTGGCAATTTCCCCAAAGCACTTGTCCTCAGCTTTCAAGTATTTTTTTCAGTTAATAAAAGATAAGCTGATTTGTCCATGCCCCCACACAAAATAATCCAGTTTCTCAGAGCTGTTTCCTGTTTCTACTAGTTGTTTGAGATTTACTAAAGACAGATGAAGTGTATAAGGTTGAACCACATCAAATTAAAATCTGTCAAACACCAGTAGTTTCATGTGTTTTAATCTAACATACAGGTATCAAATGCACCAGACAGCCTGTGCAACACACGTCAATAGAGAGCATGGAAAGGAAAGTGCTCAGTTGCAAACTTAGAACTGAGTACCTGTGCGACCCAGGCCTTATCATTGCCTTCATGTATAAACCTGCACCATGTGCATGCAATATCCAGAGCGGCCAGAAGAGGGCACTGGACCCCCTGGAACTGGAGTTCTGGATGGTGCCATAGGGGTGTAGGGAACTGAACCCGGTCCTCTGCAACAGCACCCAGTGTTCTTGACCTTTGAGCCATCTCTTCAACCCCAATTCTTACCAATTTTTAAATAAACCTTTGCACTCAACTTTAAAATTAGAATGAAGATAAAACCCTTTTACACCTTGAATATCTGTTATGAGGACACAAGGAGGTAGAAATCCTTTCACCCACAGTGAAGTTGTTCACCAGGGCGAGACTAGATAAATGCTATATGATGTTGATTTGGTATTTCTAATCTTTAAGATGATACCTATTCTATACTGGAGAATCACAGGGACTATGTATCTAAAATGCCCACTAATAGCTGACCATCCTTATTCTACTATTTTAAAAAAGTAAGCAAGACAGTCACTAGTCAAATAATTAAACCATCTATCCTCAGACTCTTTTTTAATTTTTTATTTATTTTTGTATGTGTATGAATGTACTGTCTGCGTGTAGGCTTGTGCACCCATGTCGTGCAATGCCGCGGAGGTCAGAAGAGGGTCTCAGATTCCCCTGGAACTAGAGTTCTCCTGGAATTGGAGTTACAGATGGTTCTTTTTGTTTTTGGTCTTTTCAAGACAGGGTCTCCCTGTAACCCCAGCTAGCCTGGAACTCTGTGAACCAGGCTGGCCTTGAACTCACAAAGATCCGCCTGCCTCTTAGCCACCATGTGGGTGCTGGGGATCAAACCTGGGTCCTCTGCAAGAACAGTCGGTGCTCTTAACCACTAGGCTATCTCTCCAGCCCTATCCTCAGACTCTTAAGTACTATCTCCAAGCTCAGCTTGAGACACCACATGTGACCCCAAAGATGATGCTGAAAATTGAATAATAGGTTTTTCTGAAGAAATTTCAGCATCCAGAAGAAGAGTATGATGTGCCATTAGTATTAAAGTCTTTCCTATGCTTCTCATTTTCTATGTTAGCCTTCGTAGAAAACCCATCTAGAGGGTCAAATTTTTCCTTCAGAGATCTGTTTGGGGATTTTATTCCTCACCCACCATTTTTAAATAATTTAAATTAGTGTCATCACTTTAAAAGTGGAATGTTGCCGGGCGTGGTGGCGCATGCCTTTAATCCTAGCACTTGAGGCAAGCGGATCTCTGTGAATTCAACCCCAGCTTGATCTACAGAGTGAGCTCCAGGCCAGCTGGGACCAAAGGGAGAGAGACCCTGTCTCAAAAAGACTAAATAAATAAATAAATGTGGAATGTTTCTGAAAACCATGAGACCAACTATAAAATCTAGTCCCATAGATTCCCCCCAGGTGATCTGATAAACAAGTGCACGTCTAAAGCCCATGTGCCAACACACTCAGGAAATCCAGGCTTTCTGCAGAGATCTTTCACCCTTAGTCTTCGTATTGGTCTTGCCATGCAAACACTTTGGACCTAATTCTAGGGCAGTAAGTTAAGGCTTTTGAGATACAAAAAGACATGCAGAAACAGGCAGATATGGGAAGAGAGATGGGTAAGATGTACAGAAACCCAGGACTTTCACGTATCCTCAACAGTTCATAGGTTGTTTGTTTTTTAATGAGCTGATTTTTTTTTTGGATGCCTCTATTTTGGCACTGGGCTTTTTCGTGACTTTGTGAATTGCCTTTCCCAAGCAATCACAGAAACTGGAGGCAGATCACACACAGGGTCACCGATGCCCAAAGATTCCATCCTCTGTACCTAGTACTGTGCTGATAGGATCACAACTCCTTATCTTCCTTTTAGAAGTCTCCACCATCAATTTCTTATCATATGATAAGTATGGAATCTTATATTTACAGACAAGCATATCATATGCCACTCATCGAAGCTGCTCTTTGCAAGGGATGGAGGCTACTGCAGAATCCCGCAACTGGTCAGACACAGAGAATGTGCCTCTGAAAGATGCCTACTCTTGGCAGACACATGTACAGTTGAACCCCACACTGAGGGGCAGAGAGAAAGTGAGCGCACCCCTCAGCTCTCACCAGCAAAGCTTCGGTATACAGCAGTGCGGTGCAAGCAGGAGGCCACAGCTGGTCATGCTTCAAAGAACGGGAGCCTCCAGGGGGGTATCCCTGGACAGGACCCCTATACTACACCTCATCTGCACATGGCTCAGGAATCACTGCGGAAGGCATGGAAAGATCAGAAGAGCTGGGGCAGGTGCTTGAACACAGAGAGCGGTGGCTTACAGTCGACTGGAAGCTTCCACATGTGAACTTGTAGCAATGTTGGCATCAAGCCTGAGACCCATGCTAACTCAGACAAGGTCTCAGAGTGAAGCAAGAGAAATGTGGGGGGGACTGGCCCTGGACTGAGAACTACAAGAGACTGAGTGCTGTTGGGTGAGGAAGAATATGCCTTGCCTAGTATTTCTAGATGTGCTAACTAGACTCCAGTGAACCTATTTGCACAGAAGGACGTCTAGGTTCAAGAGCTTGACTGGATAGGGCTTAGCTTGGATGTTATAACGCATGAGTTCTGATGGAGGGTTGGGGCATGAACGGGACTGGTTTTGATTGGGAATCATTGTAGGAGAGATACAAATTCTCGATTAAAAAAAATGGAGTGGGCGTAGTGGCATACACCTTTAATCCCAGCACCCAGGAGGCAGAGTTCAAGGCCAGCCTGGTCTACCT
The DNA here is from genome assembly GCA_009823505.1 of Rhizomys pruinosus. Classification (NCBI taxonomy): domain Eukaryota; kingdom Metazoa; phylum Chordata; class Mammalia; order Rodentia; family Spalacidae; genus Rhizomys; species Rhizomys pruinosus. The sequence continues at coordinate 10,112 of VZQC01014956.1, forward strand.
AATGAGTTCCAGGCCAACTGGGGCTACAGGGAGACTGTCTCAAAAAAGACAAAAAAAATAAAAGGATAAAAAAGAGTTGTCATAAGTAAGCCAAGGCTAGCCATTATGAAAGCACAAGCCTTACAGAGAACATGCAGCATGTACAAGAGGCTCTGTGTGAAGGACACAAATCATTTGAGGAACTACAAATTGTTAAAAATTAATTAAGGTTATCACTTGGCAGGCTGCATGGTTTCTATAAGCCATGAGTCTGGCTGTCCCACCATCTCTGTTGCCTAACACACACTTCCTGAGGTGCCTGGGCTTCCACCCAAGCGAGGATGTGTTCCTCCTCTTCTCTGCTATTTTCAGAACTGGTCCTACAATACAACTCCACAGGGATGGAGCTAGGGAGGGAAAGCGAGGACAGGGGAAGGCAAAGCTGCCCTTAATTAACAGCACAATCTATGGCCATGACCAAGCCAAAGAAAACACTTTCTGACTTACACTTGTAAATTAATGAGGACTGCAAATCGATTTCTAGAGCTTTATAAAATATTTAAAGAAGACCATAACCCTGGATTTTAAGCAAGAATTAATCAAACTTTTACTTCTTCTCTATTCACACAAAGCTACCATTCCATCTGTTTCCTCATGGAGAATCTTTACACCGGCACTATGTTGAGTACTAGGTTCAAATGAGACTCAAACGATCTTCACAGTTGTTCTATGTAGCAAATACCAGTTTTCTCAAACTTTAATATGTAAACCATGTAAGTACATTAAATACAAGTCCTGATTCCATGGGTCAGGGTGGCTAGAGTAGCCACTGGTAGTACAGGGTAAATGGGGTTTAGGGACTGGGACATCCTTTCATGTCCTCTTAGAGGGTAAACTCTCAAAAATGAACAGAGGCCAAGACGGAAGCGATCATCACAGACAGAATTCTAGGCAGAAAGTTTCCGGCAAGGGTTGGATCAAGATCAATAGGCGGAGATCACTTCTCCTTTCTGAGGGAGTGTTTGTACAGCCCTCCCTCTCCTGAATGAAGTACAGATATATGTACGGTTCGTGAACACAGACATCCAGCTCACTCTGAGGGCTCTGGCCCAGCCCCTCTCTCTAGCCTGGTCTACAGCAGCTTCTGGTACTTTTACAGAACGTATAAATGAACAAGCAGAGACAACATGCATGAGTCTCAGCCTGGGCTCCTCCTAGATACCAGCTCTGTGGACCCAGTTTTGAATGACAGGTCTTACGACATTTCTTTCCACTCCATCAGTCACGTGTGAGTCACCGAGTCTCTGTGCAACTTTACGTGGCCACGAATTTGCTCAACACAGGACGGTGTCATTCCTAAGACTGTCACTTTCTCTCCCTCTCCTCTTTCTATCTGCCCCACCCTTTTAAAGTATATTTACATATGCAAAAGGATAACAAGCCAATGTCCAATAATTATATGTTCTGCTGTGCCCAAGACTTTGAATATGAGACCAAAGAGGCAATATTTATAGTAATCTTGCAGAAGGCATCAGAAATCTCCTTTTCAGATAAAGAAAAGCTGAGAGTCACATAAGAGTGGCACTCATGCACAGATTTGCCTGTGCTTCCAACACCGATGCACTCAACCCCAGAAATCTCTAAGGATCTCTGAGCAAGGAATAAAGGAAACCTTTCCTGGCCCCACCTCGCCATTTTCAAGTGCAGGGAGCAGCCAATGGCAGCGCAGATTTCTTCTGGTTACTCTCATTATCAACAAAGAACATTCCACAGGACAGTTTGCCAACAGAGCTTATCACAACAGAAGGCTTCCAGGGCCTGCCAAGGAACAGGACTCCAGACAGTCTCCTGTTCCTCAGTGACAGTGAGAGCTCTCTTCACCTCTGCTTTATCTCTGTCCCCCGAACGTATACCACTGGCAGCTGTTTTTCCACAGTCCTTCTAGAAGGCAAAACAATCTCATTATTGAATGCTGATATTCCCTTTCTAATTAACATGCAGAAAAATGCAACCCATAATTCCAGTTTGAAATGTCACCCGGCATAGTACTTCTATGCTTAAGGAAAACCTGTGCCATGCTCAAAGTGTATAATCAGCCTCTTCTACCCAGGGGCATTTGAAAAACAGGCGTGCTCAGAACCAGCCCCGCTGAATAGTTAGTTTATCCCTTGTAAACTCTCTCTCAGGGAAGTCCCAAGGGCTGGCTGAGGCAGCATCCCCAACTGTGGAGTGAAAGTGTCAGCAGAAAAAAGAAAAGAAAGGAAAGGCAGGCAACGGAGACAGCTGAGATGATTTAGTGCAAGCACCGAATCAAATAAATGAGCTCGGTGCACAATTAGGAAGTGGGCCAAAGAGCGTGCGCTCATCTCCACTGCTTTGCTTTTGCTCTGCCTCTGCCCAGGGACACAATGAGGAGGTGGTTCAAACCACAAAGCAGATTCACTGACACCCTCCACTAATAACTTCTGTGTCTTGCCAGGGACTACTATCAGGGCTCTTACACCACAGGAGGGGGCTCTGCTCTGTTGGGAACATGTGCATTTGTCAACAGCTATAGCTGGTGAGAGGCAGGCCCAGGGTGGAGTCCTTGCACTGTCCCTAAACCTGGTCCAGTTACAGTCTTTCATTCTTTTTTGAGACAGTCTCACTGTGCAGTCTAGACTAGTCTGAAAATCACACTCCCCATGCCTTCTCCCCTGTCCTAATATTATATGTGTGCTGCCAATTTATTATCTTTCCAAATGCCACCACCACTATTTACCTAGTTATAGAAGACAAGAGGCTAGGATTTGTCCTGAGAGGATTATCATTACCCGTCTCTTCTATATCCTATAACAAACAACACATCACCAAATCCAGCTCTCTAGATACATAAATATCTATAGCCAACTGATTATTCACAAGCATCATCACCAATATAGTTCACAGGTAGCTACAACTCCCAGATAAAATCCTCCCTCCTTTCTTCCCTCCTTCCCCTCTTTCTGCGTGTACTGTGTGTGCATGTAATTTAAGTGCAGTGTGTGCAAGAACATGTGTGCCTTGGAGTGCATGCTGGATGGTGGTGTCAGAGGACAACGGTGGGTACGGTCCGCACCTTCCACCTTGTTTTCAAGCAGGGTCTCTTAGTGTTTGCCATTGTGCACACCAGGCAAGCTGGCCCATGAGCCTTCTAGGAGTCTGCTGTTTCTGTCTCCTATGGAAAACCAGGCCTGGGAGTTCTGGGGTTATAGCCCGGTGCACAGCAGTACTTTCGTGCTGGCCTGTGTTCCTGGGCTTGGCTTTACGTGGGTGCTGGGCTCTAAACTCAGGCAGTCAGGTGCAGGGCAGATCCTGCGTGCCCGCGCCCCAAGCCTTCCCCTCAGGCCCATGCTGTTTTCAGTGGCTGCACTGAGCAACATAACCCTAGTCGCACCGCTTCTGCAGGGGAGGAAGCTTTCCAGATGCCAAATGCATGAACTCTGACTCCTTCTTTACAGACTTCAATATACTTCATTTGAATATTTGCTGGCTTATTTGAATACACCTTGTCCACTGGACAGTTAAGGAACTGCGATTGGGGTGAATGGTGAAACTACAACAATACAGTCTGGACACTCATTGGATCAACTTGATTGAACATACAAGCCCCCCCTGCTGGATGGTGGGACCCATGGGCTGTGTGGGTTTGGGCACAACTGCTTGCAAATTGGTTTTACATGAAGGATGCTTGTACTCATAAATTATTACTTATTGTTAAAAAATGAAGAAAAAAAACAGAAAGATGCAGGAAAGTTATGGCAGAATGCATGATCTGGGATGGGGTGGGGTGGGGTGGGGGGAAGAGGGGGGAAGGGAAAGGGAAATATGCCTGGAACTGGAAAATGATGTATGAAATACACAAAGCATCAATTAAAAAAAAAGAACCATAAACACAGTGATGAATCTCCTTCTGCTTGGCATCTTGTCTTTAATGAATGAAAGGCACAGACCAGTCCTGAGGGCTGGAGGAGGAGGAGCTTGCAGGCAGCGGGCAGTAAGGCATGCTAGACCTATGGCACCGGGGTAGTACACATGTGATCACACCTCTCCCTGGTGTCTCTCTGTGTACCGCAATTCTGTCAGGTGCACATGGAAACTACACTGAAATTCCAGGTCTTGGATCCTACCACCCTCCCATCTGAACCCCTGACCACCCTAAAAGCAAATCTGGAAGTGCGCCTGCTCTAAGCCCTTACCAACGTTCTTTCTCTGTCCTGTTATATACAATGGACTATTTCCACAAAACAGAGTTGCAACTGTTTCCATGGGAGGAGGCAAAATTATGCTTTTAAAACGAAGCTCAGCCAAGGCCGGATGCACTGCAGAAAGGTGGGGGGGGGGGACCTGCGGGATTTCACTTTTCCTTGAAGAATCTTTTATTCCAAATGACACAAAAGAATAAAGTGGCCAACAACCATGGTAGCTACTTAAATTTAAATGAGTTGCATAAAGTTTGATTTGTCAGGTCAACTGTTCAGGGGCTGCACAGATGACAATTAAGAGCACCTGCTGCACTTCCAGAGGACCAGGGTTCGGTTCTCAGCACCCACATCAGGTGACTCACAACCGCCTGGAATTCTAGTTCCAGGGGATCCCACGCCCTTTCCCAGTACTGTCTCACTTAGTCCTACCTACAGGGAAGCACTACAATTAGCCTCATGTTGCCAAGAGGAAAATGGGTGACACAGAATATAAAGTGACTTGTTGGAAGGGACAGTTCCCCAGCACGGGGCTGAGACTCGTGCTCAGGGGTGGGGCAGTAAGGACTACAGGTCCCCTACTGTCCCCTAACAGCTGGCAAGCACAACCCAGAGATGGTTCAGGAGCAGCGGCACAAGACACAGGCCGCTGGGTATCTCAGGAGCAGTACTCCTAGGGTAGTGCCTGACATTTAATAATAATCCCATCTGCTTTCAGCTTGTAAGAGTCAACCTAATATACTCTAGTTGGTTCCAGAAAGTTGTGGGCCATCTCATGTGCGTGTGAAATTAAACCAGGGAAAGGTCAAAGGCTTTGTTTGCTCTTCAGAGCAAGTCAAATGTAGAAAAGGTGGAAAGGATTGATTGGGAGCATAAAAAATTTCAACTTCAAAATAACCAACCAGCATTCAGAGAAATACACTTTAAGATAATCAGGCATTTTGTGAAAAATATTTACTTCCCTAATGCTATACACCAGGAAGTTAGAGCCCAGTACTAATGGGGTATTCCTTACATCCAGGGCATTCTTCCTGGGGGTTTAGGAAAGACTGCTGGATCTGAAAGCCACTGACTGGGTGTGGCTGCTGAGCTAGAGTCTTCTGTGGCCTTCAGAACCTTCCTCATTCTCCGGGACCTCACCACCACCATCAAAAACTTGAGTCACAGTACCAATAGCAAATGAGAAAAAGTACCCATGCCGCCTGTACAGAGTCTCCCACACAAACATGGGAATAAACTTTCTTTTTCTTTTCCCAAACTAAACCATCTAAATCACAAGCTTTTCCCTTTACCCCACACCCTTCAGCTTCTCCTCTCTAAAAATGCAAATGTCCAGGACGTCCATTCGAGGACCCAGGCTCCCCAGACTGCCGTAATAACTGATTTCAGATAAGGATAGTGTACTGTCTGCTAACCAAGGAGGGTCATACTTACTCTACCAAGGTCACTGGATTATCAGAGTCACATATACAAGAAGTCTTCTGTGTCTTTACTTCCTCCCAGACCTTAATCATTCAGAATCTCTGCCCAGCACAGGGTCTATCCAGCCATAGTCACTTCCAGGTGACTAAGCTAACAATAATTAATGACAATACTAACCAATATTCCTAAGCTCACAGTTAGCGATTTGATTAACATTGAAATACTTCCACTGTGGCACTCACTGACAGTCTTAGGACTTAGGAGGGTGAGATAGGAAATTGAGTTCCAGACTACCCTGAGCTAAATAGACTAGCCTGAGCTATGTAGTATTAGGCATGTCTCAAGCAAGAACCAATCCTCTTTTCCAAATAAACTCCAAGCTGTCCAAGGTACATTTATTATTTAGAAATTAACAATAGGGACCAAGAGAATGCTTGTTCTCTTTCAAAGAATACGGAACCAGAGGCCACACGCCTAAGGTTCATGGTCATTACTTTTCTTTTGGTCACTGGCTATTATCACATCAAAGCCACTTTGGTGTTAATAAAATAAGCATCTTTCTATTTACCTTTTGTTTTTAATCCTGTTTGATATTTCCTTATGATTATATATATAAGTATAAATTTTAAGAGTTTATAAAAAGAGCTACATCATAACTGTGACCAAACTAGTAATTTGAGCTAGTTAATTATGCTGCACTATGCTATTCTGTTTCAAATAGCACCACTCCAAAGAACAATCAAGCTATAAATGGTCAACAAATATATCTCACTACGGGCAGAAATGCTAGTATCAAAAAAAGCAAAAGTAGCACATACAGAAAAGCTGCAGAGGAAAGGGAACTCTTACACGATGAATGTCAATTCCTGCAGCCAACATGAACAACAGTACATACGTTCCTTGGAAAACTAGAAACACAACTACCATAGGACCCAGCAACTCTTCTAAGGAGTATCATTAAGTGTGGATCACCAGAAGAATATATTTTTAAAAATCCACAATTTTTATACATAAAGGAATATTATTCAGCACAAACATTAATAAAAACTGAGTCTGAGCATGTGGCTTGGCTGGCAGGCAGCTCCCTAGCATGTATGAAATGTGAAAACCCGGGCTCACTTTTCAGCACTGTATAAATCAGGTGTGGAGTAATCCCAGCACTCCAGGGTCAAAACACAAGAATGGAAGATCAAGGTCATCCTTGGCTATGTAGTCTGAGGCCAGCCTGGGCTATGTGATACTCTGTCTCAAAAAAATAAAAAATAAAAACTATCATTAGTGAATATGGTGGACATTAGGCTAAGTGAAACAGGTTAGAGCCAAGACAAACACCTCACATTTTCACCTATATGTGCGAGCTAAAATTGTTACATCACAGAAGATAAGTCGAGGCTGGGGGAAACTCAAGGCTGGGAAGAGACCGGACACAGAGATGACAGCAGGAGGATGGATGAACTGGGCTAGGAGGAAGGGACTGATCACAGTTACTGCTCTACAGGACAACAGAGCAGTGACTGTGATCAATAATTTGCTACATACTTCAAATAGCTGGCAGAAGGGAGTCTGATATCCCTAATACAAACAAATGACCTTTGAGCCCAGGCTAGCATAGCCTTGAACTCACAGAGATCCTCCCACCTCTGCCTCCCAAATGCTGGAATTAAAGGCTTGTGCCACCACCGGGCACTAATGTCATTTAAAAAACAAAAAAAGTAACAACAACACGATGTTTACCTAGAGGAGCAAACTAAATAATCATATATTTGTACAAAAAATTTAGACAGCCATTTAAGGAGGAGGAAAACAGGAAGAGTAAAGAGCTATTGAGATCTAATGAGAATGTAAAAGAACACAGTACCAAACAGCACACAGTACATGCTTCCTCTGTGTAAAACATGAACAGATGTGAATGCACAGAGAGGTGTGCACATGCATGCATGTTAAAACACAAACTTTAGAAGAGAAATCAGAAGCTATCAAGTATCACTGCCTGCAACACCAACTGTAAATAGGACAGGTGGGATTTGCTACAGGAAGGTAATGCTGAGTGTTTTTCAAATTACTTTTCTGTACAAACTACATAAATACAAATTAAAAAAATCAACTAGTGATAAAAATGGAATTTCATTTCTTCAAGTCTAAAACAACACCTCCTGTAAGGACAAGTTTGTGATTACCTATGATTCTGTGAAATGTAACAGGGGTCCATATAAAACAATGCAACACATACACTTAAGTAAAAGATAAAACTTGGCCGGACATGGTGGCACACACCTTTAATCCCAGGACTCGGGAGGCAGAGGCAGGTGGATCTCTGTGAGTTCAAGGCCAGCCTGGTCTTCAGAGTGAGCTCCAGGCCAGCTGGGACTAAAGAGAGACCCTGTCTCTAAATAAATAAATAAATAAATAAATAAATAAATAAATAAATAAATAAATAAATACAAATAAAAATAAATAAAAAGATAAAACTTGGAGAAAAACTACTTGCAAAGAGTTCTTCCATGTATCTCACCAGAGTGAACCACATTACGGTATACTGTAATCTCTTCGTCTAGCCTTCCCCAAAGTGTAACGCACGTCTGTCTGGAGCACTTGGGGCACTGGGAACTCCTACAAAGAGACACCTTTGTTCAGTCACAGGGCAGTTGGTGGGCAGCTCACCTTCATAGGTGCCAACTTCCAAAAGAGTCCCGCTCTGCTCAAGGTCCAAGAACTCCTTCACAGTCAGAAAGTTGTAATCCACGCCAGGCACTTCTCCTTCTCTCGGAGATCGGGTTGTGCCTGCAGCAGGAAAGACACAAAAGGCACAGGGCGCTGTCATCCATGAACATAGGGAGTTCCATATCCAGGGTTAATTAAGCAAACCTGTTCAGTGAGCTGCCCGCCTAGAACTCTGCCCACTTGTCTCTCCAGACAGGGACCCAGAAACTGCAGTTTGTTCTAACAGGACAGTATCCTCACTTCTCTCCAGCAAGAGGAAGAGGAAGCATACCCCAGCAAGGTCATCCACAGACCACTTTTACAAGTTCTTTTTTCTTTTCTAATGCAGCAAATGAAAAAGTGAATTGGATGTCAAAGCACTCACAATCAACAGCTTTTAGGACTCCAGCAAATACTACAAACTTAACCGCTCTAAGCTCAGAGCCTAAGGGGTTTATATTTTTATCACGGGCCTTGAAATCCTGTGCTCCTCAATACATCCGGCAAGTTCCAGTGTAATAAGCCCTTTGAAGAAAATGACACCCATTGCATAAACACATCGCTGCAGAAACGCGATTGCCCAAGATCTGTGGTTGGACATCTCCCAGGGATTAAAATGCTGCTGCTCTCCATGTAATTAATACGTTTGGTAAAAAGAGGCCACCCATGAGTCCTGCTTACAGAGAAGTCTCGGTGTTTGGAGGAAAGTGCTCCCCTGAATTAATCTGCTCTCAATGGCTCGTCAATGTATCAAATTCTCTTATGAAATGATACAGGCCACTGACAGCATTTAAATCATCCTGCTTGGTACTGAGTTATAAAGCTATCATTTCAGCCCAGTGTCGACCAAAAAAGTGGAGGAGGCAATAAGAAGAATGTGATTCAGACGTACACCAAGAAGAGAAGAGAGACTAAGACACAATTATGCCACATATGCGGGAAGCCTGTGATGAATGTTATGAAAAAACAAAACGACAATATGCAATGACTTGCTGAGATCCAGAGCTGAGTTTCCAAGGTGTCATTAGCAACGGTGGTGATTTAAGGTTTTCCGGTATAATAAGCAGGGGTTTTCCCCTCTTCCTAGAACTCTCTCTTCGAAATTTTAAAGCAATTAACTAACCAACTGTATGTGACCAGCAGTTCTAATGTTCCCAGCACCAGTCAGTGTGCAGTCTCCGATCCTGCGCCTATGTAGAAGACTACGGGCACAGCCATTATTGTGCAAGGTCAGAAGCCTCAAGAATGGCTGCGTGCCATTTAAAATACTTGAAATCTCAATGTCTTAAAAGGCAGCTGCCTATTTTTCACAAAATGGTAGTCTTCCCAGGCTCAGTGGGGCAGGCTTCTGGCAGAGGCCGCTGTGTCCCACCCCACCTCTACTCCTGAAGCTCTGCTAATTGGTTCACACCCCAGCGGATGAGGTTGGTTCATCATCTTCCATGTCAACTTAGGACCCGTGTCAGAGTGCTTGCCCAGCGTGCCGCGACCTGGGCTCCATCCTCAGGAAGCAAAACAAACACACACACAGTCTGGAACTCAGATGCCAGCATGCAGTCAGTACTCAAAACAAGGAACACATCCCACATTGCGGAAGAGCAGGGGTCTGGGTGGGAAGGACAAGTTGGTGCTGGCTCCCCAGCTTAGGGCTTGGCCATGCCCCTCCACTTCTGTTACTCCCCAGTGTTCGTTTCTGTAAACAGAACTAACAACAATACTCACACCAAAGGCCTGCTGTGCACGTCTAGTGAGATATTCCTTGAAGTTAATTATTAGTAGGCATTATATTTATGTGACTGTCAGACCCACATGAACTGATAGACTCTTATACATCTAGTCCCACTGTGCTATTATACTAATATGTATACATGTATGGGCACATACATGTCAGTGTGGATTTCAATGATTTATTTAATAAATATTTTCTGAGGTCCTAATGCATGCCAAGCAGTAAGTAATTAAAGGTACTGGGAAACACTGGTAAAGAAGGCCAAGTTCTTACCCTAACAAAACTGGTATTTTACTGTAAGAGAGAAAACAAATATGTTATAGATAAGCACAGACTATCAGTTTAGGTAAAATAAAGGGTTGGAAAGTATTTCAGTGGACTGTGGCCTACAAGGCTGGAGCGTGGAGGATGGGTGCAGGGAAAAGCCTGGCTCATGCAGGTGATGGGAACTCATGCAGGTGATGGGAACCCATCACAGGAGAGGAACAGGTGGAGGCTCTGTGGTGAGCATGGATCAGCCCGCCGGAAATGCCAAAAAGCAACCGGAACCAGCTGGAAATGAAAGCAAGGGCCAGAAAATGGAGGGCAGAGGAAACGGCTCACAGTTTACACCAAGGACCGTAGGAGGCCACTGGAGGTGAGAGCACTGTGGTGTCTTCACAGAGGAGGGAGTTATCTGAGGACAGGATCAGGAGGACAAGTCTGGGATTGTCACAGTGTCCTACAGAAGTGACCAGGGTGTGCACAAGAACAGCAGAGTGCAGTAGTAAGGATCTGTCAGATTTCTAATGTGAAACATGCATATCCTCAACAGCTATCACGGGACTGGAAAGATGGCTCAGCAGTTAAGAGCACTGGCTGTTTTTGCAGAGAACCTGGGTTTGATTCCCAGCACCCACATGGCAGCTAACTACTGTCCATGACTCCAGTTCGAGGTGATCTGATGCCCTCTTCTGACCTCTGAGGGCACAACATGGATGTACCTGCACACATAAGATAAAAATAAAATATTTTAAACAGCTATCACAACTCAGAGGGTAGACTATTAAGAATATGTCAGCTCATTACCTTTCTGTTTTTGCAGTTATTAGGGTTAAAACATGGGGTTAGAAGCCCCAACAAGCTAATTTGGCCACCTATCCTTAACATGCCAATTAAAGAGACAAGTACTTCAAAGGGTGGGGTGGGGGGGGCACATACCACGTGCAATACTGGAAAGAACAAATATAAAGAGACTCAGGAAGCTGGAGAGATGGCTCAGTGGTTAAGAGCGCTGACTGCTCTTGCAGAGGACCTCCTGGGTTCGATTCCCAGCACCCATATGGCGCTAAGAACCATCTTTAACTCCAGTTCCAGGGGAATCCGACGTCCTCTTCTGACCTCCGAGGCATTGCACGACAAGGGTGCACCAACATACATGCAGACAGTACACCCGTACACATAAAAAATAACAAATAAATAAACAAATAAATAAATCTTAAAAAGAGTTTAAAAAAAAGATTCAGAGACCTCCAAGTCCATCTCTGGGGTACTGACATGGTGTAAGTGGAAGACAAGTGTGCATAACTACGCAGTCCGGGGGTGTGGTCCCCTTCATCACTACCCATCACGGTCTGTCAGCTGTGATCTGTCTTATAAGGTGGTGCAGTGAGTTTTCAGGTCTGTGGACTCAGAGGGTCCTCTTCTGGCAACAGGCCTCCAAGTATTTCCTCTTCCTCCTTGAGACTTGACGGGAAATTTTAATTCTCTGGGGCCTGATGTTTCAATAGTCTGATAGCACTAGTGTCTCTCTTTTATTTAAAACTTCTCCCCTGTCAGGATGGTCACAGATACTCTGTCTAAATTTTAAGACAGGACATAACCTGCTGGTGGATTTGATTAACTATGTTAAGAGAGAAAAAAAAAAAAAAAAGACTTTTTAAAGATTTTGGGGGGGGGTCTTTTCAAGACAGGGTCTCCCTGTAGCCCCAAGCTGTCCTGGAATTCACTCTGTAGACCAGACTGGCCTTGAACTTACAAAGATCCACCTGCCTCTGCCTCCCAAGTGCTATGATTAAAGGCGTGCGCCACCATGCCTGGCTTTTTTTTTTTTTTTTTTTTAAGAGTTCTACCTGGACAAGTGGGTCATACCATTCACAGAGAATGAAAGCATGCAATAAATTATTACAAGGGGAAGGACTAAAAGTTTGCCTTGTTCATGTGAAGTTTGAGATTATACGCCTTGGTGAAGACAGCTGGAAGACAGGTGACCTTGTAAATCTGAAGGTCAGGGCGGAGGATGATTCAGAGTGATGGGCTGTCAGCAGGCCAGAGGCATCTGAAGGGAAAGACCTCCTACTTTTCAGAAGCCAGTACAGGAGGCAGATTCTCAGAGAGCGATGCAGCAGGTGCAGAGGAGGGTGAGGTTCTCCAGCCAAGTGAAAGAGCTGTTCAGCAGGCTATGTGTAAAACACCAACAGGCCACATCACCCTGGGAAATCCCAGAGTAGGGCAAGAATAGAATCTCTTTGAACCCTGCTGTGATAGTATCTGCCAGAACTCTGTTCCTAGGGCAATCTTCAAATTCCATCAATCTAATCCATTCAAAAAACAGAGGAAGAGAAAATAAAACCAAATGAAAGAGTCTTTGGGTGTTTAAAGTCTTCCTCAAGTGGACGGTTTTTCTTTCCCGTAACCAGCTCACTCTTGCCATTTTTCTATCATGTTTTCACATCCAATTCGCCAGATTTACTTTTACGATAGCAGTCACCTCTGAGTCTTAATTCCCTGAAATGATTCAAAACAATCAAGAACTTCAAAAATATTTCACAGGAAAAGTGAAACCAGCAGACACCATCTCCCATGTAAATAGATCAGCTGCGGGGAGGAGGTGGAAGGCGGGGAGTCTCCACCCGCTGAACCCACAGGGCTCATTACCCAGACAAAACCTGTCCAGGCTTTAGGGAGCAAGAGGGTTACTCCCAGGGATGCTCTGAGCAACCCATCCTGGGTCTGGGCCAACTTCCCAGGCTCATTCACAGAGGATGCTGGCGAGAAAGGACGCAGGGAGGGCCCGCCTCCTCTTTTCTTGTAGCAGAATGACAGGCTGCCGGCTGGACACACGCCTGACAGATGGCGTTTCAAAGGGATTTCAGGAGCCATCTGGGGTGGGCACAATTATTACAAACCATGCTTCTAACAAAGCCAGAAGGGCTGCTTCCTGACAGAAGAGAAGTAAAACAAATTCGATCGTGTTTCTGAGGAAGACATAAAAAACATACCAGGCTAATAAACTCGGGTTTTCGGCGGCCTAAAATACTGCTTTGTGTGCGTCTAGATGGAAACCGGTCTAGCAATATCGTGCAGTTATTATCCTTAAGCTCATAAATATGGTGTTTCCCCTCTTCAAGAAAAAAAAAGAATCAAACATTAGGGGAAAATAATGACTTCCATAACCTTAGATGTTTACCTGTTGTAAAAATACCAGTACTAATATGTTTAATGAACACAAGAAAACAGAGAAGTAGAATTGGTATTACATTTATTTCATTGGTAAAGAAGCTGAGATTCAGACAGGGAGAGTAACCTGTTTAAGGTCGTATAATAAGTAAGGGAGGACCATGATCTGAACAACAGCTCTGTCAGTTCCCATTCTAAATCAGCCTTCCCCAACAGAACTTTCTGCCTTGATGAAAATGTTCCATTTTTGATGCTATCTGGCATGGTGGCCTCTGCCTCACATGGCTGTTGGAAAGTGACTCATGGGGCAGAGGGTATGGCTGAGGGTAATCTGCTTTCCTCTTATTATTTCCTTTTACTTATTATTTTATGTGTATGAGTGTATTGCCTGCAGGTGTGTGAGTGCACCCGTGTTGTGCAGTGCCCAATGAGGTCAGGAGGAGGAGTCAGATTCCCCGGAACTGGAGTTATAAGCGGGTGGTTCTTAGCTGCCATGTAGGTTCAGGGACTCGAACCTGTGTCCTCTGCAAGAGCAGCCAGTGCTCTCAACTGCTGAGCCATCTCTCCAGCTCAGTAATGTGCTTCTCATATAAGCATGAGAACCTGGGTTCAGATTCCCAGCACCAATATAAAAGCCAGGTGGGCAGATACAGAAGGACACTAGACCCGGCCAGTATGGCACCTGGAGAGCATCATGCTCAGTGAGACTCTGTTGTAAAAAATAAGAGAATAAGAAGATGATACTTGAAGCACACTTTTGGCCTCTACACCTAGGTGCACACACGTGTATACAAAAACATATATACACAGACACACAGAGAGAAAAGTGACTCCTGCCTGAGAATATTGACCTGAACCTCAATTTCACGTACTTCCAATGTGAACAGCCACAGACAGCAGATTGTGCCCAGGAGCCTATGGCCGAAAGGGGGTTTGAATTGCTGGTCTGATGCTCTGTTAGGTACAATACCCTAAAAACTTCTAGCTCTAAAAAGAACAAGAGACATATTTATATTTAACAACATCTTGAGCTGCTATTCAAAAACCTTCCATTTAAAAGTTCACACATGCTTTCAAAAATTATCTAGTCAAACTTTGTTTCTGTTCTAAAAATTCTATTTGGTCCTTATTGGCTACGGTTTTGGGGGTAGGCGGGTGTTACATGGCTTGGAACAAATGAAACAATAAAACAAGAGGAAAATGAAAGCAGGCCTGGGGGTGGGGAGTTCCCATGAATATGGGAATGCTGGGAACCAAGCGTAGCCCATCCACCCTCGAGGGACTGGTCTAGCTACAGGATCACAAACGATGAAGATGGTGAAGAAGGACTGCCTACAGTGTGCACTGAAGACAAACATGTTACCAAGTAATCCGCACACTATCACCTTGCTCCACTGAAGGATAATGAAAACTACCTCTCACTGCATGCTTTATCATAGCCTTGTGTTCTAGTAGTTCAATGGGTGGAAGAATACTGAGCACATTTCAAGACAGTGCTACAGAAATGGAAGGGGTAAAGTCATCAAGTGATCATGGTTTCTGTAAACACCTCTCCTATGTCAAACTGTGTCCCTGGCCAAGTATTTGTTTACAGATCCTATAAACTGATTACTTAAATACTTTAAGACCTGACTCTTGGTCATTCTATTCAATTATCTCCAATCCTAAATTATTCTTCACAAAAACATGCAAAAGATTATAGACTTTGGCCCACTAACGGTGTATGCCAAGGCTTCCTACATGATTGAAAAACCCACGCCACGGTCAGGAACACATGCTTTAGCTGTGATACACTGCAAGTAACGTTCCAGAAGACAGTTCTATTTTCCCGCCTAATTTTATTCTTAAACCTCACACTATGCATCAGTGAAGTCCTAAGTGTTTTACAAAGACCTTTAAGATTCGTAACCAAATGGTGAACACTCTTAATCCTTTCTGCCACCAGATCATAACTTAATATGAGCTATGTCCTGCTGAATGTCTCAGCAGGAATTAGCAATGGCCCCTGAGTTCACGGAGTGAAGCTTGGGTGGCTATTAGCTTCTTAGACACATTTTACGGTTCATAAACTTTTAGAATACCTGGCTTCAGTGACCTTCTATAACATCAAACTCTATAAACCACAGCTAAAGAAAGAAGGCCCCTGTCAGAAGCTCATGTATGATCTCTTCTTGTCCTGGAAATTCTTTTGAAATATCAATTGAATAATAAAAAAAAAAAAAAAAACACTATCCACAGAGCTGAACCAATGGTAACCCATTTCCTGTGGATTCACACTCCAACACCATCAGACTTCCAGAGACGTGAGGCAGAGTTCTCACTAAGCATGTCTACAAATGGTCTCAGGTCCAGCCTCTCCAGTGGGCCATCATCGCCCACTGGACTCAATGATAACAGCTGATACACAATGACATCATCTGCTGCTGAGTTAATCTGGGTCAAGTTCACCAAAATCCAACAAGACTTCAAAAAGAGTACTGTCACTTCAACTGTTTAAGACAGCTGAACATGTTATATAGAGATCATCATTCTATCTTGTAACACAATGCCTTGGATTTTTAAGACACAGAGGACACCAGCCAGCCAGCCAGGACAGCCTTGCCACTATTCATTCTTTAATAATGGAGATAGAACACAACCCTTCACATGATGTTCGCAGCTTTGAAGATGGGCAGAACTACTCAATATTAGTCCTTCAAATTAAATTGGTGTCAAAAAGGTTTAAATATATTCACGTAAAATGGAAAATACTTGATCATGGAATATTGATTAGAAAAGGTTAAAAAAGAAAGCCATTTCTGTCACAACGCTAACAGCTGGCAAGTGTGGAGCAAGGAGAACCAACAAGATCATGAAGCTGGTGTGACAATGTTAAAAAGTTAAACATAAATTTACCATATATCAATGTCTAGATATTTCTCCCAGAGAAGCAAAATGCTAGTTTACAAAAAACATGTTCACAGATGTTTATGGAAGCGTGATTCATAATCACCTCGAACGGGAGTACAACCCAAATTGTCTTCCATGGTGAACAGATAAACTGTGGTACACCATAACCTAAAATGGCCGCCACGGCAGTCAGGGGAATGCTTCTCAAATATGTGCTAAGTGTGGAAAAAGCCAGACTTAAAAGGCTTCATGTGGGATGGTCTACGTAGGAGCACCAAAGTGATTAGGGAGAAGAAGGGACAGAACCGCTCTGCGTCCTGACTGGGGTGGAGAGATGATCAAGGCCT
>VZQC01014962.1:0-314294 GCA_009823505.1 Rhizomys pruinosus
GAGAGATGGCTCAGTAGTTAAGAGCACTGGTTGCTCTTACAGATGACCGGGGTTCGATTCCCAGCACCCACCTAGTGCTTACAGTTGTTTGTAACTCCAGTTCCAGGGGGATCTGATGCCCTGTTTTAACCTCTTTGGGCATTGCACGACGCGAGTGCACTTACATACATGCAGGCAATACACTCATATACATAAAATAAAAAACAAAAATTTTTTCTTTATTCTTGTATGTGTATGAATGTACTATCTGTATGTAGGTTTGTGCACCCGTGTCATGCAATGCCTCGAAGGTCAGAAGAGGGTGTCAGATTCCCCTGGAACTGGAGTTAAAGACGGTTCTCAGCCGTCCTTTGGGTGCTGGGGATCAAACCTGGGTCCTCTGCAAGAGCAGTTGGCACTCTTAACCGCTAGGCCATCTTTCTAGCTCCTAAAAAATAAAATATTTTTTTAAAAAATTAGAAATATGGGGCTGGAGAGATGGCCTAGCAGTTAAGAGCGCCGACTGCTCTTGCAGAAGACTGGGGTTTGATCCCCCAGCATCCACATGGCGGCTGAGAACTGTCTGTAACTCCAATTCCAGGAGAACTCCAGTTCCAGGGGAATCCAACACCCTCTTCTGACCTCCGTGGCACTGCACAACACGGGTGCATAAACCTACATGCAGACAGTACATTCATACACATAAAAAATAAATAAATTAAAAAAAATTAGAAATATGGATGCAAATATCAGAATAAGTGCCAGTGGAGATAAAGGGATTTATCTGGAGAGTAGGATTTGGAGTGAGAGGTAGAACAGAGTACTGTAGTTGTTTTTGTTTGTTGTTTATAGACAGGGTCTCACTATGTAGCACTGGCTGGCCTAGAATTCACTACATAGACAGGCTGGCCTACCCAAACTCACAGAGATCTGCTTCTCTCTCCCTCATGAGTGCTGGGATTAAAGGTATGCACCACCACATACAACCAGTACTGTAGCTTTGTTTTGTTTTGTTTTTTATAAGCCAAAGCCCAACGTTTCTTTTTTAACAACTAAAAGAATCTTTAAGCCATTGTCTAGTCAGATTGTTAAAAAACCCAGAAGGAGATAAAGAAAATTTATAATATCCCTTGGACATAACATCATCATGTTTCTTTCTAGATAGCATCTGTCCAAAGAAGCATCAGTGCTGAAGGTTACAGAGGCTATGGCAACCTACAAATTTACAAAATCTGCAGGAGGAAAAAAGAAAAACTACCGATATAATAGAGAGTGAAATATGATGAGCCACATTGTTGAACAGCGATCAGGGCTGCGGCTCAGGGGGAAGCACTTGCCTAGCATGCATGAGCTCCCTAGGCTTCCAGGACAAAACACTTAAAAAAAAATTTTTTTTCTTTTTTGAGACAGGGTCTCCCTGTAGCCTCAGCTGTCCTGGAACTTACTATGTAGACCAGGCTGGCCTTGAACCCACAGAGATCTGCCTGTCTCTGCCTCCCGAGTGCTGGGAAGCATGTGCCACCACACCCAGCTGGTAAATTACAACTTTTAAAAATCTGATCAAAGGGCTGGAGAAGTGGCTCAGTGGTTCAGAGGACCCAGGTTCATTGGGTTCCCGGCATCCACATGGTGGCTAACAACCAGTAACTCCAGTGCCAAGATCTGATGCCCTCTTCTGATCTCCATGAATACTGCATAGCATGGGCACATTTACATACATATAAAATAAAAATATTTTAAAAATCTGATCAATAGGCTGGGCGTGGTGGTGCATACCTTTAATCCCAGCACTTGGGAGGCAGAGGCAGGCAGATCTTTGTGAGTTCAAGAGCAGCCTGATCCACATAGTGAGTTCCAGGACAGCTGAGGCTACAGGGAGATCCTGTCTCAAAAAAAGACAAAAAAAAAAAAAAAATCTGATCAATAAAATCAGTTCTTTCAAGACCACAAACGAAGACTGGTATTGCACTAGAGAAGATGAACAGCTTGGCAGATGAGGCCATTCAGCAAGAACAAACTCAAAATCAGACTGCAGGGGACTCATACCAAGTCCCTCAACAGCACAATGGGCTCAGCTGTTCTTGAAAGAAGAGATGGCCGGGTGTGGTGGCGCACGCCTTTAATCCTAGCACTTGGGAGGCAGAGGCAGGCGGATCTTTGTGAGTTCAAGGCCAGCCTGGCCTACAGAGTGAGTTCCAGGACAGCTGAGGCTACAGGGAGACCCTGTCTCAAAAAGATCAAAAAAAAAAAAAAAAGAAAGTAGAAGAGATGGAGATACCTTCCTTGATGCCAGATGTGCACATGACGTACTCAGCAACTATGTGCTGATCCATGGCTGTTTCGCCATGGATAGGAAAAGCCAGTGCCAGTTAAGATACCCTGCTTCTAAACAATCTGGCATAAATAAAACTAAAAGACAAGCCACAAAAATCCTAGAAAAAGGCCACCTAGCAGCCTCAGGACTGAAGAAAGTCCTTTAATGTCTCAGGAGTCTGTTCATTAAAGAAAACCATGCTTTGGACATGGAAGCAATAGCTGTTGATGACGGGCAAGCCCCAGGGTAAGCACAAAGTTAGTGACCATGTGAATAAGGAAAATAGACTCTTATGTCACCCAGGCTGGCCTCAGACTTGCTAGGTAACTGATGTTGGCCTTGAACTTTTGCTGCTCCAGCTTCTACCTCCGGAATTCTGGGACTACAAGTATGCATCACCAAGCCTGATTTATGTAGCACTCAGGATCAAACCCAAGACTGCCTGAATGCCCAATGAACTATACCCTAGCCCTGGTTTGGTAGTTTTGAGATAGGGCTTCGCTCTACAGTCCAGGTTGCTCTCAAACTTACAGCAGTCCTCCTGCTTCAGCTTCTGGGCACTAGGATTAAAGGGATAAGCCACCACACTCAGAAAACATTTTCTTTTAAGAACTCATCACCAGATTTAAATGAGAGGCCGGAGGGGGTAGGGGTAGGGTGTCATGAGATCTTTGGTACCTATTTGGGAAAACACTGATCCTAGGCCATTTTAGAATGGTTGAGCCAGTCTACCGTCAACATGCCACACAGTGGTCCTAACATGGTGGAGCCAGGGTACTGGGCTCCCCTGAAGGACGTGATTGGACTCGGTACTGGGACAGAGGGCTGTCAGCCTGAGTTGACACTTTCCAGAACTAGGCTCTGTCAGGCCACTCCACCCCCAGTAACACACCAGGGGTTAAGTCAACAGAGATGGGCCCTAGGAAGGTGGTGTGGCTTTAGCTTGCTGGTGGCAGCCCAGCAGCTGTCGAGCTCGTGGCTCTGACTGTGAGGGTAACTTAATTAAGAAAACTGCTTTCTTGAGCATTGGGGCTGGGAGAAGGAAGGACTATAAACTGCAGCAGAAGGTATGTGAGCCACTGCTCAGTGTCAGCCTTGGGTCTGGAAACTGTTTGGTAGAACCTGCTGGTCGAGGCGGCTGTGCTAATCGCTTCCTGCAGGCAGCCTCTGCTCCTGCACTAATGGATCTTAATAAAAACTTCCAATTGGGCCAGTAAACCCCTCATTAAGCTGTTTTTAAAGCATGAATTTAAGAGCAGCAAGGGTGAAGGGTCATCTAGAGCATTTAATTCACAACGGCTGGCAAGAGGTGCTGCTGTGAAGGAAAGCACCGAGTTCCAGTGTCCCAGCCACATGAACATCCCATGTAGCCCTGGGACTGCCAAGAATGGTCCAAGATGTGGACTGACAGAGGAAGTGTCTCACTCAGCAAGAACAGAACCCCCTAAGCCATTAAAAGCTGCATCCACTTGGAAAGACTACAGATGTGGAGGTCAACAAGATAATTCACAAAACAACCTGTGGGTACAGTCCCTATTATATACACCAAACGCAGCTAGGCCCTCCTGAGCTGCTGGGAGCCTTGGATACCAAGCCAATCAACTCCCTACAGACACCTGGCCTCTCAGGATAGCTTACCCAGGGCCAGCATCTTCCTTGGATTGCATGCTTCAGGCTGTGTTGACAGCTAATATGTTGCATGTGATCCAAGGCAGACACCCAACTGCCTCTGTGGGTCCCTGTGTCTGACCATGTACCCAGGCAGCTGACACAGCAAAGCTTCTGTCCTTGTCCTCATCAGCTGATGATAAACTAATTACTTATCAACATGGCTTCTTACTGCAATGCAGAAACCTAGACTCCTTCAGATCAAAGTGTCCAATTTGTACCCTAATGGTGTTGCAGTGAGACATGGAAGGCATGGGGCCTTCTGGAACCCTTTCCCAAATCCCAGGGACCTTTACTCTTGGGTCGTCCTTTCAGGCTGCTTAAAATTTTTTTGACACATGTATTTTAATTTTATGTATGCCTATACATATGTAATTTTATGTGTGCCTATACATATGTATATGTATGCCTATACATATGTAATTTTATGTATGCCTGTACATATGTAAGTGTACCACATGTGCGCAAATCCAAGGAGGTCAGAAGAGGAAGTCAGATCCCTCGGAACTAGAGTTATCAACGCTGTTAGTTACCATATGGGTGCTGAGAACTGAACCCTGGTCCTGTGCAAGAACAGCCAGTGCTCTTAACTGCTGAACATCTCTCCAGCCCTATCCTTAGACCTCTTGAAGTA
Organism: Rhizomys pruinosus; assembly: GCA_009823505.1. Classification (NCBI taxonomy): domain Eukaryota; kingdom Metazoa; phylum Chordata; class Mammalia; order Rodentia; family Spalacidae; genus Rhizomys; species Rhizomys pruinosus. The sequence goes on from VZQC01014962.1 coordinate 4,596, forward strand.
TGTTCTTCTGCGGGACAAAGGCTTCAGGTCCCCAAAAGCCCAGTAGGCCACAGGGTCACTCTCAATGCTCCACCTTCACAGTAGCCCATCCTCCCATCTCTCAAGTCACCAGAGACGGGGAAGCCATCTGCAGACCAAACCCAGCATCCTAAGGGACAAAAAGCAGAGAGAGTGGAAGTATGACCTACACTATCTGAGTATCACTTGGAGGTCAAGGCCTGTACCCTGGTTCACCAAGGATACAAAACATGATCAAAGAACTTAGAAAATGCTTTGGAACCTAAAATGCTCCAAAGGCATCTAGAAAGCACTAGTCCCCTGGCTGCATGTCTCGGCCCCTTGGCTTTGCAAGGTGGCCTCAGAGCAGAGCTGGAGGAAGCTGTGCTACCTGGTTGGAGTGAACCACACTGTCCTCTGGCAGGCTCTATTCAATCCTGTTGGCAGGCACATCCTGTTGGCAGGAAATTCACAAGTCCCTCTCTCGTCCATCACAGCCCTTGAAGCCAGAGCAATCACCCTGCTGCTCCCTATGCCCGGTGTCCCACACCTTAATGGGTCAATCTGGAAATAAGATTGGGGAAACCCTGGGGATGGGACATGGGACTCAAGCCCCGGAAACAAGGCTGAAGTCTTCTGCATACACAAACCTTACCTTGCTGTATACCAAGCCTCCCTAACTCTCCCCTTCCCCAGCACAGAGATGAGCATGGCCTGGGGCCCAGGAGAGACAGTGGCCATGCCCGGAAAAGGGATCATGCTAGGGACAGTAGCCATGCCAAGGACACAAGCTGGGCTGGGGACAGCAGCCACAGTAAGAGACAGCAGTAGAGCTGGGGACCATAGCCATGCCAGGGACAGTGGCCATGCTAAGGACAGTGGCCATACCAGAGACAGTGGCTAGGCTGGGGATAGCAGTCACGCTGGGAGATAGCAGCAGGCCTGGGGACAATATTCACACTGGGTACCACGTGTGCTGGCATGCTGCCTGCCAAGCGCAACCCTGTCCTTCAGGAGACCCGAAGCCCTGCTGGTCAGCCTGGCGGGCTGCTGCACTATTTCCAAAGCACAGGGCAGCAGGAGTTCTGAAAGGATGGCTGGTTAGGTAAAGAAACACCAGGAAGCACAGTTCCACAGGGACAGGAAGTGTCTTGCACCCACAGGGCACAGAATGAATTCCTCTCCAACTCAGTCTTTGATCTGCATGTTGCCAAAGTAAGCCAGCTGTAGCAAAGATGGCAGAGCAGGTGGCCAATGGCACCGGCTTCCTGTGGCCCAGAAAACATAACCCAATGCACACCCTGTTAGCTCACTCAGCAACTGCATCTGTCTAGAAATGGGAGTGCAAAACCCTGGGACAGGACCTGGAACAGTAGCAGCTGACGGGGAGAACCTGAAGAAGCACAGATGAAAGGGACCCCTGAACGAGACTGCCAATGGCTAGTAAGAAATGGGACCTCTGAACGAGACTGCTAAGGCTAGTAAGAAATGGGACCTCTGAACGAGACTGCTAACGGCTAGTAAGAAATGGGACCTCTGAACGAGACTGCTAACGGCTAGTAAGAAATGGGACCTCTGAACGAGACTGCTAAGGCTAGTAAGAAATGGGACCTCTGAACGAGACTGCTAAGGCTAGTAAGAAATGGGACCTCTGAACGAGACTGCTAATGGCGAGTAAGAAATTTCAATGTTGTGGAAAAGCATGATTGTCTGAGACAAAGGAAGACACTAGAAATGAGATCTCACTGTCTGGGATCCCCAGCTAGAATCCTATCACTGAGAAGGGTGGTGTGTGCAGAGAGGCCAGTCCTCCACACAGATGGGCCACTGCTCACCCATGCCCTATAAAGAACAGGGGGAGCACTAGGAGCCCCTCTGTTGGTTAAACGGAGGGCATCCAATGTGAGACCCCATTCAAAGACTCTGCTATGGCTCGAGCCTTTAAACCCCACAGAATTCCCAAGCACTCCAAGGGAGGCTGCTGCAGTCAAGGGACAGGTATTTTATTGCATTCCATTTTAACTAATATAGAAAATTCATTTAAGTCAGATATTATGGCTCATGCCTATAATTCTGGCATAAACCAGCCTGGGCAAAAAGTAAGACCCTGTCTCAAAATGAATTAAACAAATAAATAAATAAATACAAATATATAAATAATGTACATGGCCAGGGGCTGCAGCATTGGACATACAGCTCTGGAAGTTCAGCAGATTTCAAACCACCAGCTACTTGAGGGATGAAGCTCTACAGAGAACTGTCAGTGGGCAGCTTCACACTGCAGCTCTCAGTTCGCTGAAGACATTTTGCAAAATAGAAATGATTGTTACAATTAAGAAAATACAAACTGGGCATGGTGGAGCACACCTTTAATCCCTGCGTGAGGCAGAGGCAGAGGCCGGCGGATCTCTGTGAGTTCAAGGCCAGCCTGGTCTACAGAGTGAGTTGCTGGCCAGCTGGGGCTATAGGGAGACCGTCTCAAAAACACCAAAAAAAAAAAAAATAATAATAATAATAAAAGAACATCCAGCCAGGATGATGGGAGGTGCTCCCTGTGGAGCAGAGCAGCTCTGGAAACCTTAACCCAGCGCACCTCCCCCTCCCCTGCTGTCTTCCCCAAACGGCTCTTTGTTCTCCAGGGCAAGATAAGGCAAAAGGCAGAGCTACCATGACACCATAGGTTTCCAAGTCTCTGCACCAACAGGTGGAACGAGGCCTGCTGAGCACCAGCAGGAAACAAGAACACAGAGGAAAGGACAGTGGTTTTCTTCCAAGTCCCTGAAGTTACTGTCTGCCACAGAGAAGCAGTGACCACATGCGACGGCCATGGGACAATGCCAACAGCAACACGAGCAGGACGCTGGGTCACTCTGGCTTGGGGCTGTGAAACAGCCCTGTTCCAAGCACCTGGCAGTAAATCCACAAGGGACACCACAGCCAGCACAGCCTTGCACAGCCAGCTTCAAGGCTACCACAAGTCTTCCATGCTGAGGGTATAAGGAAGAGACAGTACATGCACCGTACCAAGTGTATCACAGCTCAGTGAGAGGGTTTAATGCTGGAAACCAGCCCAGTCTCCCTCCCCCTTACTGTGCGCCTGGAACCCTGGGGGATTTCCACTTTTCAGTCTCCCATGGCTGTGTGCTTGGGACCCTAGGGGTCCTCTTCTTCTTGGTCCTCTGTGGCTATGGCCTTGGAACCCAGGGCCGTCTACCTCTCAACCTCCCAGGGATATGTACCTGGAACCTTGGTGTCCTCTATTTCCCATCCTTTCCACTGGTATGTGCCTAGACACCTGGGGATAGTCCACTTCTCAGATCCCAAGGTGGGGCAGCTGCAGCCAAGCGCAGGCCTGAAGATGTGTAGAACGCCAGTTACTGCTCATTCTGTCTGCCCTGTAACACAGTCACAGCTCCAACGGGTGCCAGCAGTGACTACCCGCTGTGCTTCACATTGCCAGAATTCACTGTATCAGGGAACAGGGAGGAATACCATATCCATAAGGGAGTCATGGCCTCAAAGTTTCAATCTTCATAACCAGAAAAAAATAATCTTGTTGCAATTTTAGATAAGCAAAATTTACAAAGAAAAGAAGATTTGTTCTCTGAAGCCCTGGAGAACACAGGGTTCTCTGGGGGACTTTGATACAAGAAACAAGGAGCAGATGTGAATGTCTTGGACCTGCTATATCCTAATCAGCTACACTGACCCCACCCTCGGCTGTGGCTGTGTGGGAAAGGCTCCGTTCACTGACCAGGACAGTCTGAGCACTTTTGCTTTACATAGGTATCTTCCCACTCAGAGAAGTGAGAAGAAATGTTTGCAGTTATGCTCACTCAGAAGACTGACGGCTTCATGTCTGCAAGCAGATCCCCTTTCCAGCACTGCAGGGTACACTTAACACAGAAGGATAAAAGCACAGGGTAGACCCTAATGTGGGACTCAGGCTTCACAGCTTAAACCTGCCCGAATATGTGCACAACATGGGGGAGGCTAGAGTGGGGTCAAGGCGCCTCCTGTGGGGCCTTCAGGCCAGGGGGCTGCAAGGTGGCAAAGACCTACATATCTGTTTTCCCCTGGTTCTCTGCTGGAGGACCCTGGAGTTCAGCTGACTTACAGACCCACTCAGTTCCCACTAAAGAACCCCAGGTTCTTGGGTGGCCCTGCCACTGGGGGCCACTTGTGAGTATGCACGCCAGTGAGTCTTACCTGGCACGGGCTGCAGAGGCTTTGGAATGCTACCTTAATCAGTACCAGTGCCTTGACAGTACTCTCTACACTGCTTTTGTCTGTGAACACACATGTGGGGCTCAAGGGCCCATGAGACCCTCATTTGACACATGGGAGAGGACCTGTATGTTCCTTCTCGGTCCGCACCGCAGCATCTCCATTATTATACAATACAGCTGCTAAGGCATCCCAGTACCTGACCTGGAATCCCCTGGTCCCAACCCGCCCTGGCCACTCACTCCTGCCAGAGCCAGAGCCAATCTGTCATGACTCCCCAGCCTGCTAACACTGCAGAACCACCCAAGCACCCCGAGAGTCAGTAGCAGGTGCTCAAGTGATGGTAAGGCCCTGAAAATGCAGAGATACATACCCCAACACACAGGGTGAGCAAGCCCTTGCAAGTTTCTTCTAAATGATTGTCACTTACCAAAAGAATACCTGAAAAACAAAAAAAGAGAAAAAATAATAAAAACCTTAAAATGTTGGCTTGCTCTAACTAAAAATTTACATGTTAAATCATTACATTTCCCCTCCAAGCAGAGGACCTGCTTACAGAAAGTACTGCTTTGGGGAGGACCTGTTCCTGGGCACCAAACAGGCAGAACAAGGAAAACCCAGGGCTATAGGCCAACGAAAGATGCCATAGAATGAGCAGACGCAACATTTGCTTTTCCAACTGATTCTAATGAACTGCCATGGCAAATGTTACACCCAGGGATCTATAGCTCGAGAGTGCCTGGGGTACCCTGACAGATCATTGGAATAGGGGCCTATGTCAAAGGAACATGGTAGGCTCTGCCAGAACTGTCATTGACTGTGGAGTCATGTTGGTACTTAGGGTTCTGGTCCTAAGGATGGAACCCAAAGCATCATACATGCAAAGCGAGCACTGTACCTCTGAGCTGCTCTCCCACTGGTCCCCCCACTGCCTCCCACCCCTCTGACATCTTTATAAAATATAGAAACCTATTATACCATGACAGAAGACACACTGACACATGGCCACACATGGATGAGCTCTAAAACCCCATGCTGGAAGAGCAGCCAGACACAATGCCATGTGACTGGTCACAGGAAATACCCGGGCACTTAAGTGTCATAGATGTGACACAAATGCACAGGCAGAAAAAATAAAACAAAAAACAATAAAAAACAAACAAATGAACAAATCCACAGGCAGAACGCAGCTAGTGGTCACCTGGGACTGTTAGAGGGGTGGGCGATAGGCTCCAATTCGGGTTTCTCTTGGGGTGGAGAGAATGGTTTAAACTTGGGGGAAATGGTTTTAGAACTCTGAATACATAAAAGCACTGACTTGTGTAATTTATTTGTGCTTTGTTTTATTTCATTTTGAGACAGAGTCTTCCAATGTATCCCAGGCTGACCTGGAACTATCTAGCCAAGGCTGGTCTTACACTTGCAGCCCTCCTGCCTTAGCTTCCCCAGTGCTGGAATTATAGGTATATAGAACCATACTCAGAGTGACGTGTACACATTAAATTGATTTTTTTATTATTTTATGTGTATGAGTGTACTGTCTGCATGTAAGTAGGTGCACCGTGTCGGATTCCCCTGGAACTGGAGTTAAACACAGTTCTTAGCCGCCATGTGGGTGGTGGGAAGCGAACCAGGTCCTCTGCAAGGAGTAGTCGGTGCTCTTAACCACTGTGCCATCTCTCCAGCCCCTAAATTGATTTTTATGGGGTATAAATTATACCTCAATAAAGAAGAAAAATTGCTTCTTAATGAAATATGATAATGAAAGGTAAGAGCCTAAGATTTGCCTTCAGATCCTCAAGCAGGGAGAAGACGGGGCCAGGGAATTGCAGGCTCTCCTCTAACAGGCCAGCCGTGTCCTGGGGGCTCCCAACATGCCTGCTGTTGGGATTCTTGCTAGTCACTTTCCACTATGAAAAGTTAGAATGCAAAGGCCATGATATCTCAGACACTGACACCAAGGAGAAATTTATGATCTGAATGTGAAATGTGTCACAGGCTCCTGTGTTTCAACATTTGGTCCCCAGCAGGTGGAATGCTCTGAGGTAGCTACAGACCTCTGGGGTGGAGGAGGGTCACTAGGACAGCAGGCCTTTGTGGGTTACAGCCTTGCAGCACTACTTCTCATGAGCTCTTGGCCTTCAGGTCGGTGCCATGGGAAAATCCATGCCTGTAAGCTGCTGTTGCTACTGCCAGAGCCAAGCCAATACATTCACCATCCCTGTCCTTCATGAACTGTGCTTTCTAGACTGTCCTCCTTCAGGGGGCTTCTGTCGGGCATTCCATCACAGTGACTGGAAAACCAATGAAAGACAAGAAGGGAGCAGAGCTGAGCTACGAGGGCTGGGCTCACTGAGTGGGCTGATGGCTTGGTGGTTCCAGAACTGTATCAAATGATCCCTTGCCTGGCAGAGAAACACACTGTTCACAGATAAAGTGAGTCCACAATGTGCAGAGCTTTCTTTTTACCCTGGATGCTGGAAGCAGGGAGTACATCCCACGTGCCTTGAACATGCTGGTACATGTCCACAGAGAAAACATTTCAACAGCCAGTGCACAGTTTCCACATTTGGTGCTAACCCCAGAAATATCCTCCCTGACAGATTTTCCACTCAATAACACTGCTAAACAGAGAATGGGAAAAGACTCTTTTTTTTTTTTTTTTTTTTGGTCTTTTCGAGACAGGGTCTCCCTGTAGCCCCAGCTGTTCTGGAACTCACTCTGTAGACCAGGCTGGCCTTGAACTCACAAAGATCTGCCTGCCTCTGCCTCCCATGTGCTAGGATTAAAGGCGTGCGCCACCACGCCCGGCTAAGACTCATGTTTAAAAAATATCAAGGGTAGGGACTAAGGAGATGGTTCTGTGAGTCAGAGTACTTGCTGTGCAGGCATGAGGACTTGAGTATGAATCCCTAGACTCCATGTAAAAGCTGGGCATGGCCACATGTGCTTGTAATCCTACAATTAAGTGACAGAGTCAGATGGATCCTGGGAGTTAGCTGGCCAGTCATCTTAGCTGAAATGGTGGGCCTTCAGGTTCAGTAAGAGAACTTATCTCAAGGGAGAAAGGCCAAGAAGTGATAGAGGAAGACATTCAGTGCACCCAGGTGGCCTCCACATGCATACACATGGGTGCACAAACATGCACACACAGCACAGACTATAAAAAATTAAAACACTAAAAAAAAAAAATCAAGAGAAGTTTTGTAGAAGTTTCAGTACATCATAATATCAAGGATATGGCATAGTTATTACTTACTCCTCTTAGTCAGATCTAAGTCAGATCTATAGTGAGAACAAAAATATATGAAAATGTAGTTTGGCAAGGAAAAGAGTATGAACAGACAAGGCCAATAGGCAGCTGTATCTGTTAAAGATATTAGCATCATTGAAGAGAAATCTAAAGTTCTATACTGGAACAGTAAGAAAGGTGACCCGAGGCAAGACTCTACCCACTAAAGCTTCCAAGTTGGAAAAATTTAAATTCATTTGAAAGGAGAGATCCTGAACTGAGACAGCTGCTGAAGGGGTTCCCTGCCAAAGATAACCACCTAGGCAGATGCTGCCTCAGGTTCAGCCACCAAAGCACACAGAGGCCACTACAGGTGGTGGAAAAGGATAAGACTGCATCTGAAGCAGCAACGGAACTTGGAAGCATGTCCACAAAGTTTTAAAGGCATGTAAAATACAAGAGTTACAGTGTCATGAAAGCTTCCATCAAGCTTCCAGAAAGATACTGAGGTCAGATAATGGGTAGCAGTGTAGCAAAATTAGACTCTCTGCAAGGAGACCCTGAGAGGCCATTTTGTAAAGCTGTGAAAGTGAAGCCTGGGCTGCAATGGAGAACCCAGAATGTTGGAGATGACAGGACCGTGTGATAGCTCCCAAGAAAAACTGCAGGCTTGGAGTGGAACTATCCTGAGAGAGAGGGCATGTGTTACTGGAAGCAACGCTGGAGAGGTGGGGCTGATCAAGGTGTTGGACCTGATTACATCATGAACCCCAGAGGCTGGACATAGAACTGCAGAATTTGGTGTTTTCTCTGCTGGGTCTTGTTTTGGTCCTTTTTTTCCTTGTTATACTCATTCTCTTTTAGAATTATTATGTTGCTGGGTATCGTAGCGCACACCTTTAATCCCAGCACTCAGGAGGCAGAGGCAGGCAGATGCCTGTGAGTTCCAGCCATCCTGGTCTATATAGTGAGTTCCAAGCCAGCTGGGATTACAGGAGACCCTGTCTCAAAAAGACTAAAAAAAAAAAGCCAGGCATGGTGGCACACACCTTTAATCCTAGCCCTCGGGAGGCAGAGGCAGGCGGATCTTTGTGAGTTCAAGGCCAGCCTGGTCTACAGAGTGAGTTCCAGGACAGCTGGGGCTACAGGGAGACCCTGTCTCGAAAAGATTAAAAAAAAAAAAAAAGAATTGGAATGTCATTCTATGCTGCCATTGTATACTGGAAGATTTTCAACATTTTTTAATTTATGTGTATGTGTGCATGTATGTGTATGTCACATGTGTGCCTGTACCCATGGAGGACAAAAGAAGGTCATTGGGTCTCCTGAAGCTAGGGTTATAGGCAGTTGTGAACCACCTGACATTGGTGCTAGGAACCAAACTCAGGTCCTCTGGAAAAGCAGTAAGTGTTCTTAACTGCTAAGCCATCTCTCCAACCCCGACAAAGATTTTATTTTATAGGGGCTCACAGTGAAGACTGCTTTGAGTCTCAGAGGAGATTTTAGATTTGGAGCTTTTGAATTTTTTAAAATTATTTTTACTTTATTTGTATGAGTGTTATACCTGCATGTATGTAAGTGTTATACCTGCATGTATGTAAGGGCAATCCCCAAAGAAGAGAGAAGAGGGTGTTGGATACCCTGGAACTGGAGTTATGGACAGCTGTTAGCCACTATGTGGGTACTGGGATTCAAACCTGGGTCTTCTGCAAGAGCATCCAGTGTTAACTGCTGAGTCATCTCTCCAGCTCCAGCTATGAGGCTTTTGAACAATGTTAAAACTGCTAAGACTTAGGTGACTCTTAGAGATAAATTAAATGCATTTTGCATTATAAGATGGCGATGAGCTTTTAGGAAGACAGGGATAGAATGTAAGGATTAAAGTGCTATGTTTGGATGTCAAGCTGACAAGGAGTAGACTTCTGAAGGCTCACCATCACTGTCAACTGGAAGTGGAACCTCTGGGTGTGTTCCAGAGAGTGACAGGAAGAAAGACCATTCTGAATATGGGTAGCATCAAGCCATGGGCTGGGGTCTGGAATGGAATAAAAAGGAGTAAAGGAGAAAGAACGAAACACTAGCATTTATGTGTTTTCTGATGGTGAAAGCAATGTGACCTTCTGCCTCAGGATCCTGCCACCATGACTTTTCACCATGACAGGCTGTTTCCCTTCAAATCATAAGCCAAATAATCTCCACACCTTTTAGAGTTGAGTTTGTCAGGTATTCTGTCACATCAAGGAGAAAATAATCAATATAGATACTGACCCCCTCATCTTCTTCCCACACATTCTCATGTACAGTGACCCCTGTGTCCACAGACATAGCACATTCTCCAGCATGTTCTGCTGTGGTCCACAAACTCTCTGGCCTTGGCAGCCCCATGAACTCCATCAGCACTTCTAGGCCCACAGGCTACCATCCAACGTGGCCAGCCATAGCTGATAAGACTCCTCTTGGTAAAGACAGAAGAATGATACCACAAAGTCAAGCCCCTCCCTCAGTGTTCCCACCAGCCACCTAGTGACTTCTGTCTCTACACCCCCAAACCTCACGGCTGGCAGCATGGTCTCAAGCAGACATACATCTCCAACCAGAATCACGTTTTATACCTCAAGAAGAAAAGTCAGGGTTTGGCCGAGTGGTAACAACAGCCTCTACCATAGTCCAAGTGTTCAATGACACTCCCCTGAACAATCTGAGGCAAGCTCACTCAGGAACTCCAGCGGCCAAGAAGTATGTGTCCATAGGGCTGGGTGACAGATGCTACTTACCAGACCTGCCCTACGTTGACCAGGGACATGTAGAGGACCCAGAGGGCAGCCATTAGCACCATGTTGGCACAGCCAGTCACTAGAATGAAGGACGAGATGCCCAGTCCAAGAAGAGCAAGCAGGTCAAGGTTGAAATTCATGTCTGACCAGTCCAGTAACCACATGACAGTTGGAGCATAACTCCAGGCATCCCATCCAATCTTGCCATGGAAGTACTGCTGTATACTCCTCAGGTACAGTCTACAGGGCAGCAGTCCCTGGTCACCGATGAGGGCCTTGTTCTGATGGAACGCCACCAGGAAGGCTACAACTGGAAAACAACCACATGTAGAAGACGTGAGTAGGATCAGGTCATCCCTTATGGGCTCCAAGAGAAATGAGTAGGAACTGGGGTCCCAGGAGGTCAGGGGATTCAAGTAGGAGCTAGGCCCCAGTGGGGACAGGAGACAAGAGCAAAAATGGACCCCATGGGCACAAGTGGACATGAACAGGTCAAACTTCCATGGACACAAGGGGACATGAGCAAAAAGAGGCCTCCCTAAGTACAGGAGACACTGAGATGAGAAGGGCCCTCATGGGAAAAGAGGACGTTAAGAGGAAAAGACTCCCAGGGCTGGAGAGATGGTGTCTGTGGGCCACTCAAAACGTATTGAGGAGGTGGGGCTGGAGAGATGGCCTAGCGGTTAAGAGCACTGACTGCTCTTGCAGAGGACCCAGGTTCGATCCCCAGCACCCACACGGCGGCTGAGAACCGTCTGTAACTCCAATTCCAGAAGAACTCCAGTTCCAGGGGAATCCGAGACCCTCTTCTGACCTCTGCAGCATTGCATGACACGGGTGCACAGACCTGCATGCAGACAGTACATTCATACACATACAGAAATAAAATAAATAAATAAATAAATAAATAAAATTAAAAAAAAAAAAAAAAAAGAGGAAAAGACTCCCATGGACACAAGGGGCCATGAGCAGGAAATGCTCCGAAGGGCCAGCAGTCTATGCCATTCATGAGGTTGTGGCTGCCCAACGCAAGCCCAGGCTTCTGGGTCCACCTCTAGGACCTGCGCCTCCAAACAGTACTTTCACTTCTTTGAGGCATCCACATTATATGGTTTGACTGCAAAGAGATGCCAAGTAGGGAAAAAGGGGAAGGGGGAGGGGGGAGGGAGGGGGGAAGGAGGAAAGATCGAGGGTGGAGAGAACAGGAAAAATAAAGAAAAAGGAGGGGGGAGAGAAAAGTGAAATAAAAGGAACATAGACGGGAAAGGAAGAAATGTTATTAGCAAAGAACATGTGTGTCTATGTAGAAAATTCCAGAAAATCTACAAAAACAAAACAAAAATAGCAAATTTCAGAGAACAACTAAGTCTATCAAGGTTTATGGGATAAAATACAAAGTTAAAATAGAGAAGTCAACTGTGTTCTGTATAAGGAATGACCAATGCCATTTAAAATTTAAAGAAAACGTAACAATCAAAAAAGGTACAAAATGAATCTAACAAAATATAAGAAAGTTCTGTTTATAGGCTGGAGAGATGGCCTAGCGGTTAAGAGCTCTGACTGCTCTTGCAGAGGACCTGGGTTCGATCCCCAGCACCCACATGGTGGCTGAGAACCGTCTGTAACTCCAGTTCGAGGGGAATCCGATGCCCTCCTCTGACCTCCGAGGCACTGCACGACACAGGTGCACAAACCTACATGCAGACAGTACATTCATACACATAAAATAAATAAAATTAAAAAAAAATTTTTTTTAAGGCCAGGCGTGGTGGCACATGCCTTTAATCCTAGCACTTGGGAGGGAGAGGCAGGTGGATCTCTGTGAGTTCAAGGCCAGCCTGGTCTACAGAGTGAGTTCCAGGACAGCTGGGACTACAGGGAGACCCTGTGTAGAAAAGACAATAACAAAAAAAGGCAAAGGAAACAGAAAAGGCAAAACAACCAAAAGAGGAACAGAGTTGTAGAGTTCACACTGTAGACTTATTACACTAAGGTGATGCAGCACAGGGCCCTTCTCAGATCCAGAATCGTACTATTCGTACTTCTAGTCTCCGAAAATGTGAGTGAAATAAACTTTCTTATATACCCATATACCCGGCCCTCTGTGGCAGTAATGAAAGCCCAGCAGTGAGTTTTTAAATATAATACCAAATGCTGGGTCCATGGACTTCATGAAAATGAAAAACTTTGAATTTGCAAAGGAAACTTCCAGGGGCTGGAGCACTGGCTGCTCTTGCAGAGGACCTGGATTCCATTTCCAGCACCCACATGGCAGCTCACAACCATCTATAACTCTAGTTCCAGAGGATGCTCTCTCTGGGCACTGCATGCATAGGTGCACTGCATTATACATGCAGGCAAAACACTTATGGAAATAAAAATAAATCAAGGAAAAAAAGTTGTTTTTTTTTTTATATTTTTTGAGACAGGGTCTCCCTGTAGCCCCAGCTAGCCTGGAACTAGCTATGTAGACCAGGCTGGCCTTGAACTCAGAGACCCACCTGCCTCTGCCTCCCAAGTGCTGGGATATTAAAGGTGTGTGCCACCACACCCAGCCAAAAAGAAAACAAAAACAAAAACAAAAAACTTTAACATCCAAGAAAATGAATGATGAGCCCCAGTCTACGAGGAAGTTATTTGCAAACTACATATCTGATAAAGGGTTTGTATCTAGAACATTTAAAGAACTCTTAAAACACAGCAGTAAGAAAACCCAGCTCAAGGGCTGGAGAGATGGCCTAGCGGTTAAGAGCTCCGACCACTCTTGCAGAGGACCCGGGTTTGATCCCCAGCACCCACATGGCGGCCGAGAACTGTCTGAAGCTCCAATTCCAGGAGAACTCCAGTTCCAGGGGAATCCAAGACCCTCTTCTGACCTCCGCGGCATTGCACGACACGGGTGCACAGACTTGCATGCAGACAACACATTCATGCACATATGGAAATAAATAAAAATTAAAAAAAAAGAATAAATTAAAAAAATATATATTAAAAAAAAAAAAAAGGAAACCCAGCTCAAAAAGAACAAAGAAAAAAGGTAAAGATGTGAACAGAGACTGTAACCATCCATTACACACAGACATTGATGGTAAGTAAACACAGGATAGGAAATGCAGTGCGGGGCTGGAGAGATGGCCTAGCAGTTAAGAGCTCCAACTCCTCCTGCAGAGGACCCGGGTTCGATCCTCAGCACCCACATGGCTGAGAACCATCTTTAACTCCAGTTCCAGGGGAATCCAACGCCCTCTTCTGACCTTCATGGCATTGCATGACACGAGTACACAAACCTACATGCAGACAGTGAATTCATACACATAAAAAATAAATAAAATAAAAAAAAAATAATTTCAGAAAAAAAAATGCAATGCAACCATCACTGAAGAATGCCAACCAAAACCAGTGACGTGCTAGGCATGGTGATGCAAGCTTGTAATTCCAGCACCTGGGAGGCAGATCTCTGTGGATTCAAGGCTAACCTGGTCTATGTAGTGAGTTCCAGGCCACCCTGTGCTCCACAGTGATACTCTAAAAACTAAAACCCAAATCCCCAAACCAAAAGCAAAACAACAACAAAAAGATAGCTACTGTCCCCTCAGTACACAGCACTAAGAGAGCTGAGTCCCATCTCCCTCTAACCTAGGCGGCTCTTAGGGCTACCAGAGACTGAGCACAAGGCTCACCATGCCCCTGCCTCCACCACTGAGCCAGAGTACCCAGATCCACCTGCCTCTGCGTCCCTAAGCAGCCCACAGGATATCCACAGCCCACAGCCATGTGGGCAGCACCAGCTTCTGAGACAGCAAGGTCTGTCTGTATGGGTGCACACGTGGGCATGAGCACCCTCCAGCATGAGGTCACAGAACGGGAATGGAGAAGGGACCTACTTAGCAAGCTTACTCCAAGCACCATCTTCGCCATGCTCTGGGAACCCTGCTTTCCACACACGGCCCTCGGCCACACGGCTGCAGTACCAGAAGCCCTTCCCTGGGCACCAAGATTCAAACAAGGAGACCTGGTCTCCCCAATTTATCAGTTTGGGAAAGAGGCCCTAAGGCAGGCAGCACAGGAGACTGTCTACTCAGTGACAGATGGGTGTAGGTTGAAGAGGAAGCCCTGTGTCACTGTCAGCTCAGAGAATAGATAAAAGGAAAAAACACACACTTCAAACATCCCAGACCTCAGAGCAGAACCAATCATCCAGCCTCAGACTTGCTAGCACCCCAGGAGGAAACCCCAGGTCACCTTTAAGGATGGCCTACAAATCCTCCAAGGGAAACGTGTACCCTTGTAAGCAGAGCATGCGCCGAACATATGCAAGACCTTGGGTTCAATCTCCAGCACCAAAAAAAGGAAAGGAAAAAAATGAGGTGCCTCTTTTCTCTCCCTTTCAGACACACTGCTGTAATGCAGAAACACTGTCGGTCACTGCTCCTGCTGACTGCAGCCAAACTCCAGGCCCTGGGACCATAGGCCCAACTACTTTCTTCTCAGTGTCAGGTGCAGTGAGTGGCACCTAATGCAGGGCCTCTTCTGCCCAGAGGCTGAAAAGTACTCTCAGCCCATGAGCATTCAGAGCCAAACAGGCCAGTTGTCAAGGGCACTTTCTCTTCTGCTTCCTCCTCATCGAAAGTTTGGCAAACATGAGGGTATATGCATGTTCACTGCCTTGGTTCTGCCCTGGGCATCAGAGGGAGGTACAGCCATTTCTCAGGCTTAATAAATACCCTCAGCCATGGTGGCCTTTTGAGAGCTATTTAAATCTGCCTTACCTACCTGGGAGTCATAAAACTGCTTCATATGCAAATGAGGAAAGGTGACCAAGCAACTACAAGGAACAACTACTACTCAGCACACACATCCAAACCAGGGGTCGGGTTTCAAGCCCCTCCTGAGTACAGTACCTGCTACTAGGCAGTTACCTCATTATACTTGGGGACAACACCAGGCCTGACCAGAGCACACACTGTCCCACACTCCATCTCCAGACACTGAAATCCCACATCTGAGGCAGGGAAGATCTCATCTCATGAGTGTTCATGTCCAGAACCCAGTCCTTCCAAAGAACAGCATCCTGTGCTGCACAGATGGGTCTGGTCTCCTCAGCTGTCCAGTGTCCCCTCTGCAGCCTCAGCTCTCCCAGGTGCTCCTTGGAATTCAAGAAAGACACTGCTGGGCAGCAAGCCTGCTGCTCAGAATACATGGGCCCTTGAAGTAGTGACTAGAACACATGGATGAACCAGGGGCCTGGCCACTCACTGTGGCTTACCAAGCCAGACACCAAATACATTCTCTTCCATGTAGGGTCTGACGATGTCACCAGACAAGTATATGCTGGGATGTACAGGTGAACTGAGGTGAATGGCAGGTGCCACATTAGTGCCTGCTCAAGGATCGAAGGCCATGCATCAGAGAGACAAGTGAATCTTTATTCCAGATGGCTTAGGTAGCGTCTTTGGAAAGCTGCCCTCGGGTACTGGCTTGTCTTCAGCTTGCATGGTATTGCCTCTGCAGCCATTCCAGGGAACTGAGTTGTGCACATCTGCCCTGGGTTGAGCTTACCCCTGCCTTCTGTACAGACACACTGGGACTGCTGTGGAAGGAACTGCACAGCGCCAGGTGGAGCGCACAGCCTGCCCCCAGTAGCGCCCTCTGGGTCTGGGGTCAAGGTGCCATTAGCAGGCAATATTATTCATCCAACAGTTTTCAACCAACATCTTCACTTCATTAAAGACCTCCCCTTTTTTTCTTTTTCCTGACAAGGTCTTGCTACATAGTAGCCCAGACTGGCCTTAAACTCCAAACCTTCCTGCCTCTGCCTTCCGAGTGCAGGGTTTATAGGTATGTGTCACCACACCATCAGATGCATTTGACACAATGTGCATGAGGTCAGATGATTCAAGCCCCATGTTTCCTAAGAGAGGATTCTCAGAATGCACCTGGCCATGTTTAATTGCAAGTCTTTCCATGGTAGAAGCACTGTTGAATTCAACATTCAGGTGAAATACCTGGATAGCCCATCATTCTAGAAGTATCTAACCCTTAGTCCAGTCAGATCCACAACCTTCTAGAAGGAAGTACATGCAGGACTGCTGCTTGCTCAGGGCCTTCTCAACCAAAACACCAGGACACAGTAAGATAGGAAGCCTAAAGTGCCAGTTCACCTCAAACACACACACAAGAAAAGAAAGAAAAGCACACCACAGCAAATCAGTGCTGAGAGCAGCTCATCAGGGGCTTACATCCCACCCCTCGCCCCGCAGAGGCACTCGTCCTAGTGGAGACCAAAGGCAACAATGCTCACCTGGGAGCCCCTCAGCCCATCTGCAAACACCCTCACCATCTGCCTGCAGTTCCCTATCCAGTTCTGTCTCAAAGATTCTCTTTATCTTGCTCTGCCTATGTGAATACCAATTTTCCCATGATTCCTTGATACTGCCTGGGATAAAACACAAGTCTAGATTTTTGTTTTTTACTTAACTTTAGAGAGTAGAAGTCCAGGCTGGCAACCCCATTAGGACCACTGAGTAAGAATCTACTCCTCTATGACAGAAAGTGGCCCAACTGTCACATAAAAATGCAAATGAACCTGACCTCCACAGAAGAGCTACATGGATACAATCTGAAGAGTCAGAGATAATTCTTCCTTCTTTATTTGAGGGACATGGATGGAGAAAACAAATAGAAATGCCCAATGCCCACTGTGGACACCCAGGCAGGGGAATGCCCCTCCCAACTACCCCAGCCTCATCCTGCCCCTGGCCTCAGGCTTATGTAGCACTCTGGCCTTCCTTACCAACAGGCTGAGGCATGTCCACCTGAGTTCACATGGTCCCCTGGGTATTAGGAATGGAGGTGGAAAGAAGGGGTTGGAACCCACAACCACTTCCACCAGGCCAACTGTCCATAGGTTTTTTAAGTGTGAGCTATGTGTAATGGCCACAGGCAGGCCAGGCCCCATATTGAGACAGGCATCCAGCCAGGACTAGGAGTTCAGGCTTCATGTGCCACGAGCTGGTCAGAGCTTCCCTATCTCCTATCTCCTGGTGCACCTGTCTGTGGATGGGACCTGCAGGTGAACAGCTGAGCTGACAGTGAGGACACTTCTGCATGACCACCAGTCCCCTAACCCCGCCCCTTGAAGTGAGGGAGGCTCTCAAGGGCTCCCCAGGCTCAGGTGGGTGTGAAATACTGCAGCGGACTGTAAAGGCCTGCAGAACCAGAACCAAAGTAGAACTTGGGACTTTCCAGGGCTAACAGGCTGAGCCCCAGGAAGCAGGTGCACACTGACTTCAACCTGCTAGTGAATATGGCTGGACCCTTAGGCCCTCGCCTGGCACTCTTCCCAGCAGCAGCAGGAGAGCAGCAGCAGCAGCAGCAGCAGGAGCAGCAGCAGCAGCAGCAGCAGGAGCAGCAGCAGCAGCAGCAGCAGCTTTGAGTGGGGTAGGGGGTGGCTGACAGAAGGCCAAGGGGACAGGCTAGGTCCAAGTTGCAGGCTAAGGACCCTCGTCCTCTAAACCTTGGAAACGGACTTTGCATTGATTCAGCCCCCTCCCCCGCTCATAGGAGCAGGAAGGAGGGGGCACACGAAGGGAACGCAGGGCAACGGCTTCACCGGCTTGACCTCTTACCTGTGCCAAGTGAGGTACGGAGGGTGGGGTCCCAGGAGCGCTCGGAGGGGTGGGACAGGAGTCCAAGCTCGAGCAGGGGTGGGGCTGGGGTCCAAGCGCTCAAAGGGAGGGAAAGATGCGTGGGGAGGAGCGGTGTTTCCAGGAACGCACCAATGGGCTGGACTAAGCTCAGGCGCCCACTGAGCAGGAGAGCGCGGCATTCCGGCTCACACCGCACGGGGGGGGCGGGGGTGGGGCGGTAAGGTGCGGGGTCCCAGAAAGGCAAGGAAGAGCGGGCGGGAGTGCGAGCGCGCACATGGGGACAGGGTAAGGGGACGCCGGCGACAGCCCGCGCTCACCAGACACTCACAGTAAACGAAAGCCAGGGCTTTCAGGAGCACGACCCTGGTCAGCCAGAAGGTGCCCGTGCGCAGGTGGGCCGGGGAGCCCGCGGGCCGGGGGGCAGAGGCGGGTGGTTGCCCCAAACTTGGGTCCGCACCCCCGACCTTCCGCTTCCTTAGTGTCCCCTCAGGCGCAGCCATTACTTGGCCTTCTCTGCGCATGCGCCCAGAGGGGCGGGGCGCGCGAAGGCCACACCCGCTCCTTAGGCTGCTGTGCCCCTGCTCTTGAGACTCCACCCCCCGCCACTCCCTCTCCCGGAGGCCCCACCCACAGGAGGGCATTCCCAAGACTGAGTGTAGAGGGTCAGCCGCCTGCTCGCAGAACTCCAAGTCCAGGTGAGGAAGCGAAAGGAAGGAGCTGGTGGACGACCGCACGCCCTCACCCTCTAGCCAGAAAAGTCAGGTCTGGGGCAGCGGTGGAGCAGGGACTTCACCCAGGGCTTCCGGCGGCCGGCCGTCTTGGAATGGTCGGGGCCTCACATATGCCCCATTACTACCATTTCCACTTGGCGCGTAGACTGCCGGACAGCTTTCAGTGGGCAGAGACGACCTGAAATTCAACTGGAACCTTCAGCGTCCTAACCCTCCCTAAACTCCCGAGCCCGTGATCTCCAAAGACCAGGCCATCACATCTGGTAGCAACTTTGCTTTCTCGTGTTAGGGGCCACTCAGTTACTGCGTGCTGGTGATACTGGAGAGGCTCACTGCCAAGAGAGGAGGTAGGACAGTGGCACCACCGGCCTTGGGGTTACGGAACAAACCCTAGGAACAGCTGTATAGGTGCTAGGTTTTCATTTGTTTTGTTTTTTTTCAGAGCTCTTTACATATTAAAGATCTTGCTCCTTTGTGGCATATCTCTGCTGTTTTTACACTGTTTTTACCTTCTTGCTCTAGATATTTTGACATAAAAATCATCAATGTTTACGTGGTCAGATAACCCATTAGTGTTTATAACTCCACACCTGCAGTGAGTGGTGTCAAGGAGTGGTATGGTCCCTGGAGACCCTCTCCCCACACATCTAGGCAAGACTCGCAACTGCTGTGGCTCCTTCCCAGCCTCTAACTCCTTGATATTGTTGTACTAGCATATAAATACATCTTCCAGGGTGATTTTTTTAAATTTCCTTTGCTTTTTCATAAGAAACACTTCCTTGGTAGTCCAGCTGTTAAGTGTGCTCCATTACCATATTGCCGAGTAACACAAACACCTTCTACCTCCTGCCATGCCTCCCACAGGGCAGCATCTGCCCAAAGTCTCAAAACTTTGGAGACTAGAGTAACAGTTGCCACAGCCAGCATCTGGCATCCAGGTCCTTCCAAAAGAGCCCTTGCTCTGCCTCTCTTCCCCTCTGGTGGGTGACAAGCAAGGAATGGGCCGGTAGGGATATTTGGGGAGGGCAGCTCAAGCCTGCAGAATTTCCCCAGGTTGTATCTGCAAGCCAGGGTTGGGCAGGGAACAGAAAGAGAGGAAGAACTGCTGTGCCATCAGGTGTGACCCTGGGTGCTGTTGCTCAGGTGGGGACCATCCTCACAAAGGGCCCTTTGTCCTCAGCTTCCCCTTGCAGGGGTAGCACTGTCCTCCCAGCAGAAGGGCACAATGGGGCATTGTGCAGAACATAAAATGGGCCCCTTGTTCCAGTATCCAGCACTCTGTCTGGGGCTGACCCTGACTGAGCTTCCTCTCTGGGTTTGCCCAGGGTGGGTAAGACCAGTGGAAGGGTTTGCAGGGAGCTCTCATCCTCTGTGGCTCAAGTTTCCTGCCTCTGACCTGCCTTTCTGGGATATTGTCTAGATCTGGCTGGAGAACAGGTCACACTGGGCAGAAGTGAGCCAAAGAGAGGCCAGCTTGTGGCTTGGTTCTTGCTCATTTTGCCTGAACTTAATAAACAAACATACAAACAAAAACACTAAGAAGCTGACATGATGGTGCGTACCTGTGATCCCAGCATTGCAAGCTCTGAGCCAGAAGCATCACCTAAAGTTCGAGACCAGCCTGAGAAGTAGTGAGACCTCTTTTAAAAACTAAAAGAACACTGATGTACTCACCCATAAAGAGGAACAGTGTTCAACCTGCTACAATGTAGAGAAACCATAAAAACATCAAGCTGAGACAAGTCAGGCATGTTGTACTATGCCATTTGAAAGAAGAGGCAGGGTAGACAGGTTAGTGGTTTCCAGGGGCTAGGGTGAAGGAAGAGGATGTGTGCTATCTCTAGGATGTTTTGGACCATGTATGGATATACCACTGAATGCTTTGGCTTATATGAATTCCACCTGTGTGTGTGTGTGTGTGTGTGTGTGTGTGTGTTTCTGAGATAGGTCTCACTATGTAGCCCAGGCTGGCCTTGAACTTGCAGCAGTCTCCTTCCTCTGCCTTTTGAGTGCTAGGATACCTGGCTTTGCTTCAAGGAAAAACTTAAAAAGTAAAACAAATGCAAAAATTACTAAGAACACCCCCTTCCCCTTAAGCTGAGTGCTTCACGACCACCTGGAAGGAGCTGTCTTTACTTGAAGTGAACTACAACTTACAGCATACTTGTCTGTGTGTTGAACATCTGGCAGGTAAACTCCCAGGCCTAAATTCAGCTGTGCTCCACATAGAAAGCAAAACCTCTGCAAACACAGATTGGGGGGGGGGGACCAGCAGTGGGACCCATGTACAGGAGGGGTTCTGGCTGGGTGAGAGCCCTGAGACGTGCTCTCACCCATCATCAGGAAGCAGGCTTCTAAGTAAGTATCACTTTCAGCCAAAACCTAGGACAAATAATCAGCTAGGATGAGGCAGGACTGTCCCGGGGCTTGGAGGGGGGCCAAAAAAAAAAAAGAGGGGAGATAAAGAGGGTCTTAAGAGGGCCTGCCAGATCAGGACTCAGACAGTGCCTCTGGAGGCCTAGGGCTCACCTGCCCCTAGTTGGGCTCTGGGCCTCGGCTGCCCACAGCCTCCAGCAGTGGCCAAGATGGGGATGGGGCACACTGCCCGCTGGCTGGCAGCTCTCCCAGCAGCTGCGGTACGGCTTCACAGAGGAATGAGCCCCCTGTCAGCACCTCGTCCAGCTGTCTCTAGGCACCCTAGCCCAGCAGTCCTAACCGCCTTGGGGCCATTGTCCCTGACATGCAGTTGCAGCTGTCTCTGGCCCCCCAAGAACCCAGCTTGAATCTAATCATGCACCCTTCATTTACCCCAATTTTTCATGTCTTAAAATCTGCTTGTGGAGGGGGAGCAGGACCACATCTGTCACCTTCTCTGGAGGGGTGGTCAGTTTGGGCTAGTCCTACCCTGACTGTCCGGCAGCCAAAACCCACCAGAGACCTGCAAGTGTGACAACGAGCAGGTGTTGTGCCATTTGTTGATGGGCTGAGGCTGTGACTCACAGGCGGCTGTTCTATTGGCTAGTGTACCCGTTCTGCCACAACCCCAGCTCCTCCTGTACCCAGGGGAAGAGACAAGGCCCCGAGTGCCCGCAGCCTCTAAGCCATGACTTTGAAGTGGAATGGAAGTAAAATCTCTTGTGTATGGTATTCTCTGGAAAAGGGTCCTGTGAGGAACATGGTTGTGCCCTTTGTTCCTGTTTGAACTACATTCTGAACTGGAAAAATTCTTGGAAAGCACCCAGTCTAGAGGTCAGAGCCTAGAATCCTGTGGGCTGACTCTGTACTGCATCAGTCACCAACTGTCCCACTAATGCTGCCTAATACACAGTCCCAGACCAAACCACCATCATGTGGCCTGCAGGCATTTAACTCAAACCTCTTACCACATTCAAGGGAATAAATGCTAGCCAGACAGCAGAAAGCCAATCATGGGTGTGTTTATTTTGCCATAGGTACTGATAGGTATCTGGAACTTTCCATCTTGGAGGAGGTCTAGACTGGAGGGCCTATTTCTTTGTTACATTTTTATTCTAAACCACCATTTTCCTTGCTGGTTACACTGGAAACAGGGTTCTGTTTAGCCCAGCATTGGTGGGGTGCACTTTTTATTCTAGCACTTGGGAGGGAGAAGCAGATGAATCTCTGTGAGTTGGAGGCCAGCCTGGTCTACACAGTGAATTCTAGGCCAGCTGGGGCTGCAGGGAGACCCTGTCTCAAAAGAGACAAAACAAAACAAAACAAAAAACAGTGTTCTGCTTAAGAAAGCTGCAATTGCCAGCACTGAATGAGCAGAAGCCTTACTGAATCTGCAAAGTGGAGCTTTGGGAGAGTGGACACAGGTCTCAGCAGCCTGTAGGTTTGAGTCTTCAACAGTGTTTCATCTCCTAGGCCCCTTGTGTCTCAATTCTAGGACATTCATAACCCACAGGAGTCTGGCATGGAACAGATAACAGGGAAAGAGCAGTGTCAGAGTGGTATGGGGTCCCTAGAATAAACTTCAGGCATAGGGCTGGAGATCCTGGCCCACAGTGGAAACTCATCCACCCAGCATCAACAGGGTGGGATTCGTGGCCTGGAGACTGTAGAAGTCCCAGAGCATCCCAGTTTAGATCGCATCCACACTCGATAGACTCTACCACCCTAGTGACAAATGCAGGTACCCGGTTAAGGGCTGAATGGTGTTTACTACCACCCAGGAAAGGCTGCTTGGGATCCCTGGGAACCCTACTGAGGATGGCTTTGATTTCAAAAGCATCTACTATCCAGCATCAAAGGGAAAGTACCAAGAGCCAGTGGGTACTGATGGGCGACAGCTCCACCCAGGGCCCTGACAGGGGACCTGTGAGTACCAGAGGCGGTTGGCTGCAGAGCAACAGAAGCCACAGCTGCTCCCAACACATCTGCAAGCCCTGTACACACCTGTCACACTGCAGAGGATGAGGGTTAGGTCTCTATTGCAAGAGTTAAACATCACTCCTCTCCCAGAATCCTTTCAAACAGAACAGCCCATCTCGCCCTGCTGTCACCAGTCACTCCCAAAGCAGTGAGGCTTACTGAACACTCCCACATGGGGGCGGGCATGAAGCTCTGAAGATGCAGCTGGGCTGGAGGGAGCATGTCCACCCTTCTCTGGAGCCAACGGCATGCTGGGGGTGCCCATTTTGCAGCACAGCATGTCATGATGCAGGGGCAGACCGCAAAGGAATGGCATGGAGAGAATGGCAGGAAAGTCGCTCCTGCAGGGCTGAGAGGTGAGCAGCACGGAGGGGCGGGAACTGACATCAGTAGCTCCCTGACAGACGTCAGTTCTACCGAGGGACTAGCTTTAATCTCAATTGGAACTTCCACCCAAGCCAGCTCTGACAGCATCCCTGGGACCATTGAATTAAGGTGGGGTGGGAAGTAGAGTGCTTGGCCCAGGGCCCTGGGCATGTTCCTGGGAGGCCAGCTTTCTGAGGTGACAAGCAGAGTTGCTGAGCCCCCTCCTGCCTCTGGGGACCCAGCAGGGAGGGCAGCCATCTAGAGACGCTCCGCTCCAAGTTCACCCTTTTTGGTCCCCACGTTTTGTTTCTGCCAGGCCAGCGTCAGTAATTAAAAATCTCCATGGCTGTGCTGGGATGGCCTGCCAATTGCCTGACGTACTCCTTTGAATGCAGGGGCCAAGGGAGGACCAGGCCAGGGCTGAGGACACGCCCACCAACCTTGGTCTCACAGGCCCACTTGCTCCCCATTCTTTGGGCACCTGGACCAGGTTCAGCCAAGAGGACCTTCACTTTGGAACTGCAAAATCCACAAGATGATGGGGAAGTCCTGGGCTAGGGTGAGGTCATGCAGACTGAAGGAGGAGGGCAAGGGCAGGGGCAGGAAAGGAAAGCCTGGAGGAAACCAGTCCACACCTGGACAAGGTCCAGTGACCCACACGTAGACTGAGTGGCGGCTCATAGCTGCCACTCAACTTCTAAACAATTGTGTTCTCAAATGTCCTGTGCACATGATGCCACGCACAGGAAGTACTTTCCTCCTTTCCTCTGAACTATAGCACACCCTCAGTCCTTCTGGGACCATCCTTCTGGAAGTCTTCTTCCCTGCAGGGTAGCTCTCTGTCCCTAGAGAGGACTAACTGCCTCCCCATCCTTAACACTAGGAGTTCCAAGTTAGGGACTATGAAGCAGGATCCTGACTGTGCCTCCCTAGGAGACCCTGGAAGCTTTGTTTGATCAATCCTAGAGAACACATGAACCCACTCTGGACACCTTCCTTCCTTCCTTCCCAGAAGCCACATCCTGATGGGTCTGACTAATGGGTTAGGGTGTGAACTACAGTCAGCTTAAAGGGAGTCCAAAGGCCTGAAGGGTGCACGGTCTCTCAAGATGACCCAGCAATGAGCCTAGCAGAGGCTCAGGGCACCACCAGGATGCCAACAGCCTACACCAGAGCAAATCTGACCCGAGCCTGGGGGAACTCAGGGTACCACTCATGTGCCAACAGCTTGTACTGGGCTCCAGGGTCTGACCACTGAGCAGGACAGGGTCTGATGGGACAGGGCCTGGGCTCCAGGTCACTCTCACTTTAGGTAGGCGCCCCAAGGTTATTCGTGAAATGGCTTTGGCCCATTCCAGAATCAGGACTATAGATCTCCATGCAGACAGGGCCTAGAGTGCAGGAGAGGCTCCCAGAACTTCAGGCTGGGACACCACTCAGGTCTTGGCTGGAGTTCAGGGGAGGCCAGTCTCACACAGCACAAAGTGAGACCTCCAACCCCACGCCTGTGAACTTCCTCAGTGGTGGTCTTTTCCGGAAAGAGTCCCTCAGGTGGCACAGCACGGTCCACTGGCTGGGAACCAGACAGTCTCACTGAGGATCACCTGAGTCTTTGAGTCACAGCACGAAGCTCCCACCGTGAGCTTGGAGTGGTTGGTCTGTCGCTTGCCTCGAGGTTGGTGAAAGAATCCGAGCCGCCCTTGGGGACCTCTGGGCCTAGGGCCAGCTCGCGGGGGCGACCTCGGGCGCGGCTTGTAGAAGTCGCGGCTTGGCGCTGGCCTCGGGGGAAACGTCCCCTCTCCGACCCCGGGTTCTCCCCTCCTCCTTTCCAGGCGCCAAGGCAAAGCGCCTGGCAAAGCCTCCGCCTCTGCCGGACCACCCAGGCCCGCCCGCCAGGGCCTCCGCGCCCCCGCCTGGGGTCATGCCCGGAAGGACCCGGGCCCCCGCGTCCGGCCCAGCCATCCGCCCGCAGCCCTAGGGACCTGACAGCCGCGGTCTGCACGGCCCCGCCCAGCGCCCCCGCTCCCCCCAGCGCTGTCCAGCCCGGGTTCCCCAGCGGGGCAGGACAAGTGCACTACCTGGGTCAGATGGTGTCTCCTGCGCGCTGGGTGCATCCCGTTTGGGTGCAATCGCGGATCCTGAGTCCTGGTGTGGAGAGGGGCGTTGGGGCTCAAACCCGATGGACCTACATCCTCTCCAGACACCCTAGAGCCAAGCCTCGCCCCGCTGCAGGGAACCGAGCGCTAGGGACTCACCCTTGGCCCTCTGACCCTTCCTCGAGCGCAGGGATCGGGCTCCGGGGCTCAGGGCCACGTGGTGAGGTGGGAGGGGCAAGGCCCCAGAGCTTCCTTGGGTTGGGGGCGGGGCGTGTTCGGGCTCCGCCCCAAGACTGGGGCGTCTGCCAACCCCGGCCGGGAGGGGCGGGGCTTCGGCCGCTGCTTAAAGAAACTTGTTGCGGGTCCCAGAACCAAGACTGAGCTGCGGCGGCGGCGGAGCAGCGCTAAGTGGGCGGCGGAGGCCAGGGCGAGCATCGGATCCTACGCGGCGACCTCGGGTTTCAGAGAGGCCACAGCGTGCCCGGGCGCGACCCCCGCGTCCATCTCCAGTGCGCGCCGCCCTGCGCTTGGCCCCGATGCTGGACATGAGCGAGGCCCGCGCCCAGCCGCCCTGCAGCCCTTCGGGCACTGCCAGCTCTATGTCGCACGTGGAGGATTCGGACTCCGACACGCCGCCGTCACCCGCGGGCTCCGAGGGCCTGGGCCGCGCGGGGGGCGGCGGCCGAGGCGACGCTGCCGAGGCGGCGGACGAGCGCTTCCCAGCCTGCATCCGCGACGCGGTGTCGCAGGTGCTCAAGGGCTACGACTGGAGCCTGGTACCCATGCCCGTGCGGGGCGGCGGCGGCGGCGCCCTCAAGGCCAAACCTCACGTGAAGCGACCCATGAACGCCTTCATGGTGTGGGCGCAGGCTGCGCGCCGCAAGCTAGCCGACCAGTACCCGCATCTCCACAACGCGGAGCTCAGCAAGACGCTGGGCAAGCTGTGGCGGTGAGTGTGGGGACCTTGGCACTCTGAGAACTACTTCACCAAGGACTGGAGGAGGTGATGCCATGCCCGGGCTCCAGCTGTGCTCCTGGGCGGGTTCCAGGGTGGGTTCGGTGGGAAAACACTTTGGTCAGCCGAGACGAGGCGTCAGGTGTGTTGAGGGGGGACCTTGGAGATGGACCCCGGTCAGTGCTTGGGGTCCGTCTGGGACACCCTCCTGAGAACAGCAGAATTGAGGATCCCAGCCGAGTGGCCCATCCCGGCCTGTGAGCACAGGGGCAGGCATGGAGCCACTATGTTCTGAGCAAAGCTAGCCGGGGCACTCTTAGGGAAAGAGTGCCCAGTCCCCTAGCTGGTATCCTCCCAACACTTCTTCTCTCAGGCTACCTCAACCTGGAATTGAGGAAGGAAGGAATTGGGTGAAAATTGACAGGGGCTCAGTGGGCATTGGTGCATTGAAGCCGGGCATTGTGCTGGGAAAACAGCAGCACCGCAGTTGCTCAGCACAGGCCCAGCCGAATCTCTCAAATGGGCTCTGTTTGAGTTTGAAACTGCATGTCAGTTGTTCAATTCTGTCTGGATCAGGGACACTGGGCTGAGCAGGACAGCGGTTTTCCTGCTTGTCCCCTCAGCTCTGCCCCACAGGCGGTTGGAGACCCAAGGCCTGAGGAGTTTGGGGTGTGTGTGCTCAGAAGACAGGGGTTAGGCTTTGCCATAGCTGCTGGAAGCTTGGAACTGGAAAGACAGCAAGCCCAACTGCTTGGAGCCATAGTTCCCAGCCTTGTCTTTGTCCACAGTATAGTTCTCACTGCATCCTGCCTGCCTCAGAGAGAGAGAGAGAGAGAGGTTTGAAAAGCGGGAAGATAGAGAGCTGGGGTCTTATTCCTTGGACCATAGTGAGCACACATCCCCTCACCAGACAGACCCCTCCCCTTGGGCTCGGGTCCACGGATGTAAGGACTCTCAGCATGAGGGCAGGTTACCCACTGGAGAGGGTCTGCCTCTCCAGGTACCCTGGCCTGTGCTCCGGCTCCCACAGCAGTGTATGTGCCAGTGCGGTCTGGGTCCTTGGCAGCCTGGAGCTCTGGGGCCGTCCTTGCCCTGCTGTGTTCTCTACAGCTTGCTGAGTGAGAGCGAAAAGCGTCCCTTCGTGGAGGAGGCTGAGCGACTCCGTGTCCAGCACAAGAAAGACCACCCAGATTACAAGTACCAGCCACGCCGCAGGAAGAGCGTGAAGTCTGGCCGGAGTGACTCTGACTCTGGCACTGAGCTGGGTCACCACCCTGGCGGTCCCATGTACAAGGCCGATGGGGTCCTCAGTGATGCACACCACCACGGTGACCACACAGGTAGGCTGCAGGACCCACAGAGTGCAGACAGGCAGTAATGGAGCTGAGCTTTGGGGGAGAGGGGTCCTCCCTCCAAGGTTGGCACTATGCAGAGAGCCAGATCTCTTACCTGGTACCCTGAATAGACCTCTGGATGCAGCTGTTCCTGATACACAAGAGGAGGGGGCTGCATAGCCCCATCCAACCCTCATTCTCTGTCTATACTCTACAATAACAACAGCATAGGTCAGCAGCTCCAGGTTCAGAGTCAGGCTGGTGGCCAAACAGCCCCAGTCAAGCTAGTGGAAGGCCATAGTCCTCCCATCACTTGGCTGAGATGGGAAAGAACAAGATTGTGTGGGTTCACCTTGGTCCTGTGCCCAGGGTCAGGCATTCTGAGAGTGCCCCATTAACGCTAGTTCTGGTGAGGCCCAGCCAGCTACCAACCATCCCCCACCTTGCTCGTCAGGGAGGGGCCTCCGGTTAAGCACTGTGCTTAACAGATTTTCTCAGCCAGTGAATGAGGTCTGGGTCTGAGTTTGTAGGAATTTCTGGGAAGGTAAGGAAACAAAAAACTGTTGATTCGTACCTGCGGCAGTTAACCATGGCCGCTGGTGTCACTCTTGGACCCCACCCTGGTCTCACAGAAGGGGCATTCATCCTTGCAATGTACTCTCCTCCTCAGGCCAGACCCACGGGCCACCCACCCCACCCACCACTCCCAAGACAGACCTGCACCAGGCTGGTGGCGGAGGCAAGCCTGAGCTGAGGCTGGAAGGGCGCCGCCTGGTGGACAGTGGACGCCAGAACATCGACTTCAGCAACGTGGACATCTCAGAGCTCAGCAGTGAGGTCATTAGTAACATGGACACCTTCGACGTCCATGAGTTTGACCAATATTTGCCTCTCAACGGCCACTCAGCCCTTCCTACAGAGCCCAGCCAGGCCACTGCCTCGGGCTCCTATGGGGGCACCGCCTACTCCCACTCTGGGGCAGCTGGCGTGGGTGCATCTCCTGTGTGGGCACACAAGGGAGCTCCCTCCGCCTCAGCCTCACCTACAGAGGCAGGCCCCCAACGGCCACACATCAAGACAGAGCAGCTGAGTCCCAGCCATTACAGCGACCAATCACATGGTTCTCCTGGCAGAGCTGACTACGGCTCCTACAGTGCCCAGGCCAGTGTTACCACAGCTGCCCCTGTCACGGCTGCCAGCTCCTTTGCCAGTGCACAGTGCGACTACACTGACCTGCAGGCGTCCAACTACTACAGCCCCTACCCTGGCTACCCGCCCAGCCTCTACCAGTACCCTTACTTCCACTCATCTCGCCGGCCTTATGCTTCTCCACTGCTCAACGGGCTGTCCATGCCAGCCACCCACAGCCCCAGCAGCAACTGGGACCAGCCAGTGTACACCACCCTGACCCGGCCCTGAGGCCACCACACACTAGGGGGACTCGGTGTTCACAGAGGACAGCCAGGTCTCTGAGGTCTCCCAGAAGCTTGCTCTAGAGAAGGGTCAGACGGCCAACATGCCCTCGCTCCATCAAGTGCCTGCTGAATCTGCAGGAAGCCAGGCTCTGTCACCCTGTCCCTTTGTCTCTGGATCTCCAAACTTCTGCTAAGGGACAGAGCTTTTTCCTTCTCTTCCTCTGAGGTGACTGATGATTCCAAAACGCGCATTTGGTTCCCCTCCTGTGAGGATAGGTGGGCACCATTGCCTCAGTATATGAGTTGAAAGAGGACTGAAGTCCCCACCAACCCTACAAGAACCTCCTGAGACCAAAGGATGTTGTTCCCGCGGTGACGGCACATCCGTGGATACTCGAAGATGCATCCATTCTGGCATCTCTTGGGACCAGCATGAGATGGAGGGGTTTGTTATCTCAGTTCTTCCCAGCAAGGTGTGGCTGAGATACTTCTCATGTTTATTTTTATTATGTTTCCGTAATTTTTATTTTTAATGCTTAAACTTGTTTGTTTTGAAAGCTGTTGAAGACGTATTTATGTTCTGTATTATTTTATCTTTAATTAATGAAATAATTTGTTCAGAGAGTAGAATTTAAGACAGAATGGAAGCCGGGAAAGATTTGTTTTGTGAGGGGGCAGGTGGGAGACGGTCAGCGCCTCACAGCGTCGCTTCACTCGGCCTTCAGATGGCCTGGGAGGCCTGCAGCCAGGCACAAGAGGAAGCGATTTACCTTGTGGGGTCTGATCAGAGCAGAACGCCTGGCACTGGCATCGAGCTGGGCTTTGGGAGGCAGGAGTGTCGCCCCTGCCCCCGATGGTGCCAAGTGATAGAAGACAGAATTTCCTTCAAGTTGGAGGCTGCAGAACCACAATAATCTTGGCTCTTCAGCACCGGGTGCCACCTACCAAGCTGTGAAAGGAAACCTCCTCCACTAACGGTGTCTAGATTCCTAGTTAGAGAGTAACACCTGCTTTACTGCCCTGCTTCGCTGTGTGCTAAGTGTATAACTGTCTACTTCACAGAAACTTGTGCCTTTGAAACTTTGTACATTTAAACACATTTGAGAAGTTTGCTTTTTACTTTTTCTACTTTTCCTACTTTTTTAAAGAAAAAGACACTGTTTTTTGTTTTTTTTTCCTTTTTAGTATATCTCCTTCTGGGGGTGGGGGTGGGAACCACAACAAAATTCATTTTTATGCAGTCTATGGTTTTTGGTTTGTTTTTTGTTTTTGGTGTCAAATTCAAAAGACTTTTGTTGTCACTCAGCCTGCTGTGTTTCGCTACTTTCTGACCAAGCAATGCTAACTTTTGTACAGACTGATTTGATAAAACTTAAAAAAAAATGCTTTTTATCTATTCGGACTATGTTTTGTGCATTGTCTGGGGCTCCTTCATGAAGATTCCTAGCAGGGGTGGCTGAGACTCTGCTGAAGATCTGGTTCTCACTTCCCCTGAACAGGCCACTGTGAGGGGGTGGCTTAGTGGCCAAGAGAGTCCACCCACATTCCCCAAGGCAGGGATTCCCTAAACCAGGGGTCCGCACCTCCTCTTGGAGGTGGCTGGTTGCACCTTCACAGTCGCTGGGTCTGAATTTAAACACTAACTTTGTCCGGCTCCCTCCTTTAGGGAGTTACCCTTCAGCAGGCAAACGGGGTCCAGATGGGCTGCTCCTGTGCCGTTTTACCCCCAGGCGAATCAAGGCTGGTATCTGGGTGGCTCTGCAGTATGCCTCAAGCTGATTTTTTTTTTTTGGGGGGGTGGTCCTGGCTCACAGCCAGGCTGGGAGCAGAGAAAAACCATCCTACAGGAGCCGGAATCGTCTGCTTGGAGGAAAGTTTCTAGGAAGAAAATGGTTGAGGGAAAGAGAAAGCAGGGCCCCTTGCCAAGCCCCCCGGTGCGTGTGGCTGATGGGGGCTGTGTGAGGCCGGGGCTGGCTGCATTCTAGCTATGCAGACTCAGCTTCGGTCTGTGGGGGAAAGGGAGCCATGCTGCTTGGAGTGGCTCGGTGGGGAGCACCCACCCCCACCATAGCCAGCTCCTTTACTGCTTCCTTTGCCCCACTTCGGTGAGCCTGACTCAAGCCGGCCAATAGCAGCGTTTGGGGAAATCACCTGGATTTATGAGGTTCTTGAAGTCTGAGTGTGCCAAGCCTCCAGGTGGGGGCATTCTGGGGATGGGGCTATGAGAGCCAGGTTCGTGGATGGCTACTGCCCCCACAGCCTAATGCCCATGTGAACCTGGCCAGCCCTCCTGCATCCAGCCAAAGGCAGTCTGGACCCGTATGTTCCCTCAGCGCGCTCATTGATACTCCAGACCAAGGAGAACCCCAGGCGCCCAGCTCACTGACAAAGCCGAGAGGCCCTGCTGCTGGGATGAGATTAGCTTTGGGGCTTGCCAGGTTCCCAAGGACTAGGCAACCCTGCCAGGAATGCTGGGTCTTGCCAGGGCTCCTAAGTGTTAACTCCTGGGGCCCTGGCCCTTCTGTCTTGTCAACCAGCCCTGGTCCTCAGCGTGTTACCCGAGGGTCTCCCCTCATCTGAGTCTCTTAAAGCAGAGCACCAATGTCCTCACCTGTCCATGGCCCACCCAGAGCACAGCAATGCCCCTTTCTCTGCAGATGTCCTGTGCTTTGTACCTCCCTGCCCCTTCCCATTCTGACTTCCTCGTCTGGGGATCCCCCAGTCTTAGAGGTAGAGTCCAAGGCTAGGCAACCTGGGAGTTTATACCAGGCTCCCAGAGCAGTACTAAGGTTGTGACTAGAGTGGACGGTTCTGGTGGGGAGGGGGAGGAGACAGGCATTACTGCTGCCCTGGTCCTCCAGCTAGAGGGGGTCTGCCATTGCCAAGAGCTTCGATCTAAGGACATTTCCCTGGCCAACCTTGAGTGCAAGCTTTGGAGTCCTGGCCTCTGAGAGCATCTATCCCACTCCCTCCTCTAGGAGCAGAATGGCAGAGAGGTCCTCATTTTTCATTTCCGTACTCAAACAATGTCTCTTATCTGAAGAGAGTGCCCTGTTCAGCAGAAAGGGGCAACGGTGCCCATCTGCCCTGAGAAACTGGAAAAGCTCCCTGGGCTCCCTGGCGGTAATGTCAGCTCTTGGGAGCTGGTGTCTACTTGGTCAAGTTCATGGCCAGCCTGGCTGTCAGTTCCTGGGAGGACCTACATTCTTCCGGCAGTTGCCATCTTTCCACCAGTTGCTCCCAGGTAGTCAGATATGGGACACTTGACATGACGCAGCCTACGGCCTTGCTTAAGGGGACGACATGAGGGGTGTTGTCCGAGATGCAGAGTCCTGGCCTGGAGTATGGACCTTCATTTTCCCCTCCCAGCATCTGACCCCATGCCCAAGGCCTCCAGCCCTGCTAAGCCTTTGTGTCTATCTCACCTTTTGTCTGCCCCACTGCTGCCTAGCTCACATTCGCTGGGGCTGCTATCAAAGGCATTAAAGCCCAGGGGACGTGCTGTGGTCATGATATGTCAGCTATCAGCCACTGGGTAGCCTAGACATTGGCCCTGCTGTACCCTACAGCGTAGCTCTGCCAGCCTGAGCACAGCCACTGAAGGAACTATGGGCTCCTGGCCACCTGCAGCCCCTCAGTCAAGGGGAGCCTGGAATCTGTGACCTTTCCTCCCATCCTTTCCTCTGGTACCCTGACATTTCTAGGAGCTGAGGTTGACAGGTGTCAGTCTCCCTCTCTCCACTTCAACTCCATTTATTTTTCTTTAATTTATTTTAATTATTTTTTATGTCTATGAGTGTACTGTCTGCATATAGGTTGGTGCACCCATGTCGTGCAATGCCGCACAGGTCAGAAGAGGGCATCGGATTCCCCTGGAACTGGAGTTAAAGACGGTTCTTAGCTGCCATGTGGGTGCTGGGAATTGAACCCCGGTCCTCTGCAAGAACAGTCGGTGCTCTTAACTGCTGAGCCATCTCTCCAGCCCTCAACTCCATTTCAATCCCTGGGAATCTCCTGCAACTCTGGGTCATCCTGTCTTAAGGCCTCCCAGTTCTGGAGCCTATATTCTATATATGACGTGTCCTTGGGGGCTGCTGTTCTACCAATACATGAGTGGCATCCAGAACACAGCAATGTGGAACTGTTTATCTCTCCCACCCAGAGCCCTCAGAACCACCTTGTCTTGTGCTGCATCCCATTGGCCTTTGGGCATGTGGCTGCCTCTGGGACCGTCAGTTTCCTTAACTGTAACTGAGACCAGGAGTACTCAATGAGATCAGGACCTGCTAGTGGCAGAGCACGACAGTGACTGTCCAAGGGATTATCACTCCCTCAAGCCTCCTGAGATTCTTTTCAGTCATCTACAAAATAAGGTGGGTGGCTTGTGGTTAGGAAACACAGAGATAGAGGTGGACAGAGTGCGTGGACTCAGTGGGAACTCAGGGTGGCCACAGCCTTGCCATCACCCATCCCTAGAACCGAAGCCCAGCCACCACTCGAGGGCCTGTTTCCCTCCCACTGCATCTAGACCCCAGAGCAGTTTCCTGTGGGAAGGCAGGATGGAACAATGGTTAGAAATCATTTGCCAGTTCACGGGAATGGTGACAGTCCACCAAAGTTCCCTGAGGAAAAACTAGCTGGGTCTGGAGAGCTAACAGGCTAGCTCTGTGAGGGGAACTAAGGCTCAAGGGCACATGTCCCTGTAACCCTCTGTGTTGGTTGCCCCTCCCCAAGCCTTTCTGTCCCCTAGATTCCCTCCTCCATGAGGCTGGAGCTGGAATCTAGGTATGTTAACTCCGGGCAGGGGCTGGATCCAAAATGTACCTCTGTCCGATAGGCCAATCTTGGGAAAATGTTCACCTTCCAGGAGATCTTCCCTCACCAGGTTCCTAGACTAGTTCATATCTAGATTCTCTGGGACACCCAGCCCAGGGGACCTCGCAAAGGGTTAAGGGGTGCAGGCAGCCATGCCCACAGCGGGTGGAGCTGCCGGCTGGTGGCGAGCCAAGAGCTGGGAAGGCACTGCATTTTAATGAATCATTATTGCCAGCGAGGCCTTTGTCTTTCTTTATCCGGTGCACAATAAAAGAATTAATTAGACAGAAAATGGCAGGCCAAGGAACTGACAGGTCATTAAGGGCTGCTGAGTGACCGATGAGACACAGGCCAAGCGGAGTTCCGCCCTGGAATGATAATGGCCAGCCGGGTGCTTTGTATGCAGGACCAGCAGGCCCCAGTGGCCAGCACTGTGGCTACCATTATGGCCTGGGCAGACACAGGTTCCTGACGCCCTGGATAGCATGGAGAGAGTTGGACAGATGAGACTGTGTGTTAATTTCTGCATTTGGAACCAGGAGAGATCTCTCAGATGTTGTTCTGTTCTTTGGACTCTTCTTACATGGTGGGAGGGCTCAGATGCAGTGGGGTGTGGAGATGCTGCTCCCCACATTTTGAGAAGTTGAGGAGGGCAGAAGGAGAGAAGGGGAGATAGGATAGGAGGGAGGAGCCAGCAGTGCCCAGTCTTGGCTGTTGCTGGCCTGATTATTCAAACATCATCAGGAAGTAAGTGCGACCCACAGACCAGCTCGCACAGTGAGAAAAATTGAGCCCCCTAGAGGTCTGTGTTCTTCTCAGTGACCACCACGCATCCAGAATGGAGGAATCCAAGCATCCAGAATGGAGGAATCCAAGCATCCAGAATGGAGGGATCCAAGCATCCAGAATAGAGGGATCCAAGCATCCAGAATGGAGGGATCCAAGCATCCAGAATGGAGGAATCCAAGCATCCAGAATGGAGGGATCCAGGCCAGAGCAGGAGCAGAGAGGTAGGCCAGGTAGAAGCTTGCCCAACTCTCTTGATTCTGTGTCTGTCCCCTTAATTTGGGTAAGAACCTGCCCCAGGTTCCCACTATGGGCATCGTTCTCTGTTCAGTTCCTTTACTGACCTGCAGGACTGCGAGGGAAGCGTAAAACCCCAGACTGATTGGAAGAGTCCTTGCTTCCCTGGCCCCTGGTGATGCTAGAAACCAAACAGGGTAGGTTCAGGCAGCCAGTCAACAATCCTCCCTGGACTGGAGATTAAGGGACAGGTGACACCACCCTGAGACTTTGCTGTGCCCAGCTCCTGATACTGAAGCACATCTTGCCTAGGACACTGCCTCTTCTCCTCTCATCAGCTAGGAGCTAAAGGGAAGGGAGAGCCCAGCAGCCACCATGGACAGACACCTGTGAAAGTGCAGCTGGCCAAGTTCTTTCCGTGGAGCAAGATTTTGAACACTGGCTCAGCAACTGGGCTGTGTAGGAGGGGGATGCCTTGCCTGCAGGACGGTTCCTGAGTACAGTCAGAGAGGCAGGTGCTGGAGAGATGCTGGGAGGAAAGGTCCCACTCAGCTCCTCTCAGAGCAGCAGCAGCACCAGTTTCCAGGTAAGGAAACATCTTCAGTGTACCTGTCTACTCCTCTGTCATCCATCCATCCATCCATCCATCCATCCATCCATCCATCCATCCATCCCTCCATCCAGGCATCCACCTTCCCATCTATCTGTCCTCAGAGCAGGGCATCAGGCACTGGGATGGGGCAGTTCCTGGAACCCTCCACATCATCCCTGAAAAGGTGGCTGTGATGATTGTCAACCTGACAAGATCTGGAATTACCTAGGAAACAAGGCTCCAGGCACACCTGTGAGAGATTATGTAGATTAGGTCGGCCTCTGGAGACGCCTGTGGGGGAGTGTCTGGACTAGGTTATTGAGGTGCGAAGACCCAACCTCACAGGGAGTGGCACCATTCCCTGTGCTTGTGTCCTGGATTTGGGGGGAAAAGCTAGAAACCTTGTGGAGCACCAGTGTTCATGGCTCTGTTTCCTAACTGCAGCTGCGTCTGATCAGCCTCCTCACACTCCTGCCACCATGTCTTCCCCCACCGTAATGGACTCCCCTATAAGTTGCTTTTGTCAGGGTATTCTGTTACAGCAACAGGAAAGTAATACAAAGCCCCTGTCTCTGTTCTCCTCCAATTTCTAGGGTCATTCAGCTCATCCAAGGAATGTGTTTACTAACAACATAGGGAAGGATGGAAGTGGGACAAGGCCTGGAGACCCTGGCTCTGGCTGCTTTTGGGAAGAGAGGTGTTCAAGAGGGTCGTACCTTCCTCAGAGGCCTATGCCAGGATCTGAGGACTTGGACAGAGAGAGACATAAGACATCTGGATTTCCTGTCACCCTCCAAACATGTGCAGCCTTGAAGAAGTTACCGGTCTCTTGGGCCTCAGTAGCTCATCTGTAAAATGGAAAAGACAGCACCTGCTCATCAAGAATGGTGCCCAGGAGCATGGGAGGTGTGTGTGACTCAGGCACTTCACACAATTCTGTTAGGAGTAGTCCCTCAATACACACCATCCAGAGTTGTCAATGAGCTGCGGAAATAGGAATCAAACCTGTGTGATCAGCAAGGATTTGGCCTGTTGGTCAGGGTTAATCTGCAATCCACATGTCTATCTCCCCCCTTCCTTATCCACTTACCCTCCTCTTCCATCCATGTACCTGGTCATCATCCATCCATCCACCCATCCGTTTATCAAAGTCATCTACCCATTCATCTGCCCATCTGTCTTCCTCTCCACCTATCATCCACCTTCTCACCTAACCACCCCCTTGCAACTCAGCCATTACATACTTATCATCCCACTATCTATCCATCTTTCCATTCACCCACCTATCTGCTTTTCCTATCTGACACCCATTTATCCACTTACCCATCACCCATAATCCACCATGTAACTTTCATCCATCCATCTATCCATTATCCATCTATCCATCCATTCCTCTATTATTCATCTATGTCTCCATCCATCCATCCATCCATCCATCCATCCATCCATCCAGTACTAGGCACTGGATTTTTTTGGGGGGGTCTTTTTGAGACAGGGTCTCCCTGTAGCCCCAGCTATCCTGGAACTCACTCTGTAGACCAGGCTGGCCTTGAACTCACAAAGATCCACCTGCCTCTGACTCCCAAGTGCTAGGATTAAAGGCGTGCGCCACCACGCCTGGCTGGCACTGGATTTTTTTTTTTTTTGAAATTTTACGTTTTTTTTTTTAATTTTTTTTTTTAATTTATTTCTTATGTGTATGAATGTACTGTCTGCATGCAGGTTTGTGCACCCGTGTCGTGCAATGCCGCGGAGGTCAGAAGAGGGTGTCCGATTCCCCTGGAACTGGAGTTCTCCTGGAATTGAAATTTTACGTTTTTAATTGGCCAGTAGTTTTTTTTTTAATTTTTTAATTTAATTTTATTTATTTTTGTATGTGTATAAATGTACTGTCTGCATGTAGGTTTGTGCACCCGTGTCGTGCAATGTTGCGGAGGTCAGAAGAGGGCGTCGGATTCCCCTGGAACTGGAGTTCTCCTGGAATTGGAGTTTCGGACAGTTCTCGGCCGCCATGTGGGTGCTGGGGATTGAACCCGGGTCCTCTGTAAGAGCGGTCGGCGCTCTTAACCACTAGGCCATCTCTCCAGCCCAGCACTGGATTTTAAAAGAGGTGATAGACTGTGCCCTGGAATTCTTCAGTCAGTCAGGAAACAGTCCCACAGGATAAGTGCAGGGAATCATAGGAGCCAGTTCAGGGCCCTTAACATGCCCTGTGGCTGGAGAGACTTGCTGAGGAAGTTACAACTTCCTGAGAAGTTTTCACTAAGTGTGGTCCTCAAACAGGGTCTGTGGAATCATCAGTCATCCAGTGTTAATCCAGGTAGACTGTTACAAACTCCTCTTTCTTGCTGGAGTATGTAGGACAGGTATAGCCACTGGCACAGGTCCACATCTACCCCCCCCATAGCACCCATTGAGTCCCATTGAGAAGTGAGGTACATTGCTCATCCTGGCTTCCCTGGATCATACAGATTTAGCACTGAAAGTATCATGCCCCATGAGTCCCTTGGTCCTAGGTAAGACAGGATAGCCTACTCTAGTGAGCAGGCACAAGAAATTCCATAGAGTTTATGCCCCTCTCTAGAGAAACCCATGCTCTGTGTTGTACATGTAGTCGGTAGAGAGCAGGTTATTACAAGAGCAGTGTGCCCCTGTGTGGCCTTACGAGCTCAACAAAGTCAAACCATGGCTCTCTGTGTTGCGCACCTGTGAACTTACTGGGAATACAGACCAGATGTGTGGTAGAAAATGGTGTATGAACATGTTCTCCCTATCAAAGGAGAGTCACCGGGCTCTGTGATGAAGGCCCAGTGATGACAGGTTGGGTAGCAGCAGCAGCAAGCTCAAGGGCATGATTCCTTCTTCTCATTGCCCAGAGGAGACCCACAGAAACACACTGGCAACATGTATGAAGAATAACGGAGAGAGAAGCAGAGAAGACCTCAGCTGCCTGAACAGCTTTCATCTGTTGTCTGGCATGATACAGGGGACCTCAGTGTCCCACAGTGTGTGTGTGTATGTGTGTGTGTGTGTGTGTGTGTGTGTGTGTGTGTAATATTTGTTTAGTTGGCACATGCCAAGCTGCTTAATTTTGGACAGTCCCAATGGCCATAAACATGAGCTACCAAAACATGATAGAAGGGTCTGCCAAACCCTCTTCCTAAGACATGTCACCTGTCAGGGTAAGCAAGTTTAGAAGAGGAAATCAGGGCTGGGGAGATGGCTTAGGGGATAAAGTGCTTGCCATGCAAACATGGTGACTGGAGTTCGGATTTCTAGAACCTGCATGAATCCAGTATAGTAGTGTGCACCTGTCATCCCAGCACATGTAAAGGATGGGAGGCAGAGATGGGAGAATCCCCAGAAGCCCACAGCTTTCCATGTACAGCTATGAACAGCAAGAGATCTTGCCTCAATCAAGATGGACAATGAGACCAACACTTGTGTCCTCTGACCTCCACATGCTTATTGTGGAATGCATGCACCTGCATTCACACACAGAGGATCACTCACACATGAGCATACACACATAAGCACACACACACATACACACACGTGTGCACACACATATGCATGTGCAGAGGAAAGCATCCCATGCTGGTGATGACTAGGGTGAGCAGAGCCTACTCCTGGCAGGACTTGGCATGGGGCAACCACTTTCAAGCTGTCCAGTGCTCTAACAATTCCACTCCAGGATGTGCCCCCAATTAAAATGCCTGCTTGTGTTCACAAGACTAGACGGTTCTTTATAGCTCCCAGACAGGGTTTCTTCACATCCTTCAAGAGTGAGCAAGTAAATAATGGTCTCTTTGCACACTGGGAGCATTTCAGCAAGAAAAACAACCCCAGACAATACAGGGAGTTGCTTCCCCCTGCCAAAAGAACCTGCCAGGTATCTTGTTCTGTAAAGCATGGAGAAGCTGTTTCCATAGAGCAATGAGAGGACAGCTGAGGGGGTTTCATTCAGATCCATTCATATTGAGCTGATCTAGATTACCTAAAACTCTTCCTGCTGGGTTCTGGGTAGGTCCCAGCCCATACCTGACAGAACCTGGGCCAGCTTTTCTCCAGGTCTGTGTTTCAAACCCTGGAATTACCAAGCCTTCCTCTCTCCTCTGCAGAAGGAAGGGATGTCTCTTGGAATAGGTGAGTCCTAGTAACGACGGCCTTGCTGGCTTCTGAGGCTAGCAGAGCTGAGGGACAGACAGGCAGGAAGGAGGTGAGGCTATCCCAGCTATACTGACTCCAGCTGGGGGAAATTCAACTCCAGCAGAGAAGCTTGCATGTAAGAAGCCTATACCCTAAGGACCTTGAGCCCTGACAGAGTCCGGAATAGAGGAAGATGAGAAGGAACAAGGAACAAGGCAAAGATCTGTGGCAGTAAGAGCAGGCACTTGGCCTCAGCCAGTGTGACTTTGGTTTACATGGCTGGTGGGAGCTCTCACCTAACTAACTTAGTAGATGGAGGACTGTGGCTTCAAGATGGGCAACTTAGACCTAGCTACCACTAACTTGGTCCCTGTCCCTGGACTGAGAAGCAAATGGGGGACATGGCCAGGCAAACCTGCTGCGAGCATGAGGACCCCACACTCTACACTCTCCCCATTGGGAAGAGGAAAGAGCTGTATTAGCTGCACTAGCTGCACAGAAGAGGCTGCTGGGAGAGATGCTCCCGGCAATGATGCCTGGGCACTGTCTCTCCTTGGGCCCTGTGCCAGGCAGGGCTTCCTAAGTAGCCCAATCCCAAGTCTCTGAGCAGTGCCATCTCCTCTCTGTCCCCTGGGCCTTGGGAGGAGGGAATGTAGCAGTTTGGGGACCTAGGATCAGACCTTATAAAGTACACTTGTGACAAAGGAACTGTAAGTGCCACTAGGTAATGGTGGGGTGGGGGCCTCTGGACATGGAACTGGTGACTCTTCTGTGTCCAGGTGCAGGAGGCCTCCCGGCCTCGAAGGAGTTTCAGGGACTCTAGGCAGCCGGCGCAGGAAGCTGCTGGCTAGAATATTTCCTTTCATTAAACACCATCCCGTTTCCCACTGCCCCAGGCGAGAATGGATGTCACAGGCAGATCTCTCCAAGCCCAGGCTGAGTGAGGCATTTTCATCTCCTCAGGAATGCACGCAGTCTCGGGGGAGTTAGCAGTATTGTCGCCAGAGGAAGAGAGAAACTGTAGCGGCGGCAGAGGTGGGCGTCGTGCGCCCATCTGGCAGAAAAGTCATATTCCTGTGAAGCAGGGACCGAGCCAGCTCTGTCTCTGTTGAAAAGCAGACAAATTACACTTCAATTATTCGATGGGGTCTCGCAGCCCTCGCCCCCGCCTCCCGTTCCGTACACCCCGGAGATTTTGGAGGAGCTGACTCCCCTTAGAGAGGGCGCCCGCCCTGTCACCTGTTCCTCCCATTCGCGAGCTAATTCCGCAGGGCCTGTGGGCGTCAGCGGGCGCAGCGGATCTGAGTGTGGGCGCGGCCACTCCCTGCCTCAGTATCTTTGTGCCTTCTGGTTACAAAACAGGCTGAGCCGGCTCATTTACATGAAGCCCGAGAACCCGCTAGGAATCCTTCTCAGTCTGTGAAGCTTCATCCTGGTCCCCTGGGGATTCCAGGATCTATGGGAGACAGAGCCTGGCTTCAGAGGTGGATGGACAGGGGTCCTGCTGATTTAACTCAGGCTGGTCATCAGGGAAACATCCTAGATTGATTCCCAGTTTGGAGAAGTAGGCATCAAGTGACTGTGCCTTGGGCTATCAGAGGGAGGCTGGATGCAGCAAATGTCAAGCCTGTGGCCTAAGTTTAGCACCCTGCAGGTGGCTCAGAGCAGGGGAGATGCAGAGTGAACCAGCTCCACTCTGCTCCATGCAGGATTTCAGCCCAGCCCAGAATCTTCATCCAGATATTGGAAAGGCCCCAGTACCAAGTGTACCCCCAGCTTTCCTTGGGAAATGGCTCAGGACTCAATCTCCTGAAGGAAGCTTTCTGAATTTGGGGCAAATCTCTTTCCTTCCCGGGCTCCTTAGTAACCTTAATCTTGGAGTGTCTAAACTCTGTCATCTGGTTCTGGGGTTTTTTCCAGGCTGGCTCCAGGCAGCAAAGTACCTTTGGCTGTGGGACCAGGCCACTACTCCAGTCCTGACCTCAGGACTAGGGCTCCCTGGCCCTGGAAGAGGCATGAGGGCAGACAGCTGAGTCTAGGTGAGGACTGACTGAGATCTGCCTCAGGCTGCTCTGGAAAATCAAAACCACATTTTCTCTTCTGAGCTTCCCAGAGGATCTTAACCCAGGGTCTGAGAGCTCATTTGGACAGACGCTGTTGCTTCCTTGCTTTTCCCAAATGCTAGTGAGAAAATCAATTGGAAGCTGAGTTAGGGATGGCTGTGGGGGGACAGATTCAGAGGCTGGGGCAGGGTTGTAGGTGGGGCTCAGACACCATCTCCCCTATTCAGTGCGTTGGCTACATGGTGTCAACCACTCTAGCCACCCATAGACTAGGGCCCTAAGACATGACAACACAGGGACGGCCCTTCACAACTGGCGCTCATTGGAGCATATTTGTTTCTATTTTGTTTTATTATTTGCTTTAAATTAAAAATTATTTAAAATTTATTTTAGGTGTGGTGGTGCATGCTTTTAATCTCAGCACTCGGGAGGCAGAGGCAGGCGGATCTCTGTGAGTTCAAGGCCAGCCTGCTCTACACAGTGAGTTTCTGGACAGCTGGGGCTACAGGGAGACCCTGTCTCAAAAAAGTAAAAAAATCAAAAAACAAATTATTTTATTTTTATCTTTTTTTTTTTTTTAATTTATTTCTGTATGTGTATCAATGTACTGTCTGCATGCAGGTTTGTGCACCCGTGTCGTGCAATGCCGCGGAAGTCAGAAGAGGGTGTCGGATTCCCCTGGAACTGGAGTTCTCCTGGAATTGGAGTTTCAGACGGTTCTCGACCGCCATGTGGGTGCTGGGGATCGAACCCGGGTCCTCTGTAAGAGCGGTCGGCGCTCTTAACCGCTAGGCCATCTCTCCAGCCCCCTTATTTTTATCTTATGTGTATGACTGTTATGCCTGCGTGTATGCGAGTGCACCCTTGTTGTGCAGTGTCCAAGGAGGACAGAAGAGGATGCCGGA
This sequence comes from Rhizomys pruinosus, assembly GCA_009823505.1. Taxonomy (NCBI): domain Eukaryota; kingdom Metazoa; phylum Chordata; class Mammalia; order Rodentia; family Spalacidae; genus Rhizomys; species Rhizomys pruinosus. Next base: position 47,314 of record VZQC01014962.1, read on the forward strand.
TCGCCTGGAAATGGAGTTAATGGAGGGTTGTTAGCTGCCATGTGGGTCTTTGAAGATTCGAACCCAGGTGCTCTACAAGAGCAGCCACTGCTCTTAACCACTGAGCCATCTCTCCAGCCCCTATTATTTGCTTTTCAGACGGTCACATGTAGCCCAGGCAGTCTTCAAATTCACTTACATAGCTGATGATAACCTTGAACATTTTAAAAAATCTTTTTCAGACAGGGTTTCCCTGGAGCCCCAGCTAGCCTGGAACTTGCTATGTAGACCAGGCTGGCCTTGAACTCACAGAGATCCACCTGCCTCTGCCTCCTGAATGCTGGGTTTAAAGGCATGTATCACCATGCGTGACCCTTGAACATTTTTTTAATTAACTTACGTGTGTGTGTGTGTGTGTGTGTGTCTATATGAATACATGCCATATGTGTCCAACAGAAGTAAGAGGGTATCAGATCCTCTGGAAATGGAGTTATAGACAGTTTCGACCCATCCAGTATTATCCTTTAGATAATACTCTCCATTTTGGAAGGAAGCTAGGCAAACAACAGGATGTTCTAAAGGGAAGTAAACAACAACATTTTTTTCTTTTTGAGACAGGGTTTCCCTGTAGCCCCAGCTGGCCTGGAACTCACTATGTAGACCTGGCTGGCCTTGAACTCACAGAGATCTGCCTGCCTCTACCTCTCAAGTGCTGGGATTAAAGGCATACACCACCACACCTGTCCAAACAGCGTTTTTTTGAGGAGAAGTGAAGCAGTTCATCCATGGGAAATTCATTAAGCTTAGGAAGCAAACAACTCAATAAATTTGAGGAAGTTCCTGAAATTTACCTATTTGCCTGCTTCCTCCCTAAGCATATAGAGAGAGACCTCTCAGACCAGCTAAGCCGAGTGGAAAACCAGAGACCAGCTGAGGTGTCTGGAAAGGATACTAACTTTTTGTCACCCATGCTGGTCTGGGCTTTGTTGATGCTGCTGTCTATGTCATTTCTTTTTTTTTTTTTTAATTAATTTTATTTATTTCTGTATGTGTATGAATGTACTGTCTGCATGCAAGTTTGTGTACCTGTCGTGCAATGTCGTGCAATGCTGCGGAGGTCAGAAGAGGGTGTCAGATTCCTCTGGAACTGGAGTTCTCCTGGAATTGGAGTTTCAGACGGTTCTCTGCCGCCATGTGGATGCTGGGAATCGAACCCAGGTCCTCTGTAAGAGCGGTCGGCGCTCCCAACTGCTAGGCTATCCCTCCAGCCCCTGTCTGTGTCATTTCTGCTCCTGTAAGTAACCCTTCATTCATATTCCGTCAAGTAACCCTAGTAAAACTCATTAGTTCATCAAGTTGGATGTTTGGTAGTATCTTTACTTTGGTCTGTCCTTGGTTCCCTATCTGGTGTAGGTAGACATATGTTTATGTCTCCCCAGGAATAGTGTCATACAACACTAGTGTGGGTGCTGGGAACCCAACTCTGGTCCTTGGGAGAGCAGTAAGCACTCTTGCTTGCTTAGCCATATCTTTGAGTCCTCCCCCCCCTTTTAAAAACTATTTAAAAATCTTGAGGTTCTGAGCTGGGTGTGGTGGCACATGCCTTTAATCCTACCACTTGGGAGGCAGAGGCAGGCGAATCTGTGAGTTCAAGGCCAGCCTGGACTACAGAGTGAGCTCCAGGCCAGCTGGGACTAAAGGGAGACCCAGTCTCAAAAAGACCAAAAAAAGGGGCTGGAGAGATAGCCTAGTGGTTAAGAGCACCGACTGCTCTTGCAGAGGACCTGGGTTTGATCCCCAGCACCCACATGGTGGCTAAGAACCGTCTGTAACTCCAATTCCAGGAGAACTCCAGTTCCAGGGGAATCTGAGACCCTCTTCTGACCTCCTCGGCATTGCACGACACGGGTGCACAAACTGACATGCAGACAGTACACTCATACTGTCTCATACAAAAATAGATAAAATTTAAAAAAGTACCAAAAAAAAATCTCGAGGTTCTGATCCTCCTGCCTATCTCTCCCAAGTGTTGGGATTACAGGCGTCCAATGACCTTGACCCTGGGTTGCACAAGCCCTGGGCCCACATGGAGTTGGGCAGGTAGGTTGGCATTTAGCACTGCTGGCTTCTAGAGGTGAAGGCTGATGGTCCCTAGCTATTCCCATTTGTACTTTCAGAGCCAAGTGCTGCAGTCTGGTGGTTTAACACAACCAACACTCTGTTTCTAAGTCTGAGACCCAGAAGTCCAAAATCAAGGCATAGACAAGGCAGTGCTCCAGCTAGAGAGGCTTCATGTGAGGTCTTTCTGTGTTCTTCAGTTCCTGTACAGTTCCAGGTCCCCATGGCTTGTGGCAGTATCTGTCCCATCTTTGCCTCCATCTTCACAGACTCCCTTGGGTCTGTCTGTCTCCCGCCCCTGTCCCATCTTCTGTTAGAGGGTCATGCTCTCTGGATTTCAGGTTAACCCAGGGAGACTCCATCTGGAGATCCCTACCACTGGTACACTATACCCCAAACAGTCTCATGTTGAAAGTTACCTGCCAGGTATTGAGGTTGAGGAAGTGACTGGATCATGAGGGCTCTGACCCCAACAGTGGAGTAATCCATGGGCTGATTCCTAGTCTGAATGGCATTCCTGAGCTGTGGGGGAAACTAGAAGGTGGGGCCTGGCTGGAGGAAGTGGGTCCCTGTGGGGGGGGGTGTCCCTGCAGGGGAGGGGGGGAGGCTATGTCTCTAACCCTTTTTTTCTATTTCTCTTTGCTTCTCTCTTCTACCACACGCTCTCACCATGACGTCTTGCCTTCTCTCAAGCCCAGAAACGATGGACCCAAATGACCAACTCTTGAAACCTGAAGCCAAAGCGAACCTTTCCTCCCTTTAAGTTGTTTCCCTCAGGTATTCATTTACAATAACAAAAAGGCCAATACTCTCTTTCCATACAAGACCACAGTGACAGGACTGGGGGTCACTAACATGTCTGTCGGGGCTTCTATTCAGCTCTCTTATGCACATATGGTCTACCCCATGGGAAAACAGTCAAGAAGATGAAGTTCATCACCTTGTGTCTAAGTAGAACAGGCTAACCCCAGTGACCTTCGACAGACTGTCCACTGACCCCAGTTAGTCATGGAGCCGCTGACAACGTTCTGACCCCTGAACTTCCCAATCCACTTAGTACATTTTCTCAGGAATGTTTTCCCTCCGGGGCTCCAAATGTCTTTCCAGGGCCAGTATTGAGTAGCCAGCTGCCTTGCCCATGGGGTTTTGGTCAAGTGGGATCAGACTAGTCAGCACCTTCAGATCTAGTGTCTGCCAGCTCCAGCCCAACACACGTACTACAGGAAGCCATATCATAGTGAATAGTGTGGCTGAGTTCCCTGTTCCTCAGGGCTCTGTGTCACTGGGAGACACTACTCAGGGTGGCCCAGATGTAGAGAAGTGCCCTGGGTGGCAAGGATGTACAAGCGGAAGCCTGTCAACACAGGGGTCACCATGGTATCCCTCTCCTATGGACCCCATGGGTGGCCGTGTCCTTAGAGAAGGAGAGCTGTACCCCGATTCAGAGATGATTCAGCTGGACCATTGTGTGAGGGTTCCAGCCACCTAAGGAGGGCAGACATGAGAGAACTGGGAAGGTCCTTCAGACAAAAGCCTATACCTGACAGTCCCACCACTGGAACTGCAGTGGCGACAACCCCAGTCGCCATCAAGATGACATGAATTTGATCTCTAGAAGCCACATGATGGAAAGAACCAGCTTCTACAGGTCACCCTCTGACTTCCATACTCTCACCATGGTGTGTGGGAATGTGCACACACACACACACACACACACACACACACACTCACTCTGCAAATAAATAAATTTTAATTAACAAAAATAAAACAGAGTGATTGAAGAAGAAATCCAACATTGACCTGTAGCCTTTGTATGCACATGCATACACACGCATGTGTACCTGCACGTATATGCAACATGTATACATGCGCACACACACAAAAATAAAACAAGTAGGGCTGGAGGGATGGCCTAGCAGTTAAGAGCGCCGACCGCTCTTGCAGAGGACCCGGGTTCGATCCCCAGCACCCACATGGCGGCTGAGAACCATCTGAAACTCCAATTCCAGGAGAACTCCAGTTCCACGGGAATCTGATACCTCCTTCTGACCTGCACCCACTGTTGCATGACCTGGGTGCGCTTACCTACACCCACTCAATACACAACACTAAAAATAATAAATAAAATATTAAAAATAAATAAAACAAGTAGAAAAGGGCCTGGGGATGTAGCCTAGTTGTACAGAACTTGTCAAGCATGAATGAGGCCCTGAGTTCAGTCCCAGAATAACAAGAAAAAAATGCTGGTTTATGTGATGTGCCTCTTACCTCAATAAAGAGAAAAGCCCACAGGGCCAAGATGACTCAGCCAGTGAGTGACTCATCTGACCACTGGTGGTCACAGAGCCGCCTGATCTTTCTCAAGAGCTCAAGGACAAAGTGACACCCAGAATCTTGCTGGCAAATGGATGAGCACCACATCCAAGGCTAAGTCTCATCGGAGATGCCAAATGCTCAACCAAGCAGTGGACAGGGCCCAATCTTCCCAGGCCGGAGGCAGGAAATCCCTCATCAAGACAGGGCTCAGCTATGCTGGGACAGGGTTGGCCTGAGGGTGGATAAGGAGCTCGCTGGGGATGGCTGGTTCCCTGGGTGCATCCTGAGGATGCTGATGCAGAGGTCCTTCACAGGGACCAAGAACTAGGGCTTAGAATATGGAGGTGACTTGGCTTGGGCCCTAGTCCTCCACATCTGGCTTACGTGCTACGGGCCCTGCCTGAGTTCCTCGCGTGCTCATTTCACTCATTCCATACTCACACAGCTAAGTGCCAGACACATTTCCCAGCCTTTGGGGGGAATGCTGCCTGGGACCAGAGTCTGGGAGGGGTCTCCATAGCGGTCTGCTGGGTTGAGCCCAGATCCCATCCCAGAGAGGCTCAGAAGACCCCAGTCACCTTCCTAGGAGTCCCTTATCCTAACACTCTTCCTTCAGCAGAGTCCCTGGATGTGGTACAAAGTAAACACCCCTCTGAAAGTCCACCTACATAATGTCCCCTTTCAGCATGCGGAGGATGGTTGTCAGGCCCCATTAACAAACAGACGGTCTGCTGGGGACCGCAGCTCTGTTGCTTGTCCAGGAGCAGGCAGACCCTAACTGAAAGCCAAGGGGTGAGGCACCCCTGCAGCAAGCTGCTGAACCCATGATAGGCCTAGTGGACACGGGGCTTGTGGTACCTGGAGAGGGGGCAATGCCTCCAGCAGGCTCCGCAGCAGGGGATGCTGGGTGGAGCCTTTTACTCCCCTCCGGCAGAGCAGCTTCTCTAGTGGGGGTGGGTGGATTTGGAGGTGTCCATCACTCATGCCTAGCCTGAGCTGTTGCCATTGGCCAGGGGCTTTACATCTGACGGCAACATCCTTTTCTCCTCAGATACGGCTTCCTGACCCATGGCAATGTTGGTTTTAATATAGCTACTATGTAAGGAAGCACACCCTGTTCTGAATGGACCCAAACCTACCTGACCTTGCAGTTAAGACTCTGGTAGGTCTATTTTACAGGTAAGGAAAAGCGAGGGTCAGAAAGACCATAGGCCTGGTCCAGATGAGGCACTGGAACCTCAGAGTGCAGGAGAGTGCGTCAAAAAGCCTGTTTGGAACTGAGCATGGCAGAGCACTGAGAGGGCTTTACCGGGAGCATTACTGCAAATCGAAGGTCAGCCTGTGCTGGCTCTGTCTCCAAAACAAAAAGAATTAAATTTTTAAAACTCCAGTTTGAGGCATTTCACTATTAGCCTGCTTTTATTGGGCAGGAAGTCCAGGAACACCTGAACAGCAAATGCATCTATCTCCTCCATGTCTCCCCCAGTCACTGAAATATATTGGTAACATCTAGGGGTGTGGGGACACTGACAAAGTCCAGAGCTCTGATGCACAGAGGGGGCAATCATCAGATCCTCAAAGTAAAGCCCTGGCTACCCAGGACCTCAGAATGTGAGTAGTCTTGGAGATGAGCTCTTGGAAGAGGTAATAAAGTTTGTCATTGAGGCCACTAGGGTGACCCTCATCCAACAGGACTGGTGTCCTCATAGGAAAGGGATATCAGGACACGGACATGCCCAAAGATGATGCCGTGGGGACACAGGGCAAGATGGGAGACCCCTGGAGCAACTGATCTGCCTACAACTCTATCCCAACTCAGTCCAGTCCCAGAAGTAGTGAGAGAATGACCGTTCACTGGAGCGATGGTAAACGTACCAGGACTGCTGCAGAAAACCACACAGAGGCTGCCTAAGTGCTTGCAGGTGGAGGATCTGTTGACTCGAGGCAGCCTCTATGGCCATAAGGACTCTGAAGGTTTCTCAGTCCACTGGCTTTGTCCATTGTCAGCATCGATGGGGTCTCCAGTGATAGAAATTTGACTGCCTATTCGTAAAAGAGAACATGAGCAAACACTCCCAGTCCTCAGTTCAAGCTTCGCCATTGGAACTGTGAGAAAGGAAGCGACCCTGAAGGAGTAGCCCAGGGTGTGGTGCCACTCAGACAACCCACCTACGGCTCTACCCAACCACTTAGTGAACTTCACTTTCCCGGTAGGCGTGAGATTTCCTTTCCCTCCAGAAAGCATTAATGAACATTTCATGGTTAAAAACGCAAAATAATAGCTGTTATTTTTCCAAAGGTAAATGAGAGAACCCAGACGAGTCCCAGTCCCGCATAGCATTGCAGCCCAGAGTAAGGCCTGGGAACCCTGCCACAAGAACCACCGGGCCCTGGAGACCCATTCTCAGCCTGGTAAATATTGATTCAGGGGAGGTGGCGCCAGCCACAGCCGCCTCTGTGGGTGGAGATGGGGAAGAGGATGGTGATGAATGTGTGGGAGGAGATGGGGCTGAGGGAAGAGATAAGGTTGACGGTAAAGCTAGAGCTAAGGGTGGAAGTGGAGCTGGGCTGGAGCTGTGGGTAAAGATGGGACTGAGGGTGCAGAGTGGGAGATGGGGTTGAGGGTAGAGACTACATGTCTATGGAGCTGTGGCTGAGGATGCTGGTGGGGCCAACGGTGGAGATGGAGCCCGAGAGTGACAACTGAGCTGCAGGTAGAGATGGGCTAAGGTGGAGGACGTCTGACTTTGAGTAGAGACAGAGCTCTGGGTAGAGAGATGGGGCCCTAGGTGAAGATGTGGTTGTAAGTAAAGATGGGGTTTGGATAGTGAGGACACTGAAGCAGGGTGCTGTTATGGTTGGACAGACAGCCTATAGCCCTAGCTGGCCTGGAACTCACTATGTAGACCAGGCTGGCCTTGAACTCACAGAGATCTGCCTGCCTCTGCCTCCCAGTGCTGGGACTAAAGGCGAGCACCACCATACCTGGATTAATTTTTTCAGTTGCTGTAACAAAATACTTAACAAAAGAAACTTAAGGAAGGAAGGCAGGCTTTATTTTGGCTCACAGTTTAAGGATATACAGTCCCTCATGGCAGGAAGGCATGGTGCTAGGAGCATGAGGTGCCTGGTGGCATTGTGTCTGCAGTCGGAAAGCAGGAAGTCCTGAGTTGGTGTGGTCGCACTGTGTGTTCAGTGTGCGGGAGGCAGAAAGTCCTGAGTTGGTGTGGTCACACTGTGTGTTCAGTGCGAGGGAGGCAGGAAGTCCCGAGTGCTGCCTCTTGTTTGCCTTCTTTTTTCCCTTTTCCTCAGTCCAGGATGATCCAGTCCATGGATAATGTCACCCACATTTAGTGCATAACTTCTCTCTTCATTTAAATCTCTCCCCAGAGACATGTCGAGAGGTCCATTTCTTGGGACTTCAAATCCAGTTAAACTGACAATGTAGACTAACCATCACAGGTCCGCTGCTTGTCAACTTGACATCCAAACGTGTCACAAGTCAAAAATCATTACATTCCGTCAGCCATGGTGGCACACGCCTTTAGTACCAGCACTTGGGAGGCAGAACAGGGGGATCTCTATGAGTTCAAGGCCAGCCTGGTCTACATATCGAGTTCCAGGCCAGTGGAGACTACAGGGAGACCCTGTCTCAAAAAATACCGAAAAGAAAAAAAAAACACAAAAAAAAACAAAAAACAAACAAAAAGTCATTACGTTCCACCCCTGGCCTCCAAAGGGTCACCATCTCAAAGTGCTAAATCCATTCAGCTTGCTTTCAAAAGTCTCCATGGTCTTTAGCAGTGCCAACATTGTCCACAATTCCCAGATTTAAGGTCTCTTTTGATACCCAAACTCTAAACTGTGATCCCTTATAAAATAAAAGCCATCTAAGTCTAATATGTAGTGACACAGTTATCATTCTCTCTCTCTCTCTCTCTCTCTCTCTCTCTCTCTCTCTCTCTCTCTCTCTCTCTCTCTCTCTCTCTCTTTCTCTCTCTCTCTCTCTCTCTTTTGTCCTTTTTGAGACAGGGTCTCCCTGTAACAGCCCTAGCTGTCCTGGAACTCACTCTGTAGACCAGGCTGGCCTTGAACTCACAAAGATCTGCCTGCCTCTGCCTCTTGAGTGCTAGGATTAAAGGCGTGCACCATCACGCCCGGCCTGGCCATTCTTTCTTAACAGGAGGAGTGGGAGCCTAACAAAGAAAGACTGAGCCAAAGCCAGATGGAAACCCAGCAAGATAAACACTAACCCATGCAGCTCCACTTCGGGCATCTGGGCTCGTAATGGCATCATCTGGGTTCCAATGACCTCGAGCAGCCCTGCCTTTCCAGCTCTGCCTCTTGTAGCATACATAACCTTTTTCTTAAGCAAAATTGTCTCTGAAGTTTTCCTGAACACATGGCTCACAATCCTGTCGTCGCTAACACCTTGGGGTCTCTATTCCAACTTAAGATTTACACAATGACCTTCTTTCATGGAATCTAACTTGCCACATACTGACCGGCCCTAGTGCCTTTCTAGAACCTTTATACAAACTCCACGAGCCCATCACTTTTGCATTTTGCATGCCTTTAAAACCAGGACCCTGTGGACTACCCGACCAAGGTGTGCTGCCAGGTCAACGTGTAATCTAGTCCCCTTCTACCACAGCTATAGTGGCCTCTGTGCAGCTTGGTGGCTGAACCTGTGAAAATACTTCCCTAGGAAGCTTTAAAGCCCTCCAGAGGCATTTTCCGTGCGGTCTCTCTTCTTTCGAATGAATTCGTATTTGGTCTTGCTCTCTCATTGCCTTTCCTATTGTCCCAATGTAGAGTTTGAAGTTTGATCTAATCTCTTTAACAATGATAGCTGCTGGGGCTGGAGAGATGGCTCAGCAGTTAGGAGCACCGACTGTTCTTGCAGAGGACTGGGGTTCGATTCCCAGCACCCACATGGCGGCTGAGAACCGTCTTTAATTCTAGTTCCAGGGGAATCTGACACCTTCTTCTGACCTCGGCGTTGCACAACACGGGTGCAACAACCTACATGCAGACAGTGCATTCATACACATAAAAAAATAATAAAAAACAAAAAAAACAATGATAGCTGCTTTCTCTGCACATGCCTTATCTGCAATTCCAAATTTGCTCACACTCCTTACCAAACCACATATTCATCATATATTTCTGCTCTCTTTCTCACTGTACTAAGAGCAATGAGAAATAGCTCTAGCATAGTCTAAGTGTTACACTATCTTATAATTTCCTCTGCCAGACAAATTAGTCTGTTATTTTTAAAGTCAACCTTACTCAAAATTTCAGGACATACACAGAATGCAGCCAGATTCTTTGCCAGAATAAAACATGAATAGTCTTTAGCCCAGTTCCCAATAGCATCCTGTTCCCCCTCTGAAACCTCCTGGGCCTCCACTTAAACACATTGTCCACCAAAATGGCCCATTAAGCCCTGCTTTTTAAAAACAGTCTAGGGTTTTCCTAGCCCACAGTTCCAAAAATCTTCCATATTCCTCCTATAAACTAGTTCCAAAGACCTACAAACCGCATGGTTAGGTTTATTAGCAACAGGCCCACTCCTCACTATCGATTTTCTGTATTAGTTATTTTTCTCATTGCTGTGACAGAATACTTCACAAAAGCAACTTAAGGAAGAAATAAGGAAGGATTTACACTGCTCATGGTTTAAGAGGAGATACAGTCCCTCATGAAGGGGCGTCATGACTGGGAATGTGAGTTTTGGGGTCATGTGCCCATAATTGAAAGCAGAGAGACGAATTCTGGTGCTCAGCTGCTTCTTCCTTTTCCTCTTTCTACTCCTTCTGGCATGGACCTCGGCCTGGGGGATGGCATCATCCACATTCAAGGTGTGTCTTCCCTCCTTAGTTAAACCTCTCTGTAAACAATATCAAAGACACACCCAAAAGTTGTCTTCTGTTTGATTCTAGGTGCAGTCAAGTGGACAGTGAAGGTCAACCACTAAACTGGGCCCACATTCTGCCATTGAGCTGCACTGGGGAAAGGAAGGGTCCTGTGGGACACACGCAGCTGGGGAGCAGAATGGGCAGAGCTAGGTCAGCATCACCAATCAGCCAGCTTGTCCTTGCCTGGGTGGAGCCAGGGCTCCACAATGATGTGTCCAGGGAATCTACCACCACAATGATCCAAGAGCCTGCCCCTGGGCCCTGCCCTCCTGCTTTCTGGGTTCCCCTGGATGAGGACTGCACCTGCTTGTCCTATATGTGTACTGGTCGCTCCTCCTCATCCGGTGTACACCTCTCTGTATCAAGTGCTGAGCCGTCTGCCAAGGAAGGGTGGACACTCAACATCCACTGAACCTGTGGTCATAACTATGGTCACCACCACAGGGCTCAGGGACTTTGTAGGCAGACCTACTCAGAGAGAGACCCTGTCTGCCCAGGATAGACCATCCGCTGTGTATTCACTCCTCCAAGACTCCTGCCTGTATCAGGTTGCACTCGATGACCGGGAGGGACCCGGCCTCTAGGGGGTGGATGGTCCTTGAGGCCCAAAGCTGTATCGGAGCCAATAATGGCTTAAAAACACACCAAGGCTGAGTCTCCAACAAGGGCCTGTATTTTAGCTCAAGTTCCTGCTGTCCCGAGCCTTACTATTCCACCTTCTTCCAATTCTTTGCTATGTGGAAGAACCACAGGTTCCATTAATGATGTTGACCCTCCCAAGGAGCTGACTGGGTCAGCCAGCTCTCTCTGCAGCATTCCGGAACTCAACAGCTTCTTCTTGCTTACCTCTCATGATTGGAGTCTCATTCTCTGTGGCATGGGATGGCCCAGAGGAGAATGTGGGACAAAGGTCTCTACCTCCTATGGTGTGCACTGTGTGGTATCCAGCCTGGATGGAGAAGGAATCCTGTAGTGAACGAGTGGTCACTGGCTGGCTGTACAGGCCAACCATTTAGAATATTTTCTGTATGAGGCATAAGTGGGTGCCCACCTGTGCATCTTGCTTGATCAATGGATTTCTCCAGCTCCTCAGCACCTGGCCACGTGTGAAAACATGTGTGAGACACAAGGATGCCCAGCGTGACCCCATGGTTGAAGCACTAAGGTAACAGATTGAACAAATTCTTCCTCTGGATTTATGGCCTTCATCTCTGAAGCGGGACACTGCCCATTGGAAGCTATTTTTCATACAAAATCCTCTGTGTTTTCAGGGGAGTGAGAACTGCACTGTGGCAGGTGGTCTCTATAGATTTTCACAGGAACAAAGGCAACCATGAATTCACCAGCAAATCCCATGCAGGAACTACAGGTGAAAGTTATTTGCCACTAACCATTAAGTTAGAGGACAAAAAGGGATTTAGGTTTGAAATGGGCAGCAACTGTTTTTGTTTCCTCGCTTCTGTGTTCATCTGCAAAGGACTTTGGAGGGAAGGGAGGGGTGCTGGACTGGTGCTCAACTGGGGCTGAGGCTGGGCTGGAGCCAGGCTAGCCTTGTCTCCCTTCCTCATCAGGAGCCAGGTGGCAATCATTCTTGGCAGCCCACCTTCAGCTCTACCTGGGGTCATGTGGCAGGGGATGAGCTATGTGGGTGCATGGAGCTTGGATTTGGTGGCATTAGGATGTAAGAGCAGAACGCCTCCCCATGTCCAGCCCCCACCCCCTGCACTGTAATCTCTGAGACAGACCCTCACGGGTCTAGGGACCAAGGGCCTTGGACAGCTTTGGGGGCTTGTCTTCAGGTCCAGTCTCAGCATCTGCTGCTTCCACATTCTGGATAGAATGGTCATCCCTGCCCTGTCCACCTGGAAATGGTCATCAATGTTGTCCTACATTTCAGAATTGGATGATGGGCTCCTCAAAACTGCTGGGACCCGGGCTGGAGAGATGGCCTAGCGGTTAAGAGCGCCGACCGCTCTTACAGAGGACCCGGGTTCAATCCCCAGCACCCACATGGCGGCTGAGAACCGTCTGAAACTCCAATTCCAGGAGAACTCCAGTTCCAGGGGAATCTGAAACCCTCTTCTGACCTCCGCAGCATTGCACGACACGGGTGCATACACTTGCATGCAGACAATACATTCATACACATACAGAAATAAATAAAAATTAAAAAAAAAACTGCTGGGACCCTTTGATCTTCCAAACTATCAGGCAGATTGGGGTACTGAAACCCTGCCACAGACAGGATGGAAGGGTGACATGGAAGGATGGAAAGAACTCCCAGAGTATTGGCCCAAGTCTACTTGCGATCTTCTCAGTGGAGACATGTCTCAGTTCCCCAGGGAAGAAGGCCAGGCCTGGTGCCCAGGAAAGACAGGCAGGCCCTAGTGGTCAGCCCACCAAGTTGACCCTCCCAGGCCCTCAGGGAAGCATTGGGGGTCCTCTTGGAAGGTATGAATCACTCTGGCAGGGAGGCCCATGGGCTGTGGCTAGGCCTCTGCCTGGCCAGACAGGTCATGTCTCCACCAGGCGCCTGAAATAGCACAGGGAGGAGGACATTGGCGCCCTGAGGAAGGAGATGCTTGGAGCAGCAGCCCTGCTAGGCCAGGTAACTGGAGCCCAGCCCAGGGACATGCACAGGCCCAGGTACAAACAGATGAGGGCATAATAACTGTCTCTTTATAAAACCCCATGTTCCTTGCCACCCACCTCCAGTAGTCTAGCCTCGGTCCTGTGGCTTTGAGAGCAGTCACTCTGCAGGTCCAAGGTCCTGAGGTGCCATAGACTCTCCCATCAGGTCCTCCAGACTCTGGCAAGGAAACAGCCCCATGTGAGCCTCAGGACACGTGTTTAGGGCTGTCTTGTAGAGTGAATATTGGGGGTCTGCACAGATTGAGAGCTCTGACTGGCTTTGGCCTGGTTACAGATGCCTCTGGCCAGCCTGGCTCATCTGTGCTGTGTGTCCTGAGTCAGTAGCCAGTTCTGACACAGAATCATTCTCATTCATGTTGGGAGCAGGGCTAGCTGGGGCACTGTTTTTCCCAGTCAGACCCTGGCCCTGTCGGGCAGCCCTGGTCTGCATGGCCTACACCATGGCCTTGTTGGCAGGGGTAGGGGGCATTGTATAGTCTCAAACAGAAGACAGTACAGTGAATGAACTGGAGGCAACGGCTGGGAAGGGCCATTGTGGAGGTGCCGGCATCCGAACAGCGACACGTTACACGGTGCCACATGCACCATGTAGAGAGAGTGGTAGAAATGGGTCTTGGTGAGACCCCCAAAACCAGAGTCTTCAAGCAATACCCACTGGACAAGTAGGACAGTGAGAGGCTGTGGCTCACACGTATGTGTGAACAGCACGCATTCTGGCGGCTGGTTTCATAATGAAGCCAGCCCAAGCTATAGCTGATCCTCCTCAGTGGGAAGTTGTGTGACCATGTGGTTGGTGGGTGAGCCAGCCATAGCCCCCTACGGATGGGCAGGCAGGCAGGCAGGCAGGCAGGCTCTTCGTGTGCTGGAGCAATTGCTGCAAAACAGGATATCTCTCTTATACTAGGAGAGGAGCACAGGAATGTGAGGCAGGCAGCTTTAGGGCCATGGCTCTTGCCCAAGACTGTGTCTTCAGGTGTCCGAGGAGACATACCAGGACTGGGTTCACCCTGGGCTGCATTTGAGAATGAGACAAATCAAAGCACACCAGGCAGTGAGCAGCTGCAGCAGTGGCCTCCCCTTGGCAGGCGCTGCTAAATTGTCTTACCTGAGGGAGATGATAAGAGGAGAGGCCATGGATGGAGATGATGAGGCCGCCAGCTGTGGAAGACAACGGGCTCCCCCAAGAGGAGCCTCCTCCAGAGCACCCCGGGACAGCCGCCCTGTGCACCTCCACTTTGTCCTCTGGTCTCCGTCTTCAGGAGCGAGCACAGGCGCATTGTGTCTGGCACGGGTACAGAAACCCCGAGCTGCATCAACTCTGCCTGCAGCCCCTGATGTTCCCTGACTATGGCCACATCATCCAGCCCTCCCAGAGGGAATGTAGAGTGGCCCACGTGCCCAAGGGGAGACTGCCAAGGATGTGTGCTATGTGTGCAGGAGGTGGGAAGATCCTGTCTGGGGCTCTTCCTAGCTGGCTGGCCACTTTCATCAATGAGATTATAGCTCTACGTAATAAGGATGCTGTCCTGTTCTCGGACTGAGACCTCAGTTGGTAACACACAGCTGGGCACATACCAGGTGCCAGAGACTGATAATGACCCAACCTAGAACTCTACATTCACCTGAGCTAAGTGACACAAAAGCTAAAGAGAGTGAGCAAGTGTGGCACTCGCAGACTGGGTATTTCTACTTGTGCCAGCACTGCCCCCCTCCCCCCCAATATTTTTCTTCACAACCAGCTTTGTGTGTGGAAGCCAGGGCTCAGCCTCTGGTGTCTTTAGAAGCTGTTTACCTTGCTTTGTTTGTTTGTTTGTTTGTTTGTTTGTTTTTACAAGATCACTCACTGGGACTTGTGGCTGTAGGTTAGGCTGGGTCAGCTGGCCAGCGAGCCCCAGGAATCAGCCTGTCTCTGCCTCTCCAGTGCTGACTACACAAGCATGTGCCACCCAGCAGACCTGCTTTTTTCTTGGGTCTGGGGATCAAGCTCAGGCCCTTATGCTTACTGGAAGCACTTTACCAACTGAACCATTTTCCCAGGCCTCCAAATCAGCCTTAAAGCTTCAGGTCTATCTTGAGAAGTGTCTAGTTGCTGCTGAGGTTCCTGTTCCAATACAAACAGGAAGAAATGGAGACATCTGACCACTCTAGGACCTCAGTGTGGACCCCACTTTTGAGGTATCAGGACCACAATACCCTAAGTTCAGTGAAGGTGGCAGGGTGCATGGGGGCACAGAGAATATACTGCCCTGTGGTGTCCAGTTGTCATTCTCAAGCCACACCTAGCAGGCCCTCCCACCATCCCAGAGCCTGTATGCCAGCTGTATTGTGAGGTCTGAGGGTGGAATCTCAGCTCTGCCCCAGGCCCAGGGCCCCTTGGTTCTGGCTGAGCCAGGCTTTGCATGATACCCACAGCTGGTGGGCAGTCAATTTGGAGGCCACAGAGGTCAGAATGGTGCTAGTCTAAGTGGGAGTAGGCAGGGGCAGTTTGAGGGACAGCTGGTCCCAGGAAGTCTGTGGGGTAGTGTGGGCCTCAGGTGATAGGGAGAATGCTCTGGGCTTTTGCAGGCCTGGATGCCCAGGATGGGAGGAAGGGTGGTATCATCTAGATGTGCATAGCAGGGACAGGAGTTGGCCCTGGATGTAGGTCAAGTCCAGCTTCCACTGAGCTATGAGACTCAGGTGTGTCCCTTTCCCCTACCCATGCCTGCCTTTGTTTCCTTACCTGTAGTGGGGAGGTTGTTGTCCACTGATGGCCCAGCTGGGCATGGGGTGAAGAGGTGTGATTTCAGAGGACCTTGATGGACTGGGAGATGACCAAGGAGTCTGAGGTTCCAACAGACCTGAAAGCAGTAGACATATGCTCTAACAACTGAAGCCACACCCTACCTGTATGAAACACAGGAAGAATTCAGAACTTTGATATCCTCATCCTGTAGGGGCCTGGGCCTAGGTGCTCTTTCCTGGGTTCAAGCTGAACTAAAGGGGGACAGTTGCTCAGAGTCGTTTTTCACTCTGAGCCTTGTTTTCCTCATCTGTGATATGCCTGGGCCTCTTCTTATTCCTGGACTATGGGAACTGCCCTCGCCATGCCAAAACTGAGAGGTGGCTGTGGTTCATTACCTGGCCAGTCTGGCTCTGTTCCAGGGCCCATATACCCAGGCAATCTTTAGGTTACCATGCTGGAGAAATTGAACATGCCTAACTTCCCAGTAGGGGAGGGAGCCAATGGGGTAGACCTGCCCCCCAAGAGGCCCGGACAGTGGGCAGGAAGGTACCTTCAAGTATTCCCACAGTCGACACTACTCTGAGTCAGGAAGCACATGGGGCCCTAAGGCTGAGAGGAGCCTGTGCTTTGCAGCTGCTCTGGGCATGTTGGACCTCATTCTATTTATTTCAAAGAATTGGAGTGTCTTGGGTTGCTCAGCTTGGTTCAGGATGACAGGCTCTTTTGGAGAGATGTCTTTATAGCCTCATGCTGCTGCTCAAGGCAAAGAATGTTCTAGGAGTCCATGGGGAAAGGATACAAGCATGTAGGACCCAAGTCCCCTGCCATGGTTGTTAGTTTGGAACAGAAGGTATATGCTTTGTTGCGCCCCATGCCTTGTCTTGTGGAAGGAGCACAGTTCAGCCCAGCTCCCTGAGAATTCTGAGACAGTACAAGTTGGATGACAGCGTGACTGCCCAACTCCAACAAACCATTGTGATGTTCTGGGAAGCAACTCTCTGGTAGCACATAGGGCTGTGTGTGTTGGGCCTGGGTCCATTCTCTGTGGTGAGATGCTGTCCACCTCTGAGTGTGCTCAGTGCTGTTGGGAAGGCCAGCCACTGGGGCCTGGGTTGTCAGAGGACAGTGGCCTCCAGGGCCCAGAACAGTACCGGAGAGCACTCCCAGCCTCCCAGGCTCCCATGGGGCCCCATGACCCACTATGAGCCCCTCAGAAGAATCTGGGTGTCCTAGTCAGAAAATCTTCTTTCTGACATATTTGCCTTCATGTGATTTCCACTCTCTGGACAGCAGGCCACCGATGGAAGAGGGTAATGCCCAGCCTTGGAACAGTCCTAGTGCCATCCTTGGTTAGGGTAATCCATTCTCCCCGTGTTCTCCCCACGACCATGTGGCTCTGGGATAGGCCACGATGGGCCCATTCTTATGGCTTTGAGCTGAGTATGCTGGTACACACCTATAATCTCAGTAGTCAGGGGGCCGAGGCAGGAGAATCATGACTTCAGGTCAGTCTGGAATACATACCAAGACTCTATCTCCAAAATAATCACCAAGCAACACAAATCTCTTTGTCTTGCAAGATCCTTTGTGCCACCAGATAATGGCGATCGATCCACTGACCACCCATGACTATCCTCCAATATAGCTTAGCGAAGGGAGTGGGACAATGGTATTCCCTTGTGATTGAAGCTGAGGCATCTGAAGGCCCCCAGAAGATGCTGCAGGGTGGGTGGCCAATAGCCATGGGCCCAGCCCTAAGAGCCCAGAATGCCAGTTGTGAGAATTGGGCCCATAGGAGAGTGGGAAGGTCTCGGGGGAGGAACATAAGAGAAGCAGGCTGCATGGGCTTTGCTAGTACTGGAAATGGCTCAGCCCTTCCTCTCCAACCTGGGTGGGGTTGGTGGGGCTGGTGGTTCTTGGGAACTGTGGGCACAGAAGAGTTCTCTCCACCCGTCCTGCTGCCACCCTGGAGCCCTGGCAGTAGAAACACCACCAGCACAGGATGGTTGCAGTCCTGGGCCTTTTTGGAGCCGCTGCCGCAGGCCTCTGCCCTTCTTCAGGCCTCTGGAGGTCAAGTCTAGAAGCTGTGTCCTCAGGATTCTGACCTGTCCCGGCACCAGTGAGTTCCCACAGTCATCCCTACACTCTTCCATTCACAAAATAGCCACAGCTTGAGATGGTTACGCTTTAGTCACGGTGGTTTCAGAGCTCACTGCTCTGGCCTACCTCCTCTCACGGTCTGGAATGTCCCCCAGGGACTGCCCCCAATCCTGCCTCTGTGGCAAAGATTTCCAGGCCTGGAGTGTATCATCCATGGAGTCCTCTCTGCACATGGGGAGGTCTAATTGGGGATGAGGTACAAGGGCTCTGGGTTCTACCATGGAGTACCAGTGCGGGTTCTGTGATTTACTGGCTGGTGACCTTGGGCCTGTCTCAGTTTTCCCATCTTAAGGGTTCCCTTCTTGTCCAGATATTATGGGATTAGCTGAGTCAACACATGAAAATTCTTCTGTGAGCTAATATAAAGCACACAGTCAACAAAATGAGACCCAATAGCACCATTACAGTGCAGGTGTTTCTCTCTTTTCTGTGCCCATAAGGAGACTGCAAACAGAGATCAGCGGGCCTTAACCATGTCAGCCCTCTCAGGGTTCTCCTTGATTTCTTCCGGCATTATTTCTTTCCCTGTTTGTGGCTACTATTTTGGTTTGGGATGGGTATTTTATTTTGTTTTATTTTATTTTTTGTATGTGTATGAATGTACTGTCTGCATGTACGTTTGTGCACCCACGTCTTGCAATGCCTCGGAGGTCAGAAGAGGGCATCGGATTCCCCTGGAACTGGAGTTAAAGACGGTTCTCAGCCATCATGTGGGTGCTGGGGATCTAACCCGGGTCCTCTGCAAGAGCGGTCAGTGCTCTTAACCGCTAGGCCATCTCTCCAGCCTCTATTTTATTTTTTAGCTCAGAGTCTTACAATATAACACAGAGTAGCCTTGAACTCAAGGCAATCCTCCTGCCTCATTTTCTCAACCAGTACCATTACAAGTATGCACCCCCATGTGTAGCTCATGAAATCATGCTCTTGTGTTTCTCCTGTATCCCAGGCTGGCCTCAAATTCATTTTGTAGTTAGAGGATCATCTTGAACTTCAGGTCCTTCTGCCTCTACTTCTGAGTACTGGGATTGCAAGCCTGGGTTATTACACCCAGTTTATGCAGTGCTAGGGATAGAACCTAGGACTTCATACATGCTTGGCAATCATTCTACTAATAGAACTACATCTCCAGCCCTTGTTAATATTTTTTCATAACTTCTTTTCTTGGATACAGTTCCCATTCCATGCTATTTGACATTTTAAAGCCCACAGCTCAGTGGTCTTCTGAATATTTTACTAGAGTTGTACAACTATCAAAGCAACTTCAGACTGCATCATCACCTCTGAAAAGAGGCCCCAACCCCAGAGCTGTCCTTCCCTAAGCACCCTGCTCCCATTCCTCAGACCTCAGAAAACCATTAACCTTGTTGACTCTGATAATTCACCTATTCTAGTAATCTGTTATAAACAGGATCATATAATATGGCCGTTAGTGCCCAGGCCTCACACAAGCCTCCTTCAAGAATTATGTTTCCCAGGTCTCTTATGCAAGTCTGTCAGGGCTTTGTTCCTCTCCTGTTCACACCTTTTCTGTCCACTCATCTGTTGGTAGATGTTGGGGCTCCCACCTTATCAGGGCTACTGTCAGTGATGCAGCAAACATTCACAGCCAGGTTTCATATGAGCATTCTTGTCAGATACCTAGGGAAGGATTATAGGTCCTGGATGCTTCTGCATCCCAGCTCTGGAGGGAATGCCACATTGTTCCCCAGACCTTCTGGCTACCTCACACCCACTTTGCTCATACATAAGGGAGCCAATTCCTTTAAGGCTTCCCCAACACTTTCTGATTTTTTTGTTTGCTTTGTTTTATTGTTATTATTATTATTATAATTTTTTTCTAACAGTCATCTTTGAAGGTATAAAATGACATTTCACTATTGCTTTGGGGGTTTCTTATTCTTTCTTTTTCTTTCTTTCTTCTTCCTTCTTTTTGAGACAGGGTTTCATTCTATAGCTATGACTGGCCTGGAACACATTATGTAGACCAGGTTGGCCTCAAACTGCCTCTGCCTCTCAAATACTGGGATTAAAGGTGTGTGCCACCACGCCAGCTCCTCTTTTCGTGTGTGTGTGTGTGTGTGTGTGTGTGTGTGTGTGTGTGTGTGTGAAGGTCTTTCCATGTAACTCAGGCTGGCCTGAAACTCTTGGCAATCCTCCTGCCTCAGCCTCTCACCACAAGCTGGAATTACGGGCATGGGCCACCATGCCTGGCTTAGGGGTTTGTCTCTTATTGCTGAGTTATAGGGTTGTCTACAGTGGCTGACACTGGCCCCGAATTCCACAGATGATCTGAAAATCTTTTGCTCACTTGGAATGTTTTCTCTTTTGGTTTTCCTGAATTCATCAGATAAAAGTTGTTAGTATTTATCTACTTTTTCCTTCTATTGGCTGTGCTGTCTTTGTTCTTTTTAGGGTGCCTGAGTGGTTTGTGAGAAGGGCCAGCATGGACATGGGGTTGTGCACACATGTGGTGGGGAGGAAGAACCCTGTCTGGCACAGACGTGAGGCAATTAGGGTGGGCTTCCAAGTGGGAGGGACTAGTTCTTTATGATGCTTCTGTCTCATGGGGGCTCCTTGGCATGGGACTGGGACCCTAAAACCCAGTCATGTTGTGGGGTGTGTCATGCCCACCGCCCTACCCCCTCCTATCTTCCAAGCTCCTCCTTTCTGAGACCAGCCAAGGAGCCATGAGCAGAGAGGCCGCAGGATAGGGATCATACAGGGTAACTAATTTTGACTTACAGAAGCTGTCTTAAATTGGATAGAAATGGGTGCAAATAAGATTAAGGGGGAGCCAAGCCAAGAGCAGACGAAGGAAAACTCCCCGAGAGCCAGCCGCCTGACTGAGCAGGCACTTGGAGGCTGCCGGGCGGGAAGAACACTGGACATTGTTGGGTGATTGTGTCACATCCCTGGGCAGCTGCCCATGCCACCCCAGCCAGACTGTGGCCAGCCCGGGGCGGGAAGATAGGACCTGTGCTACTCTCCCTGCAGCTGGTTTATCTGTATGGAGCTGGCTCTGTTCTGAGGATTAATTTGGAAACAATTAAAATTCTCTGCAAAACAAGCAGAAGCTGGGTGGCAAGCAGCAGCCCGTGAGGGACCTTCACCCGTAGAAATCTCATCATGAGAGATTAAGTGGGTCACAAACCAGCCAGAGAGGAACAGTTTGAAAGGATGGAGGAGGTCCTGGAGGGAGGATGGTGGCAGAGGTGGGACAGTGACCGAGAGGCTCCTCCTGACCCCTCGCTCCTGTTGCTTTTCCCTAGTCACACTTCAAGAAATGGTGAATCCCAGTTGAGTCCTAGCTGGAGCAGTTGGTGAGGTGCCTGCGTGGCCACAAGTGGAAGGACAAGGACCTGAATTCCATCCCTAGAACCCATGTAAAAAGAGCCCAGACTGGTGGTACATAACTGTTATCCTAGTGCTGGGAAGTGGTGACAAGAGGCTCGCTGGGGCTTGCCCGCCCCTGGTCTAGTCTGCTATGCCAGTTCCAGAACACTGAGAGACCCTGTCTCAAAAAAAAAAGGTGGACAGTGCTGAGAAACCATACAAGTTGTCCTCTGGTCTCCACATGTGCGGGCATATGCGGGGAGGGAGGCAAACCCAGCTGTGTCCCAAGTGGAGATGGCCAGAAGGCTTTAGGTAGTACAAACCATGCCTCACCAGTGCCTCAGCTTTACATCTCTGTGACACCGTGGTGAGTTACAGGGTCCTCACAGGTGTGCTTTCTCTCCAAAGTACTTTTTTTTTTTAATTTTTTTTAAATTTTATTTATTTCCGTATGTGTATGAATGTACTGTCTGCATGCAAGTCTGTGCACCCGTGACATGCAACGCCGCGGAGGTCAGAAGAGGGTGTCGGACTCCCCTGGAACTGAAACTCTAATTGGAGTTTCAGACGGCTCTTGGCCGCCATGTGGGTGCTGGGGATCGAACCCGGGTCCTCTGCAAGAGCGGTCGGCACTCTTAACCGCTAGGCCATCTCTCCAGCCCCCAAAGTACTTAAAATTTTTTTTTAATTTTATTTATTTCTGTATGTGTATGAATGTATTGTCTACATGTAGGTCTGTGCACCTGTGTCATGCAATGCCGTGGAGGTCAGAAGAGGGTGTCAGATTCCCCTGGAACTGGAGTTCTCCTGGAATTGGAGTTTCAGATGGTTCTTAGCCGCCACGTGGGTGCTAGAGATTGAACCTGGGTCCCCTGCAAGAGCAGTCGGTGCTCTTAACCACTAGGCTATCTCTCCATCCCTCTCTCCAAAGTACTTTAAGGGTACAGGAAGTCCCTATTTTCTGTGAGGCTGCCAAGATGTATATGGCCATTTTTGTGTCATCTGAAGGGACCAGATTTAAGCAAGATGTAGTTCAGTGCAAATGCTGGCTCTTGGGGAGCAGAGGTGACTCACACTGCAAGGATTGCCCATTCTTTTTTTTTAATTTTTTAAAAATTTTATTTATTTTTTATGTGTATGAATGTACTGTCTGCATGCAGGTGTGTGCACCCGTGTTGTGCAATGCCGCAGAGGTCAGAAGAGGGTATTGGATTCCCCTGGAACTGGAGTTCTCCTGGAATTGGAGTTACAGATGGTTCTCAGCCACCATGTGGGGGCTGGGGATCGAGCCTGGGTCCTCTGCAAGAGCAGTCGGCGCTCTTAACTGCTAGGCTATCTCTCCAGCCCCCGGATTGCCCATTCTATCATCCTTAGAGCTGCTGACATTGACACAGGGCATGAAATACCTAGCTTTGGAACATATCTGCCACTGGATACCCTTAGGGAAGTGGTTACAGGTGGGTATAACTCACTGTTTTCACATTCATGGACCCCAAGCAGGTGGCAGCCTGCTCTGTTCAGGGGCAGGATCTGGAGTGCCAGGAAAGTGCTCCTTGTATCCACACCCTCAGATCCCTACGCCCCTTCTTGAGTGTCCTTGACTCCAGAGTGACAAACTGGAGGTGCCAGTCTGTTTTAGTGGGTGACTCTTCCCATGATGCATCCAAGAGGGAACAAACAAGTGTAAGTGCGTATAAGAGCCAGTGTGAACTATAAAGAAGGCATGACTTGCATGTGGGAGCAGGTCTAGGGTCTCCCCTACCCCACAGGATCCAGGGGCACACTTCCTTGAGGTGAGGCTTTCTGAACAGAGACACAGGAATAGGGAGGGAAGCATCCTCCAGGGAAGGGGAGCCCCCCTGCTGGCCCCCCGAGGCACCTCTTCTTCCTCTCTGCTCCCCTCCCTGTCCAAGAACCTGGGAACGGATGAGAGGCTCGTCTCACAATGGCGCTTGAGAATCTGGGATACACAGTGGCAGTGGGGAAGGGGCCGGGTGGGGGGACAGGCCCAGGGTTATACGGTTACCAGAAGCTGGGCCTGGCTTCCACCTCCCTTGCTGTCATTTACGAGTGACCTGGTTCCCCCACACCCCAAAAGAAAACCTGGAATACTGCCCAGACCAGCAGGTGTGTATGGGGGTTCCCAAATTTCCTCATGGAACCTCTGTCTGAGGCCCCTGGAGACCTCACCCCACTGTGACCCTGGCCGGGGGTTTCAAGGTATGTGAGCAAACTTCTGCTTCTGGGCGAATTCCCCAGGCAGGCAGGAGTGGGGTTTTCCTGCCAGAATGCAGAGTTCAGCAGGCAGCGGCTTAAGTGACCAGAGCCAGGGACAGTGGGAGTGCCTGTGTCCCTGAGGTGGACAGAACTCCACCTGTGGATTGCTGCAGCTCTGGGGTGAAGATGAGAAGTAAATCCCCTAGTAGCTGGGACCCCCAAGAGACTCTGGGCTCCTCTCACCATCCCCATCCTGGCGCAGGTCCTGGAAGCTGGTCCTTGGAGGTCTGGGACCCACACTGATGGGTCACCAACGGCATCAGGAGCTTGCTGGCTCCAGCCTCTCTCTGCGGAATGGGAGTGTTTGTAGTTCCCCCCAAGAATCTAAACCATGTCAATCTTCCCTGCACCATGCTCGAGCCTCCACCTCTCCAGAGGAGGGGACTCCCATCCCTCAGAGCTGGGCCAGGCCAACACTTGTAGAGCATCACAGGGGCAACGGATGGACACTTGGAACCTTGACTCCAGCTGCTGCCAGGTTTGAGGTCTTGGGATTCAGTGTCAGTCAAGTGTGACTCCCTGGAGCTAACTGGGGATGCTAGCCAGTGGGTGGTAGTGTACAGGACTGCTCTTCTTTAGGAAGAAGAGCCTGCAAAGTGGGTCCTGGGGGGCTGGGCTAGGCTAGGAACAGGCTTTACTTCCTGATTTGCCTGGAAAATTCCCTTGGAATCCACTTGGCCAGAGGCCGAATCTCCTCAGCAACATCTTCCTCCTTCCTACTTCAAGCAAGAGCACACATGACTGTCCTGCCCAGTGTGGATGGAATTCCCTGGGGTGATTCAAATGTTTCCCTAGAAACTCTGGTTTCTCTCTTCTGGGATGGGGACATGCTCTAACTGGTGACAGCCCAAGGTTAAGTACTCCTGGGTCAGGTGCAGTCTCCTGGGAGATAAGGGCCTGGGCTCATTGGTTCCCACCTCCCGGGGAGGGGACCCTAGAAGTCCCAATCACACTCTCAGCCAGGCCCTGCAGTACAGGTGATGATCACATGGAACAGTCCTAGGGAATGCTCTGCCCAGAGGGTTCGAAGCTGCCACCTAACAGGTAGGCAGGTGCTGGTCTGGTGCTGAGCTATCTGGAGCCTCATGCTGAGGAAGAATATACCCCAGTTGTGAGGGATCCACAGAAAACAAGCCACACTCCCATGCCTCAGTTTCTTGACACTGAACCTTTGGACCTCTCTCTCAACAGCTTGACAAAGTCCCTTGAGCCCAATCCATCCCCTATCTGGAAGGCTGGTCAGTGTGGGGGCTCAGGCCAGCCCCCAGTTCGAATTCTTGGCTTCCTCTTCTC
Organism: Rhizomys pruinosus; assembly: GCA_009823505.1. Classification (NCBI taxonomy): domain Eukaryota; kingdom Metazoa; phylum Chordata; class Mammalia; order Rodentia; family Spalacidae; genus Rhizomys; species Rhizomys pruinosus. Next base: position 72,088 of record VZQC01014962.1, read on the forward strand.
TCAGCCCTAGTTGCCATATCTGTGAAGTGGATACAGCAGTGGCCTCTGCTGTCCTTCAGGGGTAGGCTGAGTGCTCTGCGAATGCCCCAGGCAGGAACTGGTCAGGCAAGGCCAAGGCCAAAGCCTCGTCACAAGTATTAACTAGTCCCAAGAGACCCTGAATCTGAGCTCTAGCCCCACTCTGCCAGAATGGGAAGACCCTGGACCATTGGCCAGGCCCCTGTGCCTCAGTTTCTCTATCTGTTAAGGGGGAAATAGAAGTAGCAGATGGTAGGTGAAAGGGCCTTAGATTTACCCCAGAGGTCACAACAAAATACTTCTGTGGCTACCTAGAAAAGTTGTTGGGGAATCTGATAGGTCTCTTCGGGGAAGCAGGGCTTGAGGTGCCAAGCACCAGTCCCATCCACAGTGACCAGCCAGGCTCAGGGTATCTTGGATGGTGTTTATCAGGCTGTGTCCACCAGACCTGTCTTTTGCCTGAGGGACCACCTCTTCTTTTCCTCCCCAACAGCTTCTCTTTTATTAGGTGACTCTGAATGGAAGCAACAGCCAGGAAGAAATCTGTGACTGAATTAGGGCTGGCAGAAGGGCAGGGGCCAGCAGGCCTCCCTCAGACCCTGACCTAGCCCTGGCCTCTAGGCCTGGGTCCTCTGTGCCAGTGTCGCTAACAACACTCTAAACAGACATTAGACCAAAGAAGTCCAGTATCTAGAGCCTGGTCAAGTGGTAAGCAAGGACCTGGCTGGAATTTGGACTTGCCGAGGGCACTGCAGTGGTATGTTCTGGTTTTGCTCAGGCAGGGGGAAATCACAGCCTTGCTCCTTCAGGTGGTGTGACCCTGGGCCATGGCTCGCTCCTTTCATGCCAATTTCCCTATCTGCAAAGGAGGTGGCCTCTGCAGCCTAGGACTGTGGGAGGGAGGGTCAGCCTGGTTGGCAGTTCTTCAAGGCCTTCTGTCTGGGGTCCTTCCCTAGCCCTGAGGTGATGTAAGGTCAGCTTGATTTGGGTGGAACAGTAGTTCTGGCCATATGTCTAGCTGTCTGTCTTTTTTCCTCCAGTGCTCAAAGGGCCCCAGGAGAGAAGCAGGACCATCCTGTGTGTAACTCACTAGCCAGGCACTCAGCTAAGAGCCACTCACAGGCCTGTAACATCCCCAAGAAGCCACCATCATTTGCCATTTCTGTGGAGATGACAACTACCTAGGCACAAAGCACCCTAGACAGAGACTGTGAGGGCAGAACCAAGTAGCTGTGTCTGCATTTGAAAGTAAGATGGCAGGCAGTCCATGGACACAGCAGTTCTGTGTTTTGGGCCCCTTGCAAAAGCAGCTAGTAGGGGCTGGAGAGATGGCCTAGCGGTTAAGAGCACCGACCGCTCTTGCAGAGGACCCGGGTTCGATCCCAGCACCCACATGGTGGCTGAGAACCGTCTGAAACTCCAATTCCAGGAGAACTCCAGTTCCAGGGGAATCCGACATCCTCTTCTGACTCTGCGGCACTGCACGACACGGGTGCACAGACCTGCATGCAGACAGTACATTCATACACATACAGAAATAAAAAAAGCAGCTGGTAGAATCAGTGTTTACACCCCCTGAAAAGATGCAGAGATTCTTCCTCCTGCCTTTTCCTGAACATTTGAGATCAGCCAGCTAGAAGAACTGACTTCTGTCTCAACCATCAGAGCCATTCACTTTTTTTTTTTTTGGATTTTTTAAAAATTTTATTTATTTCTGTACGTGTATGAATGTACTATCTGCATGCAGATCTGTGCACCTGTGTCGTGCAGTACCGCGGAGGTCAGAAGAGGGTGTCAGATTCCCCTGGAACTGGAGTTCTCGTGGAATTGGAGTTACAGATGGTTCTCGGCCACCATGTGGGTGCTGGGGATCGAACCCGGGTCCTCTGTAAGAGTGGTCGGCGCTCTTAACCGCTAGGCCATCTCTCCAGCCCAGCCATTCACTTTCTATTTTTGCACAATCCGTCAGTAGCTGCCGGATCCCAGTGGGGCGTGATCTCAGATTGCATGCCCAGCATGTAATCCTGAAGCCATGCTATCTCTAGCTCTGTGCTACCACTGACCTGGAGCCTTGAAATGTGGCTATCTAAATACTAAAAAAAATGTAGCAAGGAATGTAAAGCAGTGGGCCACAGGGTGAAGCATTATGGAGCCATAGAAAGGAATGAAGTCTTAAGACAACATGGACAACTCTTGATCTGATGATAGCCACAAAGACCGAGAGATAGGAAACATCTAGACAGGTGACTACCAAAACAGTATGGCTCTATGAATATGTGACAAGCCACAGATGTATGATGAATGGCTGAACCACAGCGTGTGAGACATGTCAGTGAAGCTGCAGCCCAGTGTGGTGGCTCACACCTGTAATCCCAACGCAGTGGAGGCTGAGCAGAAGGACTGTCACATAGTGTAAAAACTATTCAAAAACAGGAAGGAAGGAAGGAAGGAAGGAAGGAAGGAAGGAAGGAAGGAAGGAAGGAAGGGAGGGAGGGTATGCAAACACACACCTTTATTCTCAGCATTCAGGAGGCAGAGACAGGTGGATTTCTGTGAAATCAAGCTCAACATGGTCTACATGTTGAGTTCTAGGACAGCAGGAGCTACAGGGAGACCCTGACACACACACACACACCCCAAAACAGATTCCCCAATTTAAACCATCTCAATAATTTTTTTTATTTTTTATTTTTTTTCACATAAATTTATTTTTATTTTTTTAACAAATCTAGACCCGTGTTCCCACCCATTCCCCTGCCCCGCCAGAGCTCATGCATTCTGCCAAACATGCTTTTCATCTCCTCTCAGTCTTTCTCAATATTCTCCATGAGGAAGTTGACTGTTTATTTTTTAAAGATTTATTTTTATTTGTGGTGTGTGTGTGTGTGTGTGTGTGTGTGTGTGTCACATGAATGTGGTGCCCAGAGAGGCCAGAAGAGGGCATCAGATCCTCTGCAGCTGGAGGTACAGGTAGTTGTAAAGTATCTGCTGTGGGTGCTGCTGTGGGTGCTCAGGTGCTCTGAGCAACAAGCACCCTTATTTTTTCAGAGTTGTTGAGACTTTTTAAAAAAATATATTTTTATTGTTATTAAACTTTTTCATACATCATACATGATTTCTAAATCCAATTTAGAGTCATTTCCCTTTCCATGCCCCCCTCCTGAGCTCATGCACTCTGCCATACATGTCTTGCATCTTTTTCTGAGTCTTTCCAGAGTTTTTTTTTTTTTTTTACAAAGCCGAGGTTTATTGTCTTTTGGAAAACTTAACCGTGTCGATTTTTTTTTTTTTTTCTTTTGTTAATGTTTTCTCTCCAACTTGTCTTGCATGTGTGTGTGTGTGTGTGTGTGTGTGTGTGTGTATACATATCAACTGAATTAGAGGGTTTTCTTTTCTTTTTTTTTTTTTTTGGCTAAAAGATGTCATGTTTTCCTTAAGGAAATGTTTTGAGGCTCCTCCTTGGCAAGCCCAAACAACCATCAATCCTGCCCTTGTGCTCCACACTGGGGTCTTTCCTTCCCATGGTCACCCAAATGTGTCCAGTAACCAATAAGGTCCAGTAAGCACCACTGCATCCTGTCTTGATCTTCCTGTAGTGGCCTCCAGCAACAAGCACTCTTTTTTTTTTTTTTTTTTTTTCTTTTTGAGACAGGGTCTCCCTATAGCCCCCAAATGGCCTGGAACTCACTCTGTAGACCAGGCTGGCCTTGAACTCACAGAGATCGGACTGCCTCTGCCTCCCAAGTGCTAGGATTAAAGGCATGTGCCACCACTCCCAGCTCAACAAGCACTCAATTGCTGAGCCATCTCTCCAGCCCTAATCTTTTTAATTTTTGTTTATCTTTTACATATATTTATTTATTTTTTATGTGCACATGTGTGCCAGTGTTCATGTGGAAGTCAAAGGACAACTTACGGAACTGGGTTTTCTCCTTCTATGTGGGTTCCTGGGTGGAGCTTAGGTTATCAAGTCTTGGCAGCAAGTGCATCTCTGATTTTGCCTTTTAAAAAAAAAAAACAAAAAACATGGTCACTTGGGAATGACACGTTGCGTGGCACAGGCCTGAACAAGGCCACTGGAGTTTGCATAACAAGTGACAGCACTGCTGGACCCTGTGGCCCTCCGTGCACAGGACACAAGGGGTCCACAGGCCCACCTGGGGGACATAAGGACTCAGGATTGCTCCAGGGACAAGCAACGAGTCTCCCATGTCAGACAGCTGGCCTGCCCTGGCGAGATCAGTGTTGGTCTCAGCCCCCGGGTATATACATCTGCATGCTGAGCCAGCTCCAGGTCCTGGCTCTGCCCCGCCTGATGGGCCTGGGCTCCGCTGCTACTCAAGGCCCCCACAGCTGCTCCCTGGCAGCCCTGGCGAGATCAGTGTTGGTCTCAGCCCCCGGGTATATGCATCTGCATGCTGAGCCAGCTCCAGGTCCTGGCTCTGCCCCACCTGATGGGCCTGGGCTCCGCTGCTCCTCACGGCCCCACAGCTGCTCCCTGGCAGCTGCCAGTTTTCCCTCCTGTTTTAAATTGCAGCCTGGAGGGGTTCCTGTGCCCCCACCTCTAGAGCCCATGGCTCTCCTCTGGCTTGGCGACCAGGGAGTGCCTGGCCCTGTGAGGTGCTCTGGGCGCCCTCTCTAGCAGGCGTGGGCTGGATGGAAAATGACCTCAGAGGGCGGAGTGGCTGGACAGGCCTTAGGGAGACTAAGGGCTCCTAGGGCCAGCAGGTTCCCACGCTTCAACTGCATCTGAGCTCTGATCCTGGATCCCTGGAGCCGTGAAGAGGGGGCCTCCTTCTCAGCCCATCAGAGGCCCCTGCTGCTGCTCAGCTCCTCCAGGTGCTGCAGCTGCAGGGTCCAAGCTTGGGCAGGCACTAGCAGTGGGCTCTGCTCTCACAACCCAGGCCCTGATGCTGCAGGGGGGTCCCACTTCACAGGCCTCAGGGAACAGAAGGATGCAGACAGGATGAGGCATGGCCTTTGGCTGTTACCAGGGCTCAGCTGGACACTTGTGGTGGTCACTGAACAGATGGACAGTGGCATCAGAGCTACAGCTCTGGGCTAGGTAGCTTTAGGATCATAGGTGAGTGATATTGATTATGGGCCCAAGAAAGAGCCCTCTGCAGAGCGTTTAGACCACGCAAACCCCGAGGACTCTGTGATAAGCTAACAGGAGAGATAAGAGATGCAGGGTGCCAGCAGGCCACTCTGTGGCCAGAGGACCAGGGTGTAGTAGTGAATGTTCTTAGCACTTTAACAACCTCACAGAAGCAACTTTGTTTTGGCTCACAGCTCAGAGGATAAAATCATGAAAGGAACCCATGGCGGCAGGAGTTTGCAGTTTAGTTTGTGGCTCAGCTTGATCTCAGAGGATCAGGAAGCAGAAAATTTGGGTCTGAAGTAGGGCTGGGTTCTAACCTCGAAGGCCAGCTCCCAGTGACCCAACTTCACCATGACTGAGGCCCTAAGGTTCCACAGCTTCCCCACACAGCCCCATCAGGTTGGGGCCAAATGTTTGAACACATGAGTCTTCAGTGGACATTTCAGATTCAAACCACAACACCAGGGGACAGGGCTGGCGCCCCAGGGGGAGATGGAATGATGTCCCCTCCCTAGGTGGGAGCCAGGGCCTAGAGCTGTGATGGTCTGACACAATGCCAGGGGTCACTGGGCCAGAGAGTACAGAGAGTCCCTGCTTTCCCCACCCAGGTCTTCTAGCAGGCTGGGTCATCTTGGCAAAGCAGGGACGGGGTGCAGCCATGTTGGGTTCAGCAGAACTTACGGGGATTCAGTGGTACTGATATCCATTGCCTCCTGCATAATTACTGTCTGCCATACAAATGAAGCTTACGAGGTCAGGGAGGGGTGGGTCCAAGATGATATCTACCCTCATCTATCCATACGCCCATCCATCCATACGCCCATCCATCCATAAGCTCATCCATCCATATGCCCATCCATCCATATGCCCATCCATCCATACGCCCATCCATCCATACGCCCATCCATCCATATGCCCATCCATCCATATGCTCATCCATCCATATGCCCATCCATCCATACGCTCATCCATCCATATGCCCATCCATCCATATGCCCATCCATCCAGCCCTTTCTCAGAGGTGTGTGGAGTAGACTACCTGACCCTATGGACCCTGGTGGGCTTCTGTATAGCAAACTCATCCAGATGGTGTCCAGGCTCCCTAGACTGAGGGAAGTGGCTTCCTGGGTGGCTGCTAAAAATTCTTGGCTCATAAACACATCACCTCAGTCCCTTCCCTGTAGTTATGCCTTCCCCATGTTTTATAAATTCAATATATGGATTTGGGAATCCTCCAACCCAGAGGGACCTCACCTAGAGACCGACCTCCAGCTTCACTCCATCCTGATCATGTGACTGCTACTCCCTGTGATCCCCCTGGTACAGATATGAGGAGCAGGCCAATTCCTGTCCCCATTGTCTTCAGCATCATGGGACAGAGAGTACGGCCATGATCTCTGAATCCTCCTTGCAAGGAAGGATCAAGCTTTTGAGTGACATGGGATAAGTCTGTCCAAAGAACTATTCAACAAATTCAAAAGGCAGGATTAGGGGATTTGTGGCTTCTATGAGCTTGTCTCTTGAGGTACTGGGCCCTTGCTGGCTAATTATTTTGTCTCTGAAGACTCTGAAATCTAAGAAAAGAGAATTGAAGAGTTTGCTTGTCCCTCAGACCACCTCCAAGATCCTGTTAACACCCACCCACTCACCCATCTGTCTGTACATTTATCCATCCATCCATCTACCTATCCAGCTATCCATACATCTACCTAACCATCCATCCATTCCTCCACCCACTCCCACTCCCATCCATCCATCCATCCATCCATCCATATATACATATATATGTATATCCAAACATGTGCCCTCTGTCCATCCATCCATATATACATATATATGTATATATCCAACATGTGCCATCTGTCCATCCATCCATCCACCTTTTTATTCATCTGTTGTACACACATCCATCCATCCATATATACATATATACATATATCCAAACATGTGCCCTCTGTCCATCCATCCATCCACCTTTTTATTCATCTGTTGTACACACATCCATCCATTCACTCATCCATCATACACACATTCATCTACTGTTCATCTGTCTATCTCTTTGAATGTCTGACATAGGCAGTGTGGTACATGGGAGGGGAGTCTAGCCAAGCCTCCAGTCCCTTGCATCCCCCTTCCCTGGTTGGCTTCCCTGATGGCCGCCAGGCAGGCAGCTCAGCCTGCAGCTGGAGCTCCGGGTGGGAGCCTTGGCCTTCTGGCTGCTGTTGCTGCAGCTGAAAAGCATTTTTAGTTTACAGCAACATAATTACTCACCCCTCCTCTAGACGGGAGACCACAGGATGTCACTGGTCCAAGCTGATTCAGACTACAGAAGACAGAAAAGCTGGATATAGAGTGTAGAGACGGCAATGCCAGCAAGGAAGGTGGAGATGACTCCCTTATGCCAGGCATCCATAGGTCAGGATTTAACTGAGGCCTTAGGGCAACATGCCAGGCAGACAGGCAGGAACTGGGAGGGCTGGGTGCCTGGGCCTGGGCAGGGATGAGGAGTGGAGATGGGGGTGGGCTTGGCTGAGCTGCTGGCCAGTGTGGCCAGGCTGCCAGAACCTTGGAAGCACAGTGGGGGTGGGGGGTGCTGGGCCCAGGGTGGGGCTGGCCTCACAGCTCTGGACAGGCAAGGGAGGGGTGGGCCTTCTAGGGATGGGACATACTGGCAGAGTCCTGAAGAGGCCTGGCTCCAGTGGATTCTGCTTGGGGGCAGCTGCTGACACTCTGACACTCTGGCCACCCTCCCCAGAAGTGACCCTCAAGGTCCCTGGAGAGGCCAGGCAAGTCTGGTGATTTTAGATTCTGAATAAACATTGGATTCAGGGGATACTTGGTCACCTTCAGTCCTGGGTCAGCTCCAGACATACTGTGTTCTTTGGGGTTCTAAACTCCCTGGAGGTCCAGGTATGGGAAAAGTACTTCTCAGGCCACCTATGCCACCACCATGCTCAGAAGCCAGTGAGGATCCGGGGTAGTCAGGCTCTGTCAGAGCCCATCTAGGAGATTCCTCATCAGCTACCAGCCCTCAGCCTGAATGAGCCAGGACATGGCCCCTCCCTGCCTTGCATGTATCTGGGCAGTAGCCTGTTGTTTGTTTGTTTTTTTTTTTGCCCCCAGAGTGGGCAGCATGGGCTGCAGAGGACAACAAAGCCCTGTATGGCACTGCATATGTGGGCACTGGGGGACAGAGAAAAGCTCAAGGGGTCAAGAGGGGGCCTCCCCAGCCTCTCCACCTATCCATCATTAACTCCTTATACCAAGAACCCAGAGTCAGGAGGGCTGTGCACAGCGGGCTGAGCTCAGAGCCTATGGGAAGCTGAAGAGCCTGGTACCGACAGCAGCTGCATTTAATAAGTACTTCTTGTGCACCACCGTCCATCTGAGCCCTCCCCACAAAGAATCATCTCTGCACCCTGTAAGGAGAGCCATGTTCACTACCTGCTACAGTCTGAATCTGTTGTGTCCCCCCAAAAGCCTACATGTTGAAGACTAGGCTGCTCACTGATGATGCAGCTTGTGGGGAGTGATCGGATCTTTAGGGTTCTGGCTTCATTGATGAGGGTCATAATTTGTGTGTGTGTGTGTGTGTGTGTGTGTGTGTGTGTGTGTGTGTATAGGTGCACATGTAACCAGAAGGCAAACTCAGCTCTCCTTCCCTGGACTCGCTAGCCAGCCAGCCTAGTCCTAGTCCTTTCAGAGAGCTCCAGATTAATGACGATGAAAATGATAGAAGGTGGCTGAGCACCAACACCCAAGGTTGACCTCTGGCCTTACAGACACACACATACACACACACACACACACACACACACACACAAATAATAAATAAATAAATTTTCCTTTAGTTGTTTTTGTTGGCTATATTGTAATAGCAATGAATAACTGACAGCATGTGACCCCTTCATGGGGTTGTCAAAGCTCAGAGTCCCCTTAGGACAGAGTCCCCTAGAAGCATTTCCTCTCTATTCTTGCATGAACCTGTCATCTGGAAGGCTGCCGTCCCCTCCTCACCCTCTGAACAGGCTGCTGCCTCCTGAGGCTTTGCCTGAGATCTCACCCTGGGTAGAGACACCCAAGACCCATGCCTAGAATACTCGTGTCTGTCATGGCGTGCATGGATGTAAGCTAGTTATGGAGCCTCAGGAGGGGAAAGGACCTGTGTTCTTTCCCCAGAGTCAGGAAATCCTTGAAGGGTGAAGGGGAGATGAAGTTCCCGGGGAACTTGGCTCAGAACTTGCCCACCCTGTGTCCTATATGTAGTTTCTGAGGATTCTACCTCTGTGAGGCCTGTAGAGGAGATGCTAATGCCATAGGCCTCCTACAGGGACCCTGTACCCTTCCATAGTTGTGACCTATAGTCAGAGTCTATGATCCTCTGTCCTCTGTCCCTGTGTCAGTCCTCCTGTGGATCACGAGGTCCCTGCAGGGGGCTGTGTTCTCACTAGCTTGGTATGGTCAGACTGGCCTTGGCAGCCTGGTAGCTAGATACCACCTGGCTGTCTAGGGGAACTTGGACCCAGACACCATCTGTGTCCCTCTGTGTACCCCTGAACCTCGAGCTGAGATCACAGTATGGCCTAGAAGAAGTCACTATTTCTCCAGAGCCCCTCAGCTGTATCCTGGGAGAGCCAGCCCCCCAGAACAATCCGCAGTAATGAGAAGCGTTGCAGTGGGAAGTCACCCTGGTGGCCTAACTCACTTTAGATTGCTTGAAGCACCACATTTACCAGCTCCACAAGCGTGTAATACCCCCATTTCCTAGGCCCAGCCTTATAATTAGGAAGGCTTTCTCCTCCTTCGCCTGCGCCACACTCAGCCTCCAGCTATGACTTCCGAGAGACGTGCCCACCACCACCCAGTCTAGGGAGCAGATCCCAGTGCCAGCTTCCTAAAGGGAAACATGGAATCCTCAGGTCACCCAAAATGAGAAAAGAGCCAGGAACAACGAACAGGAACACAGATATTGGGAGGAAGGGTCATCTACTATCCCAGGAATCCTTGTGGGCACTGGTGGGGGGCACCAAGATCTTGTGGCTGAGAGATGGGATCTGCCTGGAGCCAGCCCCAATGAGGCTCTCCCCCTCCCCCAGGGTGGTTGATATGGTCTCTACTTTGGGGATTTGGGACAATTATGTACAGTGGTTTGTGGGTTTTCTTTGGTAATTGCCGGTTACCGGCCTGTAACTTCAGTCTCAGCCAGAGGCAGGGACAGTACCTGAGCCGCTGCACTGGAGGGTTACAGGAGGGCCTGGCCTGAGCCCACCAGTGCAACTGGGGAATGTCAGGACAAAGCAGCCGAGGGAAAGCCACCTGGGCATACGTTCCTACGCTCCTGTCCTGCCTGCCTCTGAGTTGGGGCAGTTGTATCTGGACTCTTTGGTGACCTCAAACCAAACAAATGCTGGTAACAGCAAAAGTTCTATCCCTAGAGACTTCTAGGACCTGCTTGAAGCCACTGGAGGCACCCAACTGGTTACCATGACAACCAGAGCTGACCCAGTGGGTATAGACAAACACAGAGGGTCTCTTGTCCAGACCACCATTCCAAAGTCTGGCCTCCCTTCTGATGGTAGAGTTAGCTCCATGCAGACATTTGCTCTTAAACCTTCCCACCTTTTCTGCACTGACTTGGCAGAGATGAGGCATGAAAGCGTCTACATGAGAGACAAGCATGAGAGGAACCTGAAGCCCTTGGATACAATTACCTAAAGAGCCAACACAGCCACTTCTAGCAGCACTGGGTGCAGAGGTCAGCAGCTGTTAAGGTCTGTTTGCCAAGGCCGGCATAGCCAGGTTTCCCAAAGACGGTCTCACAAATGGACATCACCACAGGCAATGCACACTGGTGGAGAGCTTGGTGGAAGACACAGAGCTCTCTTCACTATTCCTGGACTCACTAAATGGCCACCCCAGCACCAGCCTCTTCTCCCTGCTTCAATGTGAGCTTTCAATACCAGTATTTCCTTTGCATTTCATGCAGGAGTATTTAAGATGCTCAAACCCCAGGACCCTAAAACCACTGACCTGTACTCTACTCTCAGCAGAAGGCTCGTGGGGTTTTGTAGGATTGCTGCTGTCATTGAGAACACTCAAGAAGAGCCTGCTTCTCTACCACGAGGCTTGTGACAGCCTCCAAGCTGTTCATCTCAAACAAAAAGTGCTGGGTTCCCCATGCTTCTAGAAAACAGAGACAGTTAAGACCAGCTGGGCCTGGAGCCACAGGCCTTTTATCCCAGCTACTCAGGAAGGAAAGTTCAAGGCCAGCTTTGACAACTTGGTGAGAGTTTGTTTCAAAGTGAAAAGATATTTTAAAGGCCTATAGACGTGTGTAGCACAGTGGTAGAGCACCTGACTATAGACGTGTGTAGCTCAGCAGTAGAGCACCTGACTATAGACGTGTGTAGCTCAGCAGTAGAGCACCTGACTATAGACGTGTGTAGCTCAGCGGTAGAGCACCTGACTAGCATGTGTGAGAACCTGGGCTTCATCCCCAATACAAAGATATCATGTCCCTTTTCTATTCAATAAGTGGTCAACCTCCAAGGACAACTGCCCTCAAACATTTCCTAGGGACAGTGTCTCCCTCCAGCGCCGGCTCCACCTTGGACCTACCATTCTCTACCATATCCAGCACAGGCTGCAGCCTAACATGCTGAGAAATTTAATGTTTATGAACTGCATGTATTTTTCCTCTTATGATTTCTGGTGTTGGCATCATGCTTAGAAAGGTTTGATTGGCACAATATTATTTGAATATTATGTTTCATTTTCTTTGCACAGTTAGGTTTGCCTGCTCTGTGTAAAAACTATCCATCCACCCGGAATCTGTTTTTGTGCATAGTGTGAGGTAGGGGTCTAACCATCTGTGTGTTCTTTGGATGTCGTAACTTCTCCTATCTTCTGTACACTGCTACCCAGTGAACTACCCTCCCCTGTGTATGTGGTCTAGTACCAAACTCTGTTCTCTTCCACCAATTCAAGTCAACCTACAGAAACGAATATAATCAGCCTGGTTATGCGTGACTCCAAAACAGCTGGTTAATTCACTGAAAAGAATCGCACACCAGATGTTGGGGGATCATGTAACCCAAGGGTTGGTTCTTTATTTTCAGTTTTAGCCGAGGATTCAGATGATCGTTTGTCCACTGACTCACTCAGCAAATACATGCTGAATGCCCTGTGAGTGTCAGACTGGACTGGGTTACGGAATGAGCAGTGACCGGGACTTGTGTTCTGTACCCTCTAGACATGCACAGAGGCAAGCACACATCAGAGCATTTCTGAGAGGCAGAAGCATCATGGAAGAAACGACATACTATGGGCACGTGTGACTGATGAGGGAGGGCTTCTTGGAGGAGGTGACATTTCTTTTCCTTATTTTTTTTGGTATTTTTGAGGCAGGGTCTCCCTTTTAGTACCAGCTGTCCTGGAGCTCACTCTGTAGACCAGGCTGGCCTTGAACTCACAGAGATCCGCCTACCTCTACCTCCCAAGTGCTGGGATTAAAGGCGCTTGTCACCACGCCTGGCTAGGAGGTGGCATTTCTGTCTGAGTTTGAGGTATACCACAGATCATGCAAAGATCCAAAGTGGGGAAATTCAAGGAAGAGCAAGTGAAAATGTCCTGTGGTAGGAGCAGTGTCCTATGGACATTGTCAGTGAGGCTGGAACAAGGAGGAGGTAGGCATGAAGGAGGTGGGGGGGGTGAGGGATATGATGAGGTGAGAGTGAGGGGGAGCAGAAGGGTGGGTTCCTGAAGCAGAAATGTTAAGGGCACCAGGACACTTCTATACAACTCATTGGAGTGGATGCTAATCCCAAGCCCAAGGTGGAAATCAGGAGGATTTTCCCCAGAACCCTCCGTAACCGATGTTCCACTGTCTGCCTGCCATCTCAGCCCCTGCTTGGCAGCCCAGCGTGCCCCGGCTGAGTTTTCACCTCCTCCCCATGGGACTGCATTTTTTTCTGTTACTGCCTGACATACCCCTCTGACCTCCTGCCTGGAAAGCCAGACCCTGCACCTAGCAGAAGAAACCTAGGGTGAGCTATGAGTGGGTCACTGTGAAGCCATTAGGCTCCTAGGTCTCAAGGCAAGATGCCTCATGACTCAGTTTACCAAATCACACACAGGAAGGCTCACAAGATGGACACCCATTGTGGACAGATACAAGACGGTGACCAAGGCAGAGAGATGGCGTTGGGCAGGACTATGGTGAAGAGATGGACAGAGCCCAGCCCTCAGGCATGGTGGGGTGCCCACAGGGTCCAGATCCTGCTCCTTCCGGATAGGAGGGCAGTGGGATCCCAGCCACTTGGCTGGGTCCAGACAGGGTGGAGGTGTTTGGGCCCAGTGGGCATCAACTTAACTTCCCCTCTGAGGAGCCGTGGGGCCTGTCGGGAGGCTGGTAATTGGGCTCTGGCTGTGATTCGGGCCCCGCCGCGGGGGCCGCAGGGGGAGGCAGCTAGCTCGGCATTAAGCCTGGCTCCGCTCCGCCGGCTGTGGAATTCCTCCTCTGATCCAGCTCCAGATTGGCCTATGGAGAAATTGGGGGAGAATTGATTGGTGCCATGTTATACAAGCACGTCCCTCGTGACAGACGCCAGGCGACTGCGGTGCAGAGCCCTGGCCTGGCCCCACCTCTCCCCTGGGACCCTCTGGCTCCAAGCTCGGAACCCCCTTTCCCATCCCCACCCTGTGTACCCCTGGCTGGCCTGCCAGGCGCCTGGGAGGGGAGCTGAGGCCGCCAGTAAGGTTGCCCTATTGGGTCACACTCACTTCCCAGAGGAAGGACCCTGGGGTCTCCTAGGGTGATATTCATGTGAGGATGGGTTCCTGCCTGCTGACTGCCTGCCAGGCCCAGGACCCGGAGCTACAGGCCCCTTAGCCCCGAGCACCCCAAAGATAGAGGTGTTCACATGGGATAGAGTCAGAGATCCAAGGTATGGTTGGGGGCCCTGTCTCCCAGTCAGAAACAGAAGCAGGTAGCATGGGAGGCCGGGAGTCCAGGCCTCAGTTAGCCCTTTTGCTCCACCATGCTGGGGAGAGGCAGAAGGTGAGCCACAGGGGCTGGGGCTTCTTGTCAGGCTATGTGCCTCCATTCCTGCTGAGCAGGGCAGCCCTGGGCTGCTTAGGGAAGAGGAGCCCAGCTACTTCAGTAAATGAGCCAAGTCTTCTCACACGCTGGGGCGCTGTCTTGGGCTAAGGCTCTTCGCCATTTAGACCTGCCTTCCCCACACCTGGGAGAACCAGCCCAGCAGGCTGGAATTGTACACAGAGCCTCTTCCAGAGCCACCAGTCCCAGGGTGGCCCTGGCTGTGCTCAGGCCCAGGGACAGGAGGAGCCAAGCGGGGGGCCGTGGGGAGGCCCATCCTTGGAGCCAGGGAGGGAAAGCCCCGTGGGTTTGGCCTCTAAAGCCACTGGGTTCACAGTGTCCCCAGGCCAGCGGGCAAACTGTGAGGAAACCCCGCCCATGGGGCAGCAAAGAAGGCACCTAAGACGAGGCTTGGAAGGAATAGTCGGGGTCCACAACTGCAGAGCCACTGGTCCAGAATGAGCCACACGCAGGGCCCTTAGGTATTAGAGGGTTTGGAGCTCTAGTTCTCTTGGTTGCTGAACAAGCCAGCTGGGCTCTACTCACCCTGTGAGGACATTGTGCAGAGAACCCCTGGGGCTGGGGAAAGCTGCCTGTGGACTTTGGCCCCTGCCTGTGGTGCCTCTGAAGACCTAGGACTCACCCTCCCACCCCATTGCTTTGTGGTTTTTTTGTTTGTTTGTTTGTTTGTTTGTTTTTGTCTTTTTGAGACAGGGTCTCCCTGTAGCTCCAGCTATCCTGAAACTCACTATGTAGACCAGGCTGGCCTTGAACTCACAAAGATCCGTCTGCTTCTGCCTCCCGAGTGCTAGGATTAAAGGCGTGCACCACCGGCCTGGCAATTGCTTTGTGTTTTAAACAGGCCCTGAGCTACCAACCAACATAACATCCAGCCTCTCTCAGGTCCTAGGGAGCACCAGGCCAGGACAAGTTGCATTTGGACTCAAATCTTGATAATGGAGCCACAGGTTTTGGAGGATCCTGGTGACATCCTGCATGGTAGTGGACCATGACCTAGACCCCATGTCTTGGGGCACAAGCAGCAGAGGTCCTGGGGCCACAAATTGTCCAGCCTTGGCCTGCTTAAAGGGTGCTCCCCTCTACAAGGGTGACCTGACCTCCACATCCAAGGCCAGCTGGGGGCTGCTGTGAAATAGCCCAGTATCTGTTGCCAAGGCCCTGACTATCCAGTCATCTAACCCTGGTAGACTGCCTCCAGCTGTCCCACCTATGTTTAGGGCAGAGACCTGGCATGCATACCTGGCATGCATACGTGTCTACACAGGCGGGGCGAGGGATCCCAGAGGAGCCGAGCTGCAGCTTCTGCTTTCACGGAGCAGCAGGCAGATCCACAGGCCGCCTGCTCCACAGCGGCCCGGGTGTGTGGTAGAGAATCAAGTTACCACAGAGGAAAGCTCCTCCTCAGGCTCCTCTCTGCCAGCTATTGGGGGGGAGGACATCTTAGAGAGAGCAGGGAAGCCAGCGAGAAGGAAGGCAGGCAGCGAGCAGGAAGGCAGGCAGCAAGCAGTGGGACACGGTTCAGCCAAGTTGACACTTGACTCTAAGAGTGAAGGGACCAGCTCGGCTTGCCTATGTGCTGGCTCTTGTCGTTGTCCACCTACAGCAGCATTCTGCTCTCTCCCCTTGTTCTAGACGTGACTATAGAGGTACAAAGAGGGCCATTCACTGTAGGTGGCCCAGTGGTGAGGAGTGTTAACCCAGGGCGATCCTGTCCCCTGCTTTAACCAGCATTCCCTCACTTGCAAACTCACCACCTCCAGGAAGCTGCCTGGACCCCTCCACCAGAGCTGGCTCCCATTCCGCACCCCCACTTCTCTGGCATCTATATCCCAGGTACAGCCAAGGACCTGATCTAGGGCTGCCTCACACACACCATCCCAGCTCAGCCTGGCCACAGCAGAGTGTGTGTAGGGGTGGAAGGAAGGGGGAGGCAGGAAAATGGGCGCCTTCACGCTGTAGGCCTGGCTGTGTGCTGTGCCCTGACCTGGCCCAGCCAAGCCATGCCCCCCCCCCCTGCCCGGGGCCTGCCGTGCCCTCCTCCGCTCGCGCGGCTGGCGGCAGGGCCTCCCCGTGTGGGACCCAGCAGCCACCTGCTGCCCACAGCCGCAGCCGCACAATGGGGCCCTTGTGCGCAGCAGGCAGCGGGCAGTGCCTCCCAGCCCACCCCGGGCTCAGAGCCCTGTTGTGTGGGGGTGGCTGCCCTGGATGGGCAGTATGGATCCAGCCAGGCTGGCCCCACCCACCCTGGACCACAGTTCTCCTGCCTCTCCCCAGCACCCTAGCAGTCCTTACTCCTGTCTCTTGGGGGAAAAGTGGTCTACCTGCCTGAGGATGAGAGCCCTGTGTCAGGAGCGGACCCCCGGGGTCTCCAGAAACTCAGAGCTAAGGGCTGTGTCGCCAAATCCCCCTACTCTCCAGCTTCACCTTGGCCCCATATCTCTGCTTCCTCAGGCCTTGGCAGAGAACATACAGCAGGTGATGAGGCTGCCGCAGGCCACGTCCTACTGAGAACACATACTTTTAGAGAAGGGTCTTCTCAAGAAGCCTGCAAGGTACTGCTCACGGGGGTCTCCTACAACAGATGTAGGAGCCCACATGTGTGGCCATCCTGATGGGGTTCAGGCATCCAGTGCCAAGTCAGAGGCTGTAAGATGCCACAAGCATTTTGGGTAGGCAGCCATCAGTTGGGGTACTGCCTTCCAGCATCAGACTCTGGGAGGCTCAGAGTCCACACATCCTGGAGGGGACAGAGGCCACTCGTCACTGGCCACCTGGGGTCTGTGGGATCTGTGGGAATATTATTACACTGTCCCTTTCCCCCACTGCAGGATGAGGGCTACGACTCCACAAGTCAACCTGAGCTTAAAAAAATTAGTAGGGGGCAAAAGGAGTGCAAGAAGGAGCCCACCCCAGGGACGGCAGGCCAGAGAAGCCAGGCTGACCAGAGGGCGGGCAGGAACACCGAGGGCTGGACTCAGCAGAGCCTAAAGCCATTCCTCCATTTCATGACCTTGTACTTTGCCCCAAAGTCTAGGAGGGTGGTGTTTCTGTTGTTTGCCTCAGAAGACTTTAGGTTTGAATTGGACTCTGGGTGGGGCAGAGGGTGCTCAGGGACAGCTTGTTGTCCCCACCTCCTCTCTTCTCTTTGGGAAACCTGGCCTCAGTGACTGTGGCTGGGCATGTGGACCCTAAGGAAACCCTTACTCTCTGTAGGCTGGCAGCCATGGGAAGATCCCCAACCCCCACTGTGAGATCACCCAAGCATCTCCTCAACCACAAGGACTTTTACACGGCTACTGGGGCTTTGAAAGAGACTTACTCTGCCAGCCTGTGGGGTCTCTGAGTAGAGCTCCATGCATGTCAGCCTCATGTTATGCATGGTCATTAACCCTGAGGACCACATATCTTCTGGTCAGCCCTGCCCATAGCCTTGAAGCAATTGAAAGGTACTCTGGGGCCCAAGCTGTGTCTGTGTACCCTGGCTTGAGAATTTTCAGTTTATCCTGAGCTGTTTCCTAGCAAGAGGGGGCCTGGGACCTATCGTAAAGATCCTCACAGCTACTTGGGAGCATGTCCTAGCCTCATGGTAAGCCCCAGAGGAGGCCTAGCCTAGACCCCCACCTGCGGCTGCTCTATGGAGGGCAGGCCCCCACCTGGGCCAGGGACATGGGCCCCACACCTCCTCAGTGGTATGGGACAGAACCCTGAACCCAGTGGGGATGACCCCCTAACAAGAAGGCCTTACCCAGCCCCCACTTCAGAAGCTACCCCTTGTTAGTCTTGCTCAAGGAGAAAGGGCGGCTTCCCATACAAGCATGTTTTGATCTGGCTATTGCAGGCTGCAAGCTCAGGGTCCGCATGGCCAGTGCAAGGCTGAGGATTTCCTCCTGAGCCTGAGGCCACAGCTGTACTCACACTGGGAAGGGAAGGAAGTGGGGTGGGGACATAAGGTGGTGGAATCCAGTGCGGGTTTGGGGAACCAGTACCAGCTGCCACTAGGTGTTTCCAGTGGTGACTCAGGTATAGCCTGGGTGGGGAGGCAGGCTGGGAGTGACACTTCTCAGAGGGCAGAGGGTCATGTGCCTTAAGGGCTGAAGCACAAAGGGCACTTTGCACCGTGACCCTCTCATTCTTCACCATGTCCTGGACATAGGGTCAAGGGTCAGGGCCCTCATCTACCAGCAGTACGGGGACCTGAAAAGGTGGTGGTCAAGAGCCCCATGGCTCTTCTGGGGTAACTGCCCTTGGTCAGTGAGCCGCAGTGCTTGGCATTGTCAGGGTATTTGAGACAGGCTGCAGCAGCTGTGGTTAGTGGGCCAAGAGAGGCAGGCCTGTGCCAGCACCTTGGTTGGTAGTCCAAACCCTGCGAGAGCAGGGAAAGGCCTAGAGGCTGGGGACACGTGCAGCTTGAGGAGTGGGCGCTGTGGATATCTGGCTCTGGCCAACCCTGCCACCCACTCTGTTCAGCCTCTCATAGCCTCTGTCAATTCTGGGGAACCCCAGGGGCAAAGAGACTGGGCTGGGCTTAGGATCTGGGCACATCTTAGAATGTGTCCCCATGGGTCACCCCAGTATCCAGGATGACTGAGTTGTAGCAGTACGTCATTGCAGGTTCATGAAGTTAGGGAGTCCTCGTTGAAAGGGTTGAGAGGGGAGTACAGAGTTATCTGAGGTTCCATGCACAAGTGGGGCTAGAGCTAAGCTGGGAGATGGGAGGAACACAGAATGGAACGCTTTTACCAGAACTTTCTGACCATCAACATAGCTAGACTTGTCTGAACTCGATATCCAGCCCAGTGGGTAATCCCAATAGACCTAAAGCATTGGGCCTGTCTCAGTCCTGGAGAAAGCCAGAAGAGCTGTGGGTTGAGGGTAGGGCAGAAGCTCGCACCATTACAGTTGACCCTGGGGAATGAGTTTGGTGGGCATGGGTGAAGGGTTGCCTACAAGAGTATGGGGAACCCCAAAGCTGCCACAGGGGGAAGTCTATCTAGCAAGGATGATGGCTTCTCTATAGCTGAATTCATGAAGCCTGTCTTCAATTAACCTCCCCCAGCCTATAATACTCTAGTACCTCCTAAGACCCCATGTTCAATTGGGACAGAATTGCTTACAAATGGCTAGGAGGTGCATCAGGAATCTCAGGCAAGGGTCCAATGACCCTCCCCACTCCTCCTCCTCTGAGGAAACTCAATAATCAACACGCCACTCTTCACGGTCTCTTGAAAGCAGGCACAGCTGATCCAATGAAGATGATGCCTGGTTTGCTCAGAGGACCACGTTCTACAGCAGAACTGTATGCCGGGGTCTCAGATTCCCATCTCTGAAGACGGCCAGATTGGAGGGCATCCAGAGGATGGTTCAGAGGGTGAGCAGCAGACCCTGTCCCATGCCAACAAGTCTTGAGGGCCACCTGAAGGCTGTTGGCCAGGTCCTTGGCTTCTTGGCCTCTTGGTCTTTTGGAAAAGGCAAAGAAGTCAGATTAGGGTGTGGAGCCCAGGAGTGCAGCTGGAGGACAGGGTATAGCAGGAACCACCTGCCAACAACTCATCCCACCCCGAGGGGACGGGCACAATGATGCCAAGTTCTAGGGACGACTGCACCTAGCCCATGGCAGACGTTAGTGCCAAATACATTCTTGAGAGCCTCAACTGGCCTGAGAATCGGGGTCTGCCTCTGGGTGTTTGCAGAGGCCTAGGGGACTGTGCAAGGTCCAGGTTTTGCTCTGGGATGGCCCTGGCTTGCACACCACACGTGGCTTGGACCCTTGACTGACCTCTGGCTAGCGTTTTGGGGCAGACCCACTATGAGCCAGTGGAGGCCATGCAGCTGCGGCCACAGGCAGCTGGGGCCAGTGAGGAGGTATGTTAGAACAATCGAGCTGAGACGAAGGTCTTAATGGCAAAACCACTTCTTTCAAGAGAAAACATGATCCACGGCCAGCCCAGTGCAGACACACCAGGGTCTGGAAAAGAGAAGCCCCAAGGACCAACAGCCCCAGGAGCCGAAGTGAACCTGCTGCTGAGATATTAAACTTCTGCCCCAGGGAAGCGATAAAATAAACATCAACCCAGCGCTGTCTCTCAGAAGCGAAGGCTCCTGCGATGAGAAATCCAGACCCAGTCAGGGCTAAAAACCACGCCCCCAGATGTGGGAAGATCCCAAGGAAGAAACACAACCCAGATGATCACCTGCCTGCAGCCCTGGCCCCTCGCAGCCAGGGAAGCTCAGCAAGGTGTCTGATGGCCCTGGTGGGAGTATACTGATGGATCTGGCACTGGGGCTACCTGCAGGGAGGTGGCAGTGACAGATATGAGACAGACCCTGCTTCAGAGTAAGCAGGACCAAGGTGGCCTGGGACCATGTCTGCCTGAGTATTCATGTCTGGCCCAGGCCTCCGTCATTCTGGTCAAGTCAGGACCAGACTGGGGGAACTGGATGACTTCCTCTTCCTCCTCCTTCCTGCCGCCCTTTCCGTCTCACCCTCCTCCTCCTCCTCTTCTCTCTCATCCCTTCCCTCCCCCTTTTTCTTTCCTACCCCCGTCCTCCTCTGTCCTGCTTCCACCTTCCTTCTTTGCCTCTTCTTTTTGAGACAGGATCTTACTATGCATACCAAGCTAGCCGGGAACTTCTGATCTTCCCTCCTCAGTCTCTGAGTGCTGGGTTTACAGATGTGTAACACCTGCCTGGCTTTTCCTCTTCCTTTGAGGCAACACCCAGTGAGTCCCAAGGTCTTGGGAACCAAGCCATTGGGCAACACATTCCCACCTGGATATCTCCTTGGTCCTGTGGTACTTCAGCTGTGGCAGAAGGGGTGAAAGGATCTTGGGTGGTCACCTGTTTCACCTTCCTCTCAGCCAGCTGAGGCAAACATCTAGCATGGTTCCTGCATACACCTGAAGTAGACATCGCTCATTGAACTGGATGCTCATGATCCTTAGCACATAGCACATTCTGCTAAGCAGCCTGGCCATCTAGTCTGTGGACTGAGAAATCACACACACACACACACACACACACACACACACACACACACACACGCCTACCCACAGCCAACAGGGGCCTCTGCCTAGAAGAGCAAGGTCTTCCCTCCTCCCCAGCATTCCTGAGCCCTGTCCTATACTTGATACTGAAAAGCTGATACCATGACTCCAGTCTACTGTCTCCAGGCACCGTGTTGTACCACAGGCCAGCCCCTTAGACCTCAGTATGGGGCTTGGATGTCTGTAGTGCTAAGGCGTCAGCCTTCGTACACATGGCAAAGCAGCACAACATGACCAAGGCCCATACAACCCCTGGCTCTGACTCCTTCTGGTCATGAGTCTTAGCTCTGGCTCAGGTGATGAGGTCCGCTCAAGGACAGAGCCTCAGGAGTCAGGATAGCCACCAGATATCACTCCTAGAGGAAATACCACAGGGAAATGTCTGAGGCGACAAGCCACTGTGGCGAGGAAGCAGAAGGAACATCTGAAGTGGTTCTGCCAGGTTCCGGGCACTGGGCACTGGGCACTAAGAGCTCATGGAGGCCACATTGGTCCCTACACGTTCTCTGACTTACTTGTGCCAGCAGTACAGGCTATGTGAAGGTCCTGAGGTTACTGTAATGAGTGGCTCAGCCTCGGTACCTCGGCAGCAGGAGCATTCCCCTCCCTGGCCTGGAAGAAACCCACCCAAGCCCAGGTCTCTACAGGGCTGCCCTCGCCTGGCTGTGGGGGATTGCCCCGGTGTCTTGGGTGTGTGGGCTGTGGACATGGTGCTTCCGGTGTCCGCCTCTGTTGTTCTCAGGGATGCTCGTCACTGGATTGAGAATCACCTAATCCCACACAATCTCAGCCCAGCTAGTTACATTTGCAGAGATCCCATTTCCGAGTAAGAATTCCAAGTGGGGCTGAATTTGGAGGACATTTTACCCCAGCATAGCTGCCAGTGGTTGGAAGGTGGCTGTGGAGCAGCACCCACACCCCCCACCAGAATACCCAGCTTCTCTGTACAGAGGTCTCCACCCATGGCCTTTGGGGTCAATCACTTCCAATGAATCCATCCTAGGCCCAGGTACAACTAGGGAGCTGTCTCCATCCTCAAAGAGGGATTGATGGCTTATGATGATGGGGCCTGGAATAAACTGAGAGGAACTCTGAGGGACAGAGAGGACAACAAGGGCACCCGAATGAGTTAGACAGGTAGCAGAGGCCCAGAGGGCAGGGGAGAAGAGGGGGGCTGAGAAGCCAGAGTGAATAGGAGACCAGGAGGCCACGGAGAAGGGAGATCAGAGCTGGGGATGGGGGTGAGAGGAAGCCCAAGGACAGGAAACCCAAAGTTTCCTAATGGAAAGGGCAACCAACGTGTGTTAGCTGAGGCCAGCCAGGGCTGCACATAGCTTCCAGCCAGGGCTGCACATAGCTTCCAGCCAGGGCTGCACATAGCTTCCAGCCATTCCAGGGCCAGGATGGGTTCCTGGGAGCAGCACGGGTTATGGAGTGGGAGTAGCAGCTTCCAGGTGACAAATGTTCACAAATGGTGTGAATAGTCCCTTGCCTGGCCATGGCTGATGTGTGGAGTGGACACTGGCTACAGGCTGGAAGGCCAATGAGGACAGCAACCTCAAGGTACCAGAGCTTTGATGGAGGGAGCTGTGTTGGGGTAGGGCCCCCATGGTCTGGACATGAGGGGAACAACTGAAGGGAGGGATCCGCTTGTGCCTGGTTACACACCGTGGTCGTGTGATCCCCTGTCTATTCTCTCATCCTGGTGGCAGTAGGGGAGGGGGCAGACATTGCTTCACTGACACTGTGTTTCCCCCGGGCTTGAAGCCTCCAAACCCACAATTGCCCAGGACCTCCTCCTAGAGCTGAGTGGATGAGGCCCAGGGCCCTGCACCCCTGGGATCCATCCTTGGCTGGCTGGGCTGGCTGGGTGTGGGGGGGATTGGGGGGAGGCACACCTGCTCTGCTATGGGATGGGGGGGCTTCCGGGCCTGCAGCTGTTGGCCCTGAGGACAGACAAGGCCTCCCCTACAACAGCTGGGCCGGAGGCTTGGGAGCCAGGAGAGCCCAGAGCCCAGGCGGCCTCCACAGGGGATCAGTTACAGTGGCTGCAGATGCTGGGGGAGGTAAGGGGTGAGGAGGGAAAGGGACACAGGGACTGCAGACCACCCTCCTCATACCAGGTTTCCCACCTCCCACCACCCCATGTGGCCCAGGGACCCCAGTCACAGCCCTTTTGGGGCTACCTCCTATGCAGTAACACCCCAGCTGTCCCTTGGAAACCTCTGCTCAGGGTCATGGCACCCTGCCTGTTTGGTGAGCCCCTCCTCTGTCCTTTGGGCAAAGTGCAATGACAGCTGCTGCCCCAATCTGAGCATTGCCTGGTTCCCAGCAGGTATGTGTGGCACTGAGGGGGAAAAGACCTCACTGTAGGTGAACACTTGGGGATGCCCTCATGGGGACCATGTTACCCTTGAGCCTTTTGGTCTGTCTACATCAGAGACCAAGACATATTAGCTTACAGTAGGCTCTCAGTAAATGCTTTCAGAGGGACAGAGCACCGGCATGGTAAGGGCTGAGCATGCAGGAGAAGGGGGACACAGCCCCTCTCCTGGGACCCTGTTGTCTGGTTCTGACCGCCCACATCCAGCAAAGCACAGAGCAGGGCTGAGTCTGGGACAGAAGCAGCAAAAGGATGAAATGGAAACTCAGCAATGCAGGTAGTGGGCTCTGGGTAGACCACACTAGGGCCTAGCCCCTCCCGCCACTGCAGGCCAGCCCAAGTCACACCTCGCAGGGCCCCAAGGGTCTGGAGTAGACAAGCTGAGACTGCACAAGGGACACCATTGTGGGTCTCTTCCCTCCTTACCAGAGTGTCTGAAGACACTCAGGACACGACTGCCCCAAATGAGGCTGTGGCAGGCAACCCTTGCTCTGCTATGGGATGGGGCGGGGGGTGTGCTTCACAACACCAGGGTGCTGGGTGTTATCTGCTTTGCCCAGCTGGCTATGGTCCCAGACAGCCGGTTCAGCAAGGGACAAGCCCAACTACTGGGCCAAGGATGTGTTGGCCTGGCTACTGAAGGACCAAGTGGCTGGTTCGCCGGGATTTGGGGATTTGAACCAGCTGCTGTGGCAGGTGTGGCCAGCCTGGCTGTTGGAGTCCACAGGCTGTCTGGAGAGTGGCCAGCCAGCTGCCGGGAGGCTGAGTCTGGCAGGCTGGCCACTCTCTGGGGCAGCAGAGCCAAAGGAGGGAAGATGGAGCATGGGGTGGCAGGAAATCCCTATCATGTGTCTGGCAGGGTTCAGATCCCCAAACGGACACTGCGGCAGCTGGTCAGGGTGGCCAGAGCCTTCTCTGGGTTCTCAGCATGGCCTGAAGGCAGGGATTTCAACCACAATGTGGGAAATCCTAACCATAATGCAGGAGGCATTATGGTGAGGACCCCTCCCCTCATCTTGGGGTCTGATCAAGCTGGTGGGGGAATTTCACTCGTGTTGTACAATGAGCATTTGTGAACTGTACGGGCGCCCTCCAGTGGCCAGTTCTGACAGATCACACCAGGCAGATGGGCCCTGAGAATTGTGGAGATGCGACCTGGAGGTAGGGGCTGTACAGAGGTGTCAGAGGTGATTTGGAACATTTCCCATCTGGGTAGGAGGTTTAGGAGAGCCAAGGTAGGGAGGGCAGGAAGGAGGCTGCCTGGGCTAGGATCCCCAGCAGCAGATCTGGTAAGGCTCAGAAATCCATTAGGGAAGCCCAGCCAAGCAGGTGTGATTAGTACATCCTGAGCATCAGGTTCAACTCTATGGGAACAAGTAGAGCAGCCCAGGGACATCCTCCCAGTGGCGCAGGGACAGATGTCACACACCTGGGTCTTGGCTAGGCTGTGTGTATTCCCATGCCTCCAAGATGTCAGCATATGCCAGAAACAGCATGGTTAGGTAAGCCAGGCTGGGGCATGGCTGTAGTCTTGCAGGGTGATGTCAAAACAGAGAAACATTAAGGAAGAAGGCTGCTGGATGAATGGGAGTGGACTCCTTGGGGATGCTCAAGAGCCTGGGCTAGGTGTGAGGCCAAGCCCAGATAGGGTGCCCACAGAGGCTGAAGTGGGCCAGTGTTGCCATCAAAGCCAATCTGAGGGGTGCTGTTTGGCCAGGTCCCCAAGGAGAAGGCAGAGACACTCTCGCTCTCCCACTCCCCAGGCCTCAGCCATCCTCTACGCTACACACCATGTACACAGGAGCAGACCTGCCTAGAAGACCTGTGGGTCCCTCAGGACCCAGCATACGCTGTAGACATTTGACTTGGCCATAGGGGCAGGCACCTGGACATCTGGAGGAGTGAAGGTGGTGTGTTACTGAGAACATCAAAGCTCAGGGACGCTGAATGACTGGACAAGGCTGCACACTGGAAGCTGCTGAGGAGCCACTTCCTGCTCTGACCCCTGGGAGTGGAGGGCCGCTGGCCTGGAAGCCGTGCCCTCAAGCCAGTTCAAGAAGGACCATGGATAGAAGTGATGGGGCCCTTCCAAACCCGACCCTCAGTGTCTTAGGTGCAACCTGGCCAGAACTATCCTGCCTCTGCTTCCATTCTTCCCAGCTAATGCAGCTCCATGCAGTGACCACTATGTCCACCAGATGGCACCAAAAGCTTGCCTGTCAAGTCACCTATGGTTGAACCCAGAGGGCTGGCTGGGAGCTGAGCTGAGGTCCTCCATTGCTGCTCAAGGTCCTCCTCCCTCTAGGCCTCCAGACAACAGACACTGATGCAGCTGAGGGAGGCAGTGGCAGCCCCTGCTGGGTGAGTGGGGTACACGATTCACTCTTAGCCCATTTCCCTGAGGGAAGGTGAAGGGAGCCACATCCCCTCCTAGGAAACCCAGGAGGTGGGCCCTGTACTGGTTGCTGAGTCTCCTCTTCCCCCCTCTTCTGGTTTTTGCTGCTCAGGCAGGATCCAGGGAGGGAGTTCAGTGCTGGGAGGACAGGAGCTGGGTATCTCCCAGCCTGGATACCAGGGAATTGGGGGGGGGGGTCCCAGAAATAGGACCTGAAGGGAAAGCCTGGATAAACAGTGTGAACCCCAGTGTTCAGTAGGCAGAGGCAGGAGGATGAGAAGTCCAAGGCCAGCCAGGCATGGTGGCAACACAGCTTTAACCTCAGTACTCAGGAAACAGAGGCAGGAAGGTCTCTGTGAGTTGGAGGGCAGTCTGTTATACATAATGAATTCTAGGCTGGATAGGGGTATATCGTGAGATCCGGTCTCAAAAACCAAAAAGATAAACAAAAGAAGTTCAAGGCCATCCTCAGCTACATAGTGAGATCCAAGGCCAGTTTATGCTTCATGAGACCCTGTCTCAAAAAATAAGAGAAGTCTGGGAACCACTGTGCAGAATCAGATTCACTGGAAGACAGGAATTGACAAGTAGCCCGTGTCCGGACGCTCCATCCCCACCCTCTCCCCAAGCCTGAGTTGATCCTCACATGATGTTGTAATTTGTCTTTTCAGCTAATTATCACAATGTCAGCATGACATAGATTGCAGTAAGAGTCTGAAAGAGGGCCTGAAGGCTTGGAACAGGCCCCAGAGCTTACGGGAACTGTGAACATTTCCTACGTACCTGCTTGGCTTGGAGGGAAGAGAGCCCAGTCTTTGAGAAACTGAGAGCTGAGCCCCCATATCCTGCCCTCCACTCACCCCATCCTGAGAGCCCCTCCGAGTTCCACTTGGCTATTCCTACCCTGGAAGGGACAGCCGGTCCTCTTCCTCCTCCCATCACGTCAGGGGCCT
Organism: Rhizomys pruinosus; assembly: GCA_009823505.1. Taxonomy (NCBI): domain Eukaryota; kingdom Metazoa; phylum Chordata; class Mammalia; order Rodentia; family Spalacidae; genus Rhizomys; species Rhizomys pruinosus. The sequence goes on from VZQC01014962.1 coordinate 99,099, forward strand.
CATGTCTGCTTCTCCCTGAGTGGCCTCAAGAATCCTTTCCTGGGCTGGAGAGATGGCCTAGCGGTTAAGAGCGCCGACCGCTCTTGCAGAGGACCTGGGTTCGATCCCCAGCACCCACATGGCAGCCAAGAACCTTCTGAAGCTCCAATTCCAGGAGAACTCCAGTTCCAGGGGAATCTGACGCCCTCTTCTGACCTCCGCGGCATTGCACGACACGGGTGCACAGACCTGCATGCAGACACATACAGAAATAAATAAAATTAAAAAAAAGAATCCTTTACTACATTTCATAAGGCAAAGGAGGTTAGTGACAGGAGCCAGACATTGGACACAGTGAACCTCTGTTTCAGTCTAAGTCTTCAATCACCATGGCCCTCCTAGGCCTTGCTGGCAAATGTCACCAACAGGAACATCCTGGTGACTCAGCCTCAGTCTCCCTTCAGCAGTGCCCTGTGCTGCCCACCAAGTGACCTGTCACCAGACACCTTTAATTCTCTGGTCTGCTGTTTAGATCATGCACCTGTGCTCGTTGTCTGACAAGTTTGACTTGCAGGTTTTATTCATGTATTTTGGGCTTTTGTACATGACTGTGTTGGCTTCTACTTCCACTTTCACCTCTGCCATCCTCTTATTCTGCTGGGTGATCTCTGGCGGGTCTGCTGCTCTTCTGACACTCATATGCATTTGTAGGTACCCTTCTCCCTTCTTGGTGTGAGCTCATCAGAGTCATTTCTGTGGAGCCCATGCTCTGGGAACATTTCTACAGATTGTCACATTTACCCTGCAGGATCCTGGTGACCACTAAATAGGACCTTTGTGTCCCCAGAGTTGCTGGCAGAGTTCTGTCAATGCCAAGGCCCCTGACTCGAAAGGCAGTGGACACTTGGGTGCAGACTCAGGTCCCAGCACCCCCTGCTGCTCTCAGCTGTGGGCTGAAGGTTCCGCTTGCACCTGCCTGAGCCTCCCAGGTCTGGTTACCTGCAGTATCACCTCCTTCCTCGCAGAATGAGGCAGGATGACTTGCAAAAGCCACAGCATGCAGCTTGCCATGAACTCCATTTTCTTCTTTTTTGGTGTTGCTTGATCTCAACAGCTGCAGACCTGGACAGGCCCAAGGCCCTAGAGTCAGGTGAAGTAGAAGCAGACCTCAAAAATCAGGTCCTAGCATCTGGTCTCAAAGGTGTACGTGTGGCTCACGTCTGTGGTTGATGGCTGGGGACTGCTGCCCAGATCAGGTTGCCTTGGTTCCAGACCTCCCAGATGAGCAGGTGGATTATTGACAAGGACTCATCCAAATCCCAGAGCCTTAGGAGGGAGGTTAGGGGAGCCCTGATACCCTCAGTGGCCAGGACCTCCTCATTTTGAGCACCCAAGATGGAGGAGAAGGTTTGGAAATTATGGGCAGCTATGCAAGGACAGTGGGGCACACTAGGGTGTCATGGGGTGGGCAGTGAGCTCTCAGGACAATTGCCATGTGGCCTTTGGATCCTAAGGTCACAGATGGAGGATTTGCGGGGGGTGGGATATATATATCTATGTATGTGTGTGTTTGCAGATGTGTGGGCATACATGTGTGGAAGCTACAGACTGACATCAGGTATCTTCCTTGAGCACTTTACATCTTATATATAGAGGCAGGAGTCTCTCACTTGAACCTAGAACTTGCTGATTTGTCTAGTTATTCTAGCTAGCTTGCTTACTCTGTTTTCATCTCTAGAGTGCTGGGATTACCAGCAGTGACATATACATGGGTGCTGGCAATTCAAACTCCAGTCCTCCCACTTGAGTTACCCCTGCTTTACCTGCTGAGCATCTCCTCAGCCTCAAATGGAAGCTCTTTTTAATTTTATTATTTATTTTTTTATTTTATGTGTATGAGTGTTTTGCCTGCATTTATGTATGTAAGTGCACCCATGTTATACAGTGCTTACAGAGGCTAGAAGAGTGTTGTGGACCCCTTTATGAATGGTTGTTAGCCACCATGTGGGTGTTGGGAACTGAACCTGGGTCCTCTGCAAGAACTGTCAGTGCTCTTAGCTGCTGAGTGATTTCCCAACCCCCTTTTTTAAACCTTTACTTATTCAGGGTGTGTGTGTGTGTGCGTGCGCGCGTGTGTGTGTGTGTGTGTGTGTGTGTGTGTGTGTGTTTGCATGCCATGCCATGGTATACATGTGGAAGTCAGAAGGCAAGTTTCTAAAGCTGGTTCTCTCCCTCATGTGATTTTCAGGGACTGGATTCAGGTTGTCAGTTTTGGCAGTAAGCATCTTTACCCAGAAGGCTATCTAGTCAGCTCCAGATGGTGGCTCTTAAACACCCCAAGAACCATTTCAAGCCTTGTTGAGCTAACATGTAGATGAATTGCTCCCTAGACTGAGAATGCTAAGCATTCTCAACTGAGCATGCCCAGTTGTCCATTGAGGCCAGCTCAAGGTCTGCTCAGACTAGGGAGATCCACTGGGCATGCTCAGATCTAGGACTTGGCTTGGACTAAACAGACAACAAAAAGTCTCAAGGACTCATTCCCCTTGGGGCCCCAGAAGAGTCTCTCAAGGAACCCAGCAACCCAGCACGCAGGATCAGCCTCACACCTCTGCTTCTATGTCTACTCAAATCAACAAGCCCCATCTCATCCTGGGGCATGGAAGAAAGAGTATGTGGGGCTTGGAAGGGAGGCCTAGGGAAGACATCTGGGGAGTGAATGTCACCAAGGTCAGAGGTAAATGGAACCCCTCAATTCAAAGGCTTGTGTTCATACAAGCTTTGTTTGAATTGTATCTACCTCCCCAGAAAGATAAGGTGAAATCTGGACTTCTAGAACCTGCCAGGGTGGCTCTATTAAGAAACAGAGTCTTGGGCTGGAGAGATGGCCTAGCAGTTAAGAGCGCCGACCGCTCTTACAGAGGACCCAGGTTCGATCCCCAGCACCCACATGGCGGCCAAGAACCGTCTGAAACTCCAATTCCAGGAGAACTCCAGTTCCAGAGGAATCCGACACCCTCTTCTGACCTCCGTGGCATTGCACGACACGGGTGCACACACCTGCATGCAGACAGTACATTCATACACATACAGAAATAAATAAAAAAAAATTAAAAAAAAAAAAAGAAACAGAGTCTTTGCAGATGACTGTGCTAGGTTTAGGCTATACCAGGCAGGTCTCCAGTCCAGTGAGCACTGACCTATGTGTAAAATGGCAAAAAATGGCATAGAACAGAGATCCCTGCATGGCCATGTTGATCACTGCACTGTTCACAATAGGCAAGATCTGGGCCAGGCCTAGATGTCCACCACAGAGGAACAGGTAAAGAAAATGTGGTTCACATATCCATTGCAATTTGCTCAGCCATAATGAAGAATGAAGTTGTGATATTTGTGGGGAAATAGATAGAATAAGATATTAGAGGGTTGGAGAGATGGCCTAGGGGTTAAGAGTGCCGACCGCTCTTACAGAGGACCTGGGTTCGATCCCCAGCAACCACATGGTGGCCGAGAACCATCTGAAACTCCAATTCCAGGAGAACTCCAGTTCCAGGGGAATCCGACACCCTCTTCTGACCTCCGCGGCATTGCACGACACGGGTGCACACACCTGCATGCAGACAATACATTCATACACATAAGAAATAAATAAAATTAAAAAATATATATTAAAAAAAGAATAAGATATTAGAATGTGCTGGGCATTGTGGTGCACACCTTTAATCCCAGCACTCAGGAGGCAGAGGCAGGTGGATCTCTGTGAGTTCAAGGCCAGCCTGGTCTGGTCTACATAGTGAGTTCCAGGACAGCTGGAGCTACAAGGAGACCCTGTCTTAAAAACACACACACAAAAATGATATTAGAATGCAAAGCAGAACAAGGCTTGGAGAGAAAAATATCCTGATATATAGGTATATATAGATATAGATATAAATATATATGAAGAGAGGATAAAGATCCTCTCTCTCTCTCTCTCTCTCTCTCTATATATATATATATATATATATATATATATATATATTTGAAAGGAGAAGAAAGACTATTTGGAGGGAGAAAGGTGATAACAAGAGGGAGGGGAGAAGAATGAGGAGGGCAGTGGGAGTGAACAAGATCAAGGTACAATAATGATATGTGCATGGAATGTGATAATTAAACCCATTATTTTGTACCTTAACTAAAATCTTTTTAAACCTTTTTTTAATTTTTATTTTATGTGTATGAGTGTTATGCCTGCATGTGTATAAGTACACCTATGTCATGCAGTACCTACAGAGGTCAGAAGAGGGTGTTAGAGTCCCCTGGATCTGGAGTTCTGGATGGTTGCTAGCCACCATGTGGGTGCTGGGAACTGAACCCTGGTTCTCTACAAGAGCAGCCAGTGCTCTTAACCGCTGAGCCATCTCTCCAGCCCCTAAAAGCCTTTTTTTATATATATAATTAAATTTTTTTTTTATGTGTATGAGTGTACTGTCTGCATGTAGGTTGGTGCACCTGTGTCGTGCAATGCCACGGAGGTCAGAAAAGGGCGTCAGATTCCCCTGGAACTGGAGTTAAAGACGGTTCTTAGCCACCATGTGGGTGCTGGGAATTGAACCCAGGTCCTCTGCAAGAGCAGTCGGCACTCTTAACTGCTGAGCCATCTCTCCAGCCCTCCCTAAAAGTCTTTTTTTTTTTTTAATTTTGGGTGATTTCATCATTTGACCTAAAAGTCTTTATTTATTTATTTTTTTTTTGGTCTTTTTGAGACAGGGTCTCCTTGTAGCCCCAGCTGTCCTGGAACTCACTATGTAGACCAGGCTGGCCTTGAACTCACAAAGATCCGCCTGCCTCTGCCTCCCGAGTGTTAGGATTAAAGGCATGTGCCACCACACCCGCTGACCTAAAAGTCTTTTAAAAATGCAATAAGACCCAGCCAGGTCTAGACTTGGGGGCAACTGGTCCTACCACGAGCCACAGGTGGGATGGGGCATGTGGGCTGTGGCCTCATTTCTGCATCTCTACAGGCTGCTGTCCCTGGAAGTCAGGAAGCCAAGAAGCCAGTGCCATGCTCTGCACATCCATGACTTGCTTAATAACTTGTTCTCCAATGAAGACTTCTGTCCCCAGTGCAATTAGCCTTTCAGATTGAAATGAAATTAAATAAGTTGATGAATTGCTGAATTCCAATTTATTAGAAAAGATAGTGTTCTGCTTGCATCCGGTGAGTGAAATGGACTTTTATTTTATTGATTCGATAGTTGGCTGATGTGAACAAATCAAGGGAAACATGTTCCTTTTGTCTGTCTGGGGCTTATAAATATTGAATTAAACCAGCTTTGAATGAGTCAACATCAAAATGTGCCTTGAACATGAAATGCAAGCCTTGGAGGGCTCTGCTGCTGAAGAGAGGGCAGGAAAGTAGGGGCAACTCTCCTGACCCAAATCCAGAGGACACGGCCTTTCCTTCCTGCTAGGAAACCTGGGTACCATGGGGGACTCAGTTCAGCCATGTCCCGGTCATGAGGACATCTGGATATATTTCCAAGGTCCCCAAAAGGAAACCAGAGTCCCCAGAAGCTGGGGCTTGCAGATATGGACCAACCCCTCCTACCTGCTCTGGTGACCTTGCAGCCTTGCATAGGCCTGCACTGATGGTTCTTGATACTACCCAATTGAGGTAGGGCAGTGCCTTCTCAGAGAGCAGCTCTGCTGGAGGGTCAGGGCCTTATGCTTGGCAGGACCCTCATGTCTCAAGAGAAGCCAACTTGGGAGAAGCAGATCCTGTCTGCCTGGGCAGCAGGATAAAGAGAGGGGGGCTCTTGGGGTCTTTTGGTAGAGTTCTGTCTGTACCACAATCTTTGCAACACAATGCCACTGGTTGCTCCCTGAAACGCCACTGATCTCTGAGTGATGTGCGGATATGCAGTTTGTGGTCTAGGTCGGAAATGGGCAGCTGCAGCAGGGCCCTAACAGACAATTTCCTGACTATCAGTGGACAGATGATCCTAAGCAGGTCTGGCCGGCCTGTCTGCCAGGCTACCAGGACTAACCCAGGCCCTGCTCTAGGCAGTAGTCATTGGGGAAGCTGGGGTGGTGGCTCTTGTTCACTGCAATCCGACAGCCTGCTCAGGGGTTCCAGCAATGTTACGGGGTGAGGTCCTTTTCTCTCTAGTGGCCCCTCCCCCAGTCCATCAGCCCAAGACTAGACAATTGCAACCTGGGGAGGTAGGAGAAACAAACGGGTAGGGATTCCAAGGATCAAGTGATGTCCCTCCAAAGGGTGTAGATGGGTTGAGTCTGGTCTCCATAGATGACTTAGCCCTACATCACATCCTGAAGGCCAGTGGCCTGGGAAGCTGTATTTTAAGGTGTCCCATTTTAATAGGGGGAGGTATACCTACTGGAGCTTGAGGCCACAGCCAGGAGGATCAACTACCCCTGTCCCCCAGAGGCTCCCAGGAGTGGGTCTCAGAACATTCCATGGCCCGGGTCTGTCTACCCCCTGGGTGGGTATCATGCACTGCCTGCACAGACCTCTCTCAGAATGCCTTTACAGAGGCCATCTGCTGATCAGTCCCCCAGCTGAAATCTGGAAACTGTATGATGCCCTCCAGACTTGGAGACATTCAACAAGAATGTTGTGGTGCTAAGACATCCTCATAGGCCTTCCCGAGATGTACTCCATAGCACTGCGCCCATCTGATCATCAGCTTTTGCTGGGAGCCTGGCAAGGAATATCCCAGAGGGTGAGTGGGTGATAACCCACAGGCCCCACAGGAAGCTGATCTCCTCTGTCCCCTCCCCACACTTGGGCCTTGCTGCCTACTCCAGCAGCTGAGTAGTGAGCTGGCCAATGTTTACTGGGTGAAGGCCATGCACTGGACCCCAGGGTGTCTGCAGGGAGCAGGGACATAGTGTGGGGCAGCCAAGGGGCTTCCTAGAAGAAGGACCATTAGAGCTGGGAAGGGATTAACTAGAGCGATGGGATGCACTAGGACAGGGTGTAGCTAGGAGCCAGGAGAACAAAGAGGCCCAGAGTGTCCAGCTGGAGTCAGCTTTCATTGCTCTTGAATAACCATAGAGCTTCAAAGCAGCCAGGCTTCTCCTAGACAGGGATTGGGGAAATGTACTTGATGCTCACTTGGCAGCCTCCCATGGGGCATCATGGGTATGGGTCTCAAAGGAAATGAGCGTCCCCACAGCAGGGCCCGAAACCATCCCTGGAGAGACCACGAGGCTACGTCTCGTTGCCATGACTCCCGGCAGCTGCTAATCCACTGGGCTGGTCCTCTTTAATGTCCCCAAACGGGCCTCACCTTGTTTGATCATCTTGGACAGAGTGGCCTAAGGTAAGGTGTTCCTGTTCAAAGCACAAGTGACTCTGGAGGGGGAGGTGAGCCTCCAGTGCCCAGACCTCCTCCAGGAGGGCCCAGGTGTTCCAGCTGTCCTGCCTAAGCAAGGGGTGTGCCTTTCTAGATTCTTTGCCTTTACACAACACCTTGCAGCCCAGGGTGCCAGCAACTCCTGACAGTGGGACCCCAGAGTCTTTGTGGGGAAGTAAAGACGCAGTGGTGCACTTGTCTGTCTGGATGTGAGGTGGCAGGAGGAGGAGGAGCAGAGATGATGAGAAGCAGGGAAGCCGTGGGGGAAGGCTTGGTCGCAGTGCCGGTGTGTGGGGCATGTGCCTTGGCGAGAGCTGAAGTGTGCAGGCATGGTAGAACTCAGGTGTCCCCAGGGATGTGAAGAGGCATACAGGAGGCAGGCCAGATCTGCAGGGGTCCTGAGCCAGCTCCTACCTTCCTCCTGAATTCACCCTGGGCAAGTGGGTAGAAGGTTCTGGGTGGGACCTGAGGAATAGGTGGACTGGAGTCTTTGGGACTTGTCCTGTGGGCAGAGCTCTCTCAGACTGTTTTGACTCTAGCCTGAAGACCAGAAGGGTCTCAGGGAACCCTAGAAACCCAATGACTGAGGACCTTAGGATGGTCAGTATGGAGGATTCCTCCTCTGGTCCCCCCAGAGGAGGACCTGGCTTACTGACAACCTCAGCTAATGTGGTTCTTTGCTTGGGCCCTTAATTTCCACTACTGCATAACTGGGAGGTTGGCAGAGAATATTCTGGAACACTGCAGAGTCCTGGTTCACAAGGGTCCTGTATTTCCCCCCTCCTTACTGGGCACTGTTGCCAACGAGCTCAAGCCAGGTGCACTGGAGTTCTTGCCCTTGCTCCGAGAGGCTGACCTAGTCTCCATGCCTGCTTGATCATGGCCTGGGTGGAGCCTCTGTACTTACTCTCCGCCCTTGTCTGGCCTGGCCTGGAGTGTAGGTGACAGCCACCCCTATATCTGCAAAGCTGTATGGAGAGCTAGACAGGGCCTGGCAGCTTAGGGGTGAAGACGTGAGAGCAGAGCTGGCAGCTAGGTCTGGGAGCCACTCGCTCCCTGAGAGGGAACGGGGGTACCCAGAGGCACTGAGCTGTTTGTACAGCAGAGAGAGATAGAAGATAACTACAAAGATCTAAACCCTTTGTTGAGCATGTCTTGAAGCCACATTCTTCTAGGGAGATTCATGGGGGCCGCCCCTCTGGATACACCTGGCCTCCTGACTCCTGCTCTTGTGTTATGCCCCCATGAGGTGCTCTGCAGCCTGGCTCTGTGTCTAGTAAGGGGTCGGTTTGTCTCTTTTGAGGCTTGTAATATTGAGAAGGGGCAGAACCTGTTCCTTGGCCAACATTAACCGGCCCCTGTGGTTCTCAGGCCTGTGCTGGAAGGGAACAGAGATTGTTCTCAGCGTGCTGACACAGGGCCTGGGTGAAGAGTTAGCCTGAACCCACAAGGTGAGACGTAAGGCCTGCTCATCCACCTCTGGGTGGTTGACCTGCAGAGCTAGTCCTCATATGAGATTCTGGGAGCGAGGTCCACCCTGACCTAGCCTGTGCTCTGCTGATGCCAACTCCAAGGTGGCACTACAGCCAAAGAGACCCAGGCGGCACAGCGCTGGGCCAGCAGCACCTCCGATTCAGATGGCAGCCAGAAGCCAGCTCCTGTCACCTCTCACCCCGTCTTGCAGAATGGGAAATGCTTCAAGAAGAAGCCAGCCTCTGGTGTGGCCACGAGAGGTCTCGTGGGTCTGTGTGCTTGAGCCAGCCTGCTAAGAGCATTCAGTTATAGGTATTATCAGTGTTTGCCTGCTCAGAGGCCAGCAAGCTGGAGCCATGGGATCCTGGCTGCCTGTCAGGCTCACTCTCTTGATGATTGAGTCTGGGGTATGGTCCGATTGAGACTAGTTGGGGGGGGGGAGTTGATGAGGGAGGGCTTGATGGAGGATCCCAATAGTCAGCAGAGGGAATCAGTTCTGGGCTCAGGAGTCAGGAATACCGACCGTACCTGTTGTCTGGAAAAGCCCCAGCTGGGTGAATGAGGAACAGGTGTGCCATGTGGAAGTCAAGAGGCGTGGCCAGCCTGCATGCATGTGGGCAGCCTCCATGCCTTACCCCCTCTAGACATGGCTGCATCAAGCAGAGTGGACAATGAGGGGGCTGGGGACAGGCAGCGGGCGAGAAGAGGACCGTGAGAAGGAGCCGTGGCCGGACTGGAGTAGAGCCATCGTCGTGGAACAGTGAGGGGAGCCAGGCCAGGGCCACCACTGTACACAGCTTACACACGCCTAGCCACAGCACTTCTCTCTGCCCCAGGGCCTTTATACCTGCTCTCTGCCCAAGTCCCTGTTCACAGGGAGTCAGGGCCTCCCTGGGGAGGTGTCCCCAGCTCCTCAGCTGCCTGTTACCTTGCTCATCTCTATTTATCACCATTTAAAGTTTTCTACATTAATTTTTTTCTCTTTGTTTATCTTCTCTCTGCTACATGCTGAGCTGGTGGGGCAGGTGCCGTTTTTGTCCCCAGGTGTCTGTCTCACTAGGAATGCAGGGCTACTACCAGGAGTGCTCGGAAACTGTCTCCTACCTAAGTGCAGAGAAGGCTGCAGTAGGCACAGGTGTTTACCCAGATTACCTTCCTAGCCTGACAGCCCAGGAGAGTATACCTCTGGACTCTGGCCTGGAATCTCATCCTACATAGCCACCAACAGAGATTCTGAGTGTCTGAGATGGTTCAGCCTGCCTTGATGCATCTACAAGGACCCCAGAAAAGGCAAGTGTCAGCTCCCGGCAACATTGGGCTGCCAACTGCGATCCCACACCAGAGAACCTGCAGAACAGGGAAGGTGTCCATGTGACAGGATCTGTGCAGGTCCTTTGAGAAGCTGACAGACAGTGAGGACCGGGAGCCTCAGCAGGGGAGAGGTGGGAAACTTCCTGAATATGGGTTCCACCTCTGGCTGGGGAGGTGTACCGTGAGGACTAGGGGCACCGACACTGCTCTTTAGCACAAACCTAATCCAAGTCCCATGGAGGAGGTATGAACCACGGGGGGGGGGGGGCATGAGGACATCCAGGCCCCACCTTCTGGCCAGGTTCTACAAGAACTTGATCACCTGAGCTGTCCCCAGCTGGGGTCAAACAGAGTGTGACAGCTCCCCACATCCTCTGGCCCAGGTCCTGATGTCATGTGTATCTCATCTCAGCTCTCCTGTGGTGGGGCTGCAGGGCTGGGGGTCAGCAGGCACTGGGGGCTCCTGCAAGGGCGTGGAGCTGCCGGGACACCCTCCCAGCCTTTCTGTCTCAGATGAGGCACTCACTCAACTCTTGATAAATCAGTAGCTCTCTGGGTGAGCAGCATCCTGTGAACTGGTGAGAAGTACAGACTCTCACAGCCCCACCTGTCCAGGGAGCCCCAAGTGATCCCATCTTGTCCTGTGGATTCCCACTGCCTCCTCTCCATCTTCCTCACTCTATCACAGAGATGCCTGTCTAGGGCACCAGGCTTCTGCCTGAGTGAAGACTCCTCTTCAGGCTCTCCAGGCAGCAGAAGGGTCGCCCTTCAGCCCTTTGCTACAGAGGGACACAAGTGGAGTTCCCTATCCCAGCCCAGAGTGGTTGGAAGGAGGACGGGTATGGCACCTGGGCCATCGTCGTTGTAAGGGTCACTGCCAAAGGAATGAGGCTTTGTAAAGGTTCTGGAGAAGGACGGATGGACGTGGCTTGGGGCATGCCAGGAGCTAGAGAGATGAAGTTACCCGAATAGAGTCCACCCACTCCAGCATTCAACCCAAGCCCACAGCCCAGAGAAGCCCTCGCTCGTCCCTAGAACTCCCTCCCTCCCTCGCCCCGAGTGGACTCATTTCCCTGCCCCCCCCCCCCCCCCCCCCCCCGCCTTATCCAACCTACCCATGAGCTCTGGCATGCCCCGACTACCTCCACACACCCCCTCTACTCCCCTCCTAGCCTCTCAGCTCAGTTCCCGGAGCAGCTCAGAAGAGAGCGCGCTGTGAGCAGCGTTGTGCTCCAAGCTGAGTGCCAGTTGCTGCCGCCCTGCCATCCGCCTCCTGCACCTGCGCCCTGCTCCGCGCCCGGTCTTGCTCAGGTCTGTCTGTCGCCCCCCCCCCCCCCCCCGCCCCCGGCTGTCTCCGTTGCAGCCTGGGGTCCCACCACTCGACACCTGCCTGTGGTGCACTAGGTCCCCACGCTCCCCTGGGCACCGGTGGGGCTCACCTGCCTCTGCCCCAGCCCCTCTCACGTCAGCCCCTCGCGGCTGCCCCCTTCGCCCCTTCCCCTCTCGATCTGCGCTCGAGCCTTGGAAACCCGAAGGTCATCCCGTGTGCCTGGGTCTGGTCAGAAGCCATAAGGGACCCAGACAATCCCATTCTGTCCTCTCCCCCTCTTTCCCCTCCTCCACCCCCCCCCGTCCGTGACACTAGCGTACTGGCGCATGCCTTGGGGCGCTCGCCACGAGCGCCTCGCCTGGGAGGGTTGCAGACTGGGCGGGCGAAGAGGCCACTGGAGCTGCGGGCTGGAAGGGGAGGTGGAAGGGCGTCTAGCAGGCGAGTAAGGTCCGCGGTTGGGGCCCATGGCTGCAGCCTGAGCTCCCTGGTCATGCGGAGAGCAAAGTGGGCTGTGCCAGCCCAGGGCAGGTACAGACACCCCTGGGGGTTCTCGGATCCCCGCAACTGCCTGCCGGGAGTGAGGAGCGTGGATGTACCTCAGACCTGGGAACTTATGTCCTGGAGCCCACAGGTTCTCTGGCCATCTCATAAGAGGGTTGAAGAGGACTGGACAGATAGCCTAGCGGTTAAGGGCACCGACTGCTCTTGCGGAGGACCCGGGTTTGATCCCCAGCACCCACAAGGCGGCTGAGAACCATCTGTAACTCCAATTCCAGGAGAACTCCAGTTCCAGGGGAATCCGACACCCTCTTCTGACCTCCGCGGCATTGCACAACACGGGTGCACAAACCTACATGCAGACAGTACACTCATACACATACAAAAATAAATAAAATAAAATAAAAGAGGGATGAAGAACGTCCTGGAACTTTCCCCAGCATGGGCCCCTCCCCTCCCTGCCAGGCTGGCGAGGGCCGGACCGGGTGCCTCAAGACAGGTGTTGGGGATGTTGCTGAGAGTTCAGAACAGTGGTAGGGTGGGATGGGACGCATAACATAGAGGTCTCCAGCAGGAACAAGCCAGTATTGGGTTGCAGTCAAGGTCCAGGACTCTGAGAAAGTGGGCTGGTAGTGGAAATAATCTTAAACTGTCTTCAAGGCATAGGGACCTACCTGAGGTCCTGCTCAGAGCTGTGCAGTCTTGGCCTTCCTGCTGCTGCTGCATGAGGCAGGCCACATCTGCTTCATCTTCCTCTCGTGGGGCAGGTCTGACTCCAGTCTCATCCTCAGCAGAACAGAACAGGAGTCAGAAGCATAAGGGGTGGGGAGATGACACTGATGCCCCAGGTGGGGGATTCATGGGCCTCTGCTCAGAGCTGTGCCTCCAGCAGCCTCTCCAAGCTGCAAGCTCCGGAGCTTGGAGGCTGTTGCTAACCTCTCCTCTTCTCATTCCCAGGCTGGTCTGTGCCCCCAAGTCCCTAAGAAGGCCCCCTTCTAACCTCTTGCAACTCTACTTGTTTGGAGTTGCTGATACCTGAAGCCAGGGCTCAGGGAGGCTCTATGGCTTCAAGATCAGAGGACAGGTGCTGGGGTGAGGTGGACAGGGCCAGTGCCTTGATGGGAAGCCAGGAAGGGGACTGGGTAAGCAAGCCTAGGGGGGTAGGGGGGGCTCTGGGTGTAAACCCTCTGGTTGGCTTCTTCCTTCCCACAGTTGGAATGGCCTGGGTGGGGGAAAGGTTCCCCTAAGTATGTAATTCTTATGAATAAGAAGGTTGCTCTTAAGAACATTTCTTGCAAAATTGTGTTACGAGAGGTAGGCACAGTGCTGGAGCTTATTTTGTTCTTTGCTGCTCTGAAGTGTGACTGGGGAGTTGGAGTGTTTACATAGATGGCTGGGGTTGGCAGCCCGTTAGGCCCCTCCTGGGCTCTGGGCAGCAGTGGGATAAGGGGGGACATCCTCAGAGGAGCCCCAAGCAGATGAAAGCTACTGGCAAGACCGAGAGTTTATTTAAGATGAGCCCTGTGTTTAGTAACGACCGCCCCAAGCCTGGGCCTGTTGGGGAGGTTCTGACCCTGTTGTCCCTGCCCTGGTGGAAAGCTCACCTTCAAGGACTGCTCCATCACCTCCACTCAGCCTGCTTCAGGTCTTCTCCTTGGTCTTGAGGAGAGGTGATCCAAAGGTCTTTGCATGTGGTCCATGTATCTGGGATACACGGACTGGTGCCTCACGGCCCCTCTAGACTGTAGCCTTTTAGTTGTTTTTGCTCATTTATTTTTTAGACAGGGTCTCCACTGTAGTCCCAGCTGGCTTGGAACTTGCTGTGTAAACCAGATTGGCCTCAATCTCACAGAGATTCACCTACCTCTGCCTCCTGAATGGTAGGATTTTTTTAAATTTTTTATTTATTTCTGTATGTGTATGAATGTACTGTCTGCATGCAAGTTTATGCACCCATGTCGTGCAATGCCGCAGAGGTCAGAAGAGGGTGTCGGACTCCCCTGGAACTGGAGTTCTCCTGGAACTGGAGTTTCAGACGGTTCTCAGCCGCCATGTGGGTGCTGGGGATCAAACCTGGGTCCTCTGCAAGAGCGGTTGGCGCTCTTAACCGCTAGGCCATCTCCCCAGCCCTGAATGATAGGATTAAAGGTGTACACCACCATGCCGTTAGACGATGGCCCTTTTAAGGTTGGGTATCCACTGTTGTCCACAGGAGGTGTAGGTATTACTTTTAAAGTTCCATGTAAATAGTCCCTGGATCCAGGCCTTGTCAGCCAATCAGCAACGCTTCCTGCTGGCCTCCTAAGGATGTCCGTGTCTGAGTGTCTGAGGAGGGGCTGCTCCATCAAACTTTGGCTATGGGTGGTATGGGCTCCAGTTGAAGCCATCCCTGTCCTCAACCCAGGGACACCCTTCCAGGCCAGACGGCTGGTGCCAGCAGAAGGACTTAGGCACTTACTGGTGGGCTACAGTCATCCTCTAACATTGTCATATGTATTATGTATCCTGGGCTTGCCCCAAGGATAACCTTGAACTTCCAAAATGTCCAGTCCCCTGCTTCCACCTCTCTCAAGTGCTGGGATTTCAGGCATGTGCCCATACGTCTAGTTATGCAGAGCTAGGGATGAAGCCAAGTCTTCATATATACCAGGCGAGCTTCGCCAACTGAGCCACATCCCCAGCCCTGTTCTTGGCCGTTTTAGCAAATAGGGTTTGTCACACGCTTCCTGCCTTCTCTTTGCTAATGGAATAGTGTTATCACTGTTTATGGTGTTTTCTTTTTTTTATTTTATTTATTTTTGTATGTGTACGAATGTACTGTCTGCATGTAGGTTTGTGCACCCATGTCATGCAATGCCGTAGAGGTCAGAAGAGGGTGTCGGATTCCCCTGGAACTGGAGTTTCAGACAGTTCTCGGCTGCCATGTTGGTGCTGGGGATCGAACCTGGGTCCTCTGCAAGAGCAGTTGGCGCTTTTAACCGCTAGGCCATCTCTCCGGCCCTGTTTATGGTGTTTTCATCGTGTGTTCCTCTGTATTCTTCAGGATTTTCTCTTTATGAGATGCTCTGCAGCTCAGTGGTTATGCTGGTCTACTATGACTTAGTCCTTCTGGGGACAGGACTGGTCTGGTTCAGGTGGAGATGGTTAGCATCCTTTCAGGGACGCATTCCTGTTCTCCCACCTTGATCTCGTGGCCCCTGCTTGGCCTTCCTGTCTCTGCCATGATTGTGCCTCCTCAGTGTCCTCCAGTGTTTTCTACTTCACTGATTCCTCACTGCTATCCAGACTGTAGTTAGTCTTGCTTTTTGTGGGCTTGAGTTTTTTTATTGTTGTTTATTTAAAATATTTTATTTATTATTTTTATTTTATGTGCATGAGTGTTATGCTTGCCCACAGTGCTTAGAAGAGGGCATTGGATGCCCTGAAACTGAATTCTGAGTGGTTGTTAGCCACCATGTGGGTGCTGGGAATCAAACCTGGGTCCTCTGTAACAGCAGTGGTTTTAACCACTGAGCCATCTCTTCAGCCCCTCTGTTTATTTAAATGACTATATTTTTCATGCCCAAGAAATGTGACTTTTAAAAAGAGATACCTGTGGCTGGGCGTGGTGGCACACACCTTTAATCCCAGCACTTGGGAGGCAGAGGCAGGTGGATCTCGGTGAGTTTAAGGCCAGCCTGGTCTACATAGTGAGTTCCAGGACAGCTGGGGCTACAGGGAGACCCTGTCTCAAAAAGACTCCTCCCCCAAAAAGAGATACCTGTTCTGTTTACTCCCTAAAAGCCAAACTTATTCCTTAATATTTTATCTATTCTTTACTCAAGGATCCTACACTTATTGAAAATTATTTCACCTGAAAATAACCCATAGGTCTTCTTCTTGTTGATTTTTCTACGTCATATTCCTTAGCATCCAGGAGCCTTGAGATCTTGGAAGCTTCCTTGTATTGGCTTTCGGGGAAGGTTTTCATTCTCTGTGGCTGCTGCTGTGCCCTCTAGGCTCCTCCCACTCTGGCCTGCCTTTCCTCTTCTGAGCCTTGGTGTCCCCAGAACTACGTTCTACTGTGACAGCTGTCAGGGTGTCCCCAGTCTGATTAGACTGCAGATCATCTGGACAGGTGCAGGGCTCTGGAGCAGCATAGCTAGTGGACAGCCTGGCTCAGGCTGAGGGAGCCCGCCCCCTACACCCCATTCCTCCTCTCTGTCTCCCGGCACTTTAGTTCCAGGCTCCAGGCACCATCCCTAACCAGCTCTTTCCTCCTCAGAAGTAAAGCTGTTTATTTGTCTTGGGCATCTCTGTTTTTTTCTGTTTTGCTTTTTAAAATAGTGTGTGTGTGTGTGTGTGTGTGTGTGTGTGTGTGCCAAATATGTGGGGATGTCAGTGGGGGCCAGAAGAGGCTGTCAGAGTCCCCTGGAGCTGGAGTTATAGGCAGTCATATGGCACCCAATGTGGATGTTGGGAACTGAACTCACATCCTCTGGAAAAGCAGTAAGATTTCAAACAGAGAAAAACACAAAGTAATGAGTGTATGTGCCTGACACTCATCTAGTAGGTTTTGTCCTCCCACATCTGCCTCAGTACGCACTCCATAAAACTGTGTGCCTAGCCTGTGTCACTTCCTAGACCTCCATTCTTCCCTTGGCCCTGCCCCATGGTGGGCTGCTAAGTGTGCCACATCCTGTGCATGCCACCAGCCTGGCATGTTCCCTCTCTGACTGTTGTGCACCTTCAGTGTGTTCACTTGTTCATGGCCTCTGTAGTGCAGGGAGGCCTGGCACCTGCCAGTGCTACACTGTGCCCTCAGCTTGGGGCTTAAGGATCTCTGTCATTGCTGTTCTGAAGACGGAACTTTGCCTGAGCCAGGCAGCTCCCCTTGGCCCAGCATCATCTGTCCCGGGGTGGAAAGCAGGCTGGTCACTGTCCACTGTAAGGACTTTGCTGCTGCACAGACTCTCAGGTTCTGCTGGGGTGGGGAGGGTGGACACTGCCCACTAGGGATGGTATTCCCTAGAGCCAGGCTGATGCCAGCAGAGCCTCCTATGGAACGAAGACTCTGCCGCGGAGAAGCCTAGAATTAGACTCACCAGCAGAGCAGGACTGGCACCACAGTGTGCTGGGTGTGATGGGCTTGGTGTAGCCGCAGCAGCTCAGCTTCCCTGGCCTCCTCCACCAGTCACGTCTCCTTGTAGTCTGGGGCCTCTGGGGAGGTGACGATGCCCACTTGGTCTCTGTGGCTTTCCTAAAGTGCTGCCCTCTGGTTCTCTGAGAGACTTTGGGGAGAGGGCACTGGATGGCAGAGGCCAAGCTAGGGAAACCCCGGGGCAGCCGCCATAGTTATCAGCATCAACAGATAATTCCCCTCTTGGCTCACTGAGCTACCCGCCCCTCTGTCCCCACGGTGGCTTCTTCCTCTCCTGCTTGTTTTCCAAACAATTTGCTTGATGTGATTCCCAGCCAAGTTGAACAAGACTAATGGTGTTTACCCACCACCGTCAGGCAGGGACAGTCAGAGGAAGGAATGCGTGATGTGTCCATGCACTGTAACCTCTTCTGTTGCAGAGACGCACGTGGGCTGGCACTGGGCCTAAGGTCACCGTCATGGAGCCCCTGTTCCTGGCCTCCACACCTGGCTGGAATGCCTCAGCTTCTTCTGGCGGTAACCACAACTGGACGCTGGTGGGGCCAGCACCCTCCATGGGGGCTCGGGCTGTGCTAGTGCCTGTGCTTTACCTGCTGGTGTGCACCGTGGGGCTGGGTGGCAATGCACTGGTCATCTACGTGGTGCTGCGGCATGCCAAGATGAAGACAGTCACCAACGTGTACATCCTCAACCTGGCTGTGGCAGACGTGTTGCTCATGCTGGGGCTGCCCTTCCTGGCCACACAGAACGCTGTCTCCTACTGGCCCTTTGGCCCCTTCCTGTGCCGCCTGGTCATGACACTGGATGGGATCAACCAGTTCACCAGCATCTTCTGCCTGACAGTCATGAGTGTTGACCGCTACTTGGCTGTGGTCCACCCACTCCGCTCTGCCCGGTGGCGCCGCCCGCGGATAGCCAAGCTGGCCAGCGCCGCTGTCTGGGCCTTCTCGCTGCTCATGTCACTGCCACTCCTGGTCTTTGCAGACGTCCAGGAGGGTTGGGGCACTTGCAACCTGAGCTGGCCGGAGCCCGTGGGACTGTGGAGTGCAGCCTTCATCACTTACACATCTGTGCTGGGCTTCTTTGGGCCCCTGCTGGTCATCTGCCTGTGCTACCTGCTCATAGTGGTGAAGGTGAAGGCCACGGGTGTTCGGGTGGGGTCCTCACGGCGGAGGCGCTCGGAGCGCAAGGTGACTCGCATGGTGGTGGTCGTGGTTCTGGTGTTTGTGGGCTGCTGGCTGCCCTTCTTCATTGTCAACATCGTCAACCTGGCCTTCACGCTGCCCGAGGAGCCTGCCTCCGCTGGCCTTTACTTTTTCGTGGTGGTCCTGTCCTATGCTAACAGCTGCGCCAACCCTCTGCTCTATGGCTTTCTCTCTGACAACTTCCGTCAGAGCTTCCGGAAGGTTCTGTGTCTACGCAGAGGCTACAGCATGGAAGATGCAGATGCCATGGAACCACGGCCGGACAAGTGTGGTCGGCCACAGGAGGCCACAATGCCTACACCCAGCTGCGAGGCCAATGGGCTTATGCAGACCAGTAGGCTGTGAGTGGCCAGGAGCACCAGGGTCCCGCGGAGCCTCAACAGTGTCTCCTGCTGGAATGTGAGGGTATGCCAAGCTGCCCCGGAACCAGCCGTGAACTGGACCCTCCTTGGAGGCAGTGTGAAGACAAGGCTGGCTGAAAGCAAGCTGCAGATGAGCACCGCACATCCATCCTGTGGTGACTGACCATCTCTCCCCCCAGAATGTTCTGCTGGACCAGGATCTGAGGAGAGCATATGACGGGCCTGGTAGAGGGAAGGGGCTCAGCTCTGCTCCTAGAAGTGCACGAGCACCTTCACCTCCACTGTGGTACATTCTTTGCCTCCCAGGCCAGGAAGCAATGTTCCAGGAGGAGCCAGGGGAAGATCGTCTTCTGAATCATTGGTGTTCACTGGTAACTGTCCACCCTGAGCCTGTGCTGAACTGCTACTGCCTGTGCACTGAACTTGTGCCCTTTGTCATGAAAGCTGTGTTCTGGTCAGCACGGAGTGCTACTGCTGTGTAGAAGGAAAGGCGACCATGTGTACTAGGCTCTAGCCTCTGCTCACAGAACTTCCAGGCCCTCTCCAGCCCTGTAACTGTGTGGACTTTAAAGGTGACAGTTGAAGCAAAGCTGCACTGGCTCTGGGACAGAGGAGAGAAAGCCTTCAGCCTCTACCCTGTTCTCCCCCTCCCCCCAGGGCCTCTACAGTGGGAATCAGTGGTGGAGAAGGCACAGGGTTGAAGAGTGGGAAGAGGATGGACATACCAGAATCTGTTCTGTCCAGAGCAGCCCATTGCGTGTGGCCCTGGGGAAGGGCCCTGCTGGTGGCTTCCCTGAGGGTCAAGACTGTGAGGACAGATAAGGGACTTGACAGCCCTCTATCTGCTGTAAGTGCCATTCAGGCTCTGCACCTGGGCGGGGGGTGGGGGGTGGGGGGGGCAGGCTGCAGGTAGGAACTGCTGTGAGCACAAACATACCACAGCCTGGAAGGAGCGCAAGCGCCAGTGAGCACCCCCCCACCCCACCCCAGGAATCCACGTTCCCTCCCCAGCCACCCCAGCAGCTTCTCTGCCTCCAGGTCCGGAATGGGCTCCCAGAACCACCATGTCCATGTTTTTCTGGGGTCTTTTAGGGTACTTTAGGCCTCTTTGAGACTACAGGAGGACGTTGACTCCTTTACTTTGCTGCTCTGGGCAGCCCTGCCTGGCAATACTAGGTTCTGTAGCAGGGCATAGTGGCAAGGCCAGTATGACTGGACAGGGGAAAGGCAAGGGAGCTCACGCTGACCCTCAGACAGATGTCAAACCTGGAAATGCATTCTTGGTAATGAGGTACTTGTGCTGGATAACATGTTCCCTGAATAAATTAGAGAATAAATATTTGATTCTTTCCTCAAAGAGCTATTATCCCTGGAGACAAGTGAAGTCAGCATAAAACAAACTACTGTGTGGTTGAAATGTTGCTGGTCCCCGGTCCAGGAGAGCTGACCCCAGACAAAGGAGTGGCAACCCTGGCTGGCAGTAAGGAGCAGGTTTGGTTAAACAGGGCAGAAAAGGTGGCAATTGCCTGGAGTTCCCTGCTGGGCTGGGCTGACCTGTGCTGACCCTCTGGGTCCGTGACAGCTCATTTGGGACAGAGATCTTCATGTAGGTTCACAGAGAGTTCTGCCTGAGTCCTCAGAAGCGGGTGGCAAAACGAACCCACTCATTAGGCCAGCATCCTGAGGAGGGGTATGCCTGGTAGAAACAGACCAGCTCACCCTTCAGCCTCTGCTTCCCTCCAGGACCCCTGGGATTGGACTGCAAATGGTACCCCCTCCAAATGGCTCAGGGCAGTGAGCCAAGGACCCTACATCTCTGTAGAAGTCAGCTGCTATCAGACTAGACCAGAGTGCCCACTGGGGTGCAAATGTGTGATGGCATCCCATCCACGAGAAACACCCAGTACCCTCTTACAAGGAGCGAGGGACCCAGGGAGTCTACCCCCTTTGTATCACACTCTAGCCCTGCAAACCCATAGGGCTTCAGTCTGGCTGTACACTGTGCTCTTGTGATGCTCACTCATGCCCCTGCCCTGGTCAAGTGTGTACTTTCCCTCGGACCAAAGCTAGGGATATACAACTCCCCTTGTAGATCCTCCCAGGCTGTGGGGATCCAAAGCTAGGCTGGAAGGGCTTTCCAACAGAGGGAACTGCATGTATGAAGGCTCAGAGGCCACAGAGCACTGGCAAATGAGCCCTCCTGTCAGAATGGGCAAGGGTGTTAGGGATAGGTTGGGACAGGAAAAAGAAGTAGGTATAGCCCCAGCTCTGCCTCAGGGCTCCATCCCGGGCTGCTAACAAGTGAAGATGAACTGAAGTGACACTAGGGGAGATGAGGAAAGTGCCAGGATAAAAACAGCAGAATCCAGGCTATCAGGAATAGGACAGGAAGTCACCTGGGCAGGAGGGGTGAGTGAGACGGGCATTCCATGGTGCCGAGAGGATAGAATGTTGTGTTTACTGGGGCAGCAGCACCGGGCTAGGCCCTGGCTGGAGCATGTAAGGGTACCAGGCTCAGGAGTGAAAAGCCTATGGAATATTTCAGGAAATTCCACACAGCCCATGGGTCCTGGAGATGGACGGGCAGAGGAGACGAGGTAGGGCATGAAGCCCTAGACACCCCACAGTACCTGCGTTAAAGGCCTGACACGTATCCAGGAGAGCCATGGGTCTTAGACACCATGAAAACTGGGCTGTCCCTCATTGTAGTGGCTGAGAATTGCAGGCATGGTGCAAAGCAAACATCCTGACTCTGTCCCGGCGACCTGCTGATCTGCTTTATGGTTCTCCACTCGCATCGGTGGGTTTTATTGGCCACTGGGCTCCAGCGACTCTGAGTGACCCTACTCAGGAAATCCACCCTGTGGGGTTGGGCTGAGACCTGGAGGTGGGGACAGGAGATATCTGTTTGCCTGGCAGGGTGGGGTGCAGGCTTGGAAGGTTGGTGATGGTAAAGCAGTCCCACTGGTAGAGCCCCGTCAGTGCCCCATGATGGTGGACAGAGGTTGGACCAGGAAGGAGGGAGGCTGGCCACAGCCTGGATGGGAGCAGCTCCTCTCAGCCCACCCACTCCCATCTGTGGGAGTGGTGTCAGGGTGCCCAGGGCAGGTTCCAAGGAGTAAGCAAGGTTGCCCCATAAGCTCACTCTCTCAGGTGGGTGGGTGAGGATGTCAGGCTACCACTGGCCTAGGTACCTGGGGAGACCATTGCCTCCTATAGAGCAGGGGAGACGGAAGGATCTCAGAGAGCAGGCTGGGGATGCCCATTCAGTCTCCTGCTCCCGCCCCTCAGGGCTTCCATGTTTCCTGGGGCCCTGTCCTCTGTTACAGGAGACAGGTGCCAGTAAATGCAAGCGGCAATGACAAAATGTAATGAAAGGACACTTAGTGCCCTGAGCTGGCAACTGGGGGGCTGGTTTGTGCTGAGATGACCGTGTCATCACCACCTGGAGAGAGAGGCCCAGGGG
This sequence comes from Rhizomys pruinosus, assembly GCA_009823505.1. Lineage (NCBI taxonomy): Eukaryota > Metazoa > Chordata > Mammalia > Rodentia > Spalacidae > Rhizomys > Rhizomys pruinosus. The sequence continues at coordinate 121,224 of VZQC01014962.1, forward strand.
CAGTGGCTTCTGTTTGCCCTCCCTCCCTTCCTCCCTCCCTCCCTCCCTCTCTCCTGTGCCCTACTGGCCTTCCCATAGCCAGGCACAGCTGGAATCTGCTGTCAGATCCATCACAATCCTGGGCAAGTCCAAGGCAATGGAAAGGTTAAGACGAGGCAGGCAAGTTGGAGACACCTAGCCCTCCACCCCATCACTACATGGGGATACCAAGTAGTCACCCAGTATGTCAGGGCTATGGCTCCTGGTACTCCCTCCTAGGCAGCCTGGAGCTTTAGTAAGGAGCCTCTGGCCAGGCCTATATCCTCAGAAACCTGTCCCCTCACTCCTAACTCAGCCGGAGGGGTCATGCCAGAGTCTCACCATTCCTTCTATCCATGGCTGTACTTCTCTCTTGTGGCCCCTGGCAGGACCACGTCACTTCAGTCAGTGGATTACACTTCAAGAACCCTGTATACGTGCAGTCACACAGCACTGTCCTGTGACTGGTTTGTTGCATAATGGCCCAAGGTTAATTGTGCGGCAAGTGTCCATGTGTCCTGAGTAGGTGGCATCCCGTTGTGTCTGGGGTCACATTCATCCTCAGAGGACATGTGGATTTTTGTCATCGTTTTGCTTGATAACTGTATTAGTCACTTTTCTGTTGTTGTGATAAAACACCATGACCAAGGAACTTATAAAAGTAAGAGCTTATTTGAGCTTACGATTGATGGTTCCAGGGAATTAGAGTCTATTGTGGTGGGAGGCATGGCGGCTGGAGAGGCATGGCAGCTGGAGCAGCAAGCCGAGGGTCACATCTCGCAATGAACACAGGAAGCAGAGAGGAAGCAACTGTAGACCATGAGGCTTGTTAAAACTCACTAAGCCTGCCCCCAACAACGCACTTCCTCCAGCACGGCCGCACCTTCTAAGACCTCCAAAAACAGCGCCACCAACTGGAGACAAATGTCTGAATACTTACAGCCTATGGGGGACACTCATTCAAACCACCACAATAACTTATAAGCCAAATGTGGTTGAAGATACCTAGTACTTGGGTCATAGAGGCTGGAGGTTCAGCAGCCAGAATCTACAAGGCAGCCTCAGCCACACTGTGAGATTGAGGCCAGTTTGGGCTACATGAAAGCCTCCCTCTCTCTCTCTCTCTCTCTCTCTCTCTCTCTCTCTCTCTCTCTATATATATATATATATATATATATATATATATATGAAGGATCCTCCAGAATCCTGTAATCCATTCATTCTTTCTTATCAACTATTTTTACAAAGTTTACAAAATGGATTTTCTTTTTTTTTTTTCAAAATGGATTTTCTATACAATATTCATAGTGGCATCATCCATAATAGCAGAAGCTACATGTCCCCTTGTAGACAGATGGGCCCTGTCCGCACAGTGGATATTATTACTCAGCCATAAAAAGAAAAGCTCTGACACCTGTGATCATGAGGATGAAGCTCAGAAACACGAGGCTCGAGCATGGTGACTCACACTTGTAATCTCAGCACATGGGAAGCTGAGGTTTTTAGTGTGTGTGTGTGTGTGTTACAGATGACTGTAAGCCATCTGACATGGGTGCTGTGAATTGAAACCTTGGGCTCTGCAAAAGCAGCAAGTGCTTGTAACCACTCAGCTCACACAAAGACCCCAATTTTGAGGCCAGCCTGGACTACATAAAGAGATCCTGTGTCAAAAGTAGGGAGAAGAAAAAAAAAGTAGGGAGAAAGGGAGGGGGAGGGAAAGAAGAAGGATGCTCCATGAGAGACAGAGTCCTGTCACCAGAGCCAGGGAGGGGACGGGATGCCAGGCAGCCCAGTACAGATTTCCTGAGGAGCTGAACTGAAGTCTCTGGGGAGGTTGTATGCGAAATGTCATTCAATTGTTCACCCCCAAGTGGAAACTTTCATGTTACATGAATCTGTGCTGGTGACTTAGGGTTGGGTTTGATGGAAATCCACTCAGCTGGAAATTGAATACGGGACAAACATCCCCTGACAGGATTGCCCCCAGAATGCCCATGAATCTGCCTATTTTTCTGCGTTTTCTCTCATGGAATGGAGCCAGCCTGTTCCTGATTAACTCTGGGTTCGCTCGGCTGGCGGCTCTAGTGTTTCCATTGTCACCCTCCTCCCATCTCTAATTGCTCAGGGCAGTGGCCAAGGCGCCATTGATTTTTTGTCTCGGGCCTTTTCATGGTGGTGGTGGTGGGGGGTGCTTATGACTCTCGCCAGGCTCAGCTGTGTCCCTTGGGCTTTTATCACCGCACAGAGAATCGAATCCTGACTTTATCGCGTCCTCTTCCAGTTTTCAGTCATCTTTTTAAGATAAGTGAGCTGGAAGGGGCTGGAAGATACTGCAGGGCAGGGGCCTGGCACATCCCTGCAGGTATGTGGAGCGGTGGTTGTGTGTGGCCCTACGCCCTCGAACCCTGGTGTTGCTAGTTTATCAGATGCTCTTTGCCACCTTCTGCTGCTGAGGCCTTCCTCTTCCCTGACTACACCACTGAAGTGTTTGTATCGGCCTGTGCTAATAGCCGTGGGCGCATCTCCCTGGAGGCCTAATCCTGTCCCTCCAAGTGCTCTACCTGGCCGCAGCCCTTTCTGTTGCTCCCCTGTTCCCTCAGTCAGGCCATAGGCATTTTCTGAGCTCCGTGGGTGGAGGACTCTCTATAGGAGAGAACCCACACTGTGGGCCTGGGGCTGCTGATCCAGGGCCGGGTAAGGACAGTATTGTCTGAGATTCCTGGGAGTCCCTGCCCAGAGCCTGTGAGGACAGCGACTGGTGAGAGCAAGCATCTTCTGTGCCCTGAAAAGGCTTGATCCTCAAGTCACCATCCATCAGACTCTGCTCAAGGCTGCTCTTCCCGTGTGACTCTTCATCCCAACAGCAGGACCCCCAGTGTTTACATCCCAACCAGCTGCCAACTCCTCCGGCCTTCTGAGTCACGTGGGAACCTCCACCCAGGCTCCCTTAGGAGCCCAGGGGGCCAGCTACATTCACACCTGTGGAGCTCAGGATCTGAAGAGCAGGCCTGGCTCTGGGTGCTCCAACAGAGGCCCCTGCACCTCACTGCACATACAAGCAAGACAGAACACAGGCTTTTGTGGAGGCAGCTCGACTGACTCTCTTACTTTAGAACAAGGCTGAGCAACTACTTTGTCCAGCACTGGGGCCCAGCTCACTCCTGTGAGCACCTTCGCACTTGAGAGGCCAGGCAGTAGGCCTAAGTAGAACCTGGCTGGGGCTTCTCTCCTAGCCAGGCTGGGCTTTAGCATCTGGGGCGGTAACAGGGCACCAGGACCTAGAAAGATTACCCCTTGGGCTTCCTCTTCCTATGTGGGCACCTTGATCTCCACAGGGGACTCTCTCTGGTCTATGTTCTCCATTAGCACTTGGAAGTGGCTCATTACAAGCTTCCTGGTTGCCTGGTACCCAGGGTGTGTCCAGCAATTTCAGCGGTAAGTGGACACCAGCTGAGGGACAAAGGGCAGCTTGGGCTCCACCTCCCTCAGCATCTTGGCTGGGGTTGGGTCCCTGGGAATGAGGACAGGACTGTCCAGACCTGAACCCCTGCACCATTCCATGGGGCCTGGGACCTTCCTAGACCTTCATGCTGCAGGTTTGACTAGGCCTCAGTGGCTTCCTGTTGAGGGCAGGGCCCTCTCTGTTCCCAGAAGCCAACCGAGGCACCCCATGTCCATTTGGAGTAGACATTTCTCTGTAAGGAAGTAGGGGCTTCCCAAGAGTCAGGCTGGGCAGACCTGGGTCTGGGATCAGGAAGGACTGGTATTGTGTGGGTCACAGGCTAGAGCTGTGTTCACTGACCCCTGCTCTCCTTCCCCTGCTCCCTCAGCTGACCAGCCCTGTGTTCTTTATCATCCAGAGATCGATTTACAATAGTCATACTTTCAATTTTGAATCAAATTTCAATTAAGTATATAGTAAGCCAAAGTAAAAGAATAAATAGCAGGAGATAGAAGATTGATAGACAGATGATAGATAGATAAATAGATAGATAGATAGATAGATAACCAAAATGTCATCAGATTGGGCACTCAAAGTATACAGCAGAAATCAACTGGGGGAGCCCCTTCAAGGTGGCCAGCTGGAGTTCCTAACAGGGTCCCTGGCAAAGCATAGTGTCCTCCTGGGTGAAGCTTCCAAGTAAAAGCGGGAATAACAGCTGACGGGTAACATCATCAACCCGGGGGTTTACAAACATCCAGCAGAAACTGAGTGGGGAAGCTGAGGTGGTCAACTACAGGTGATTGAGCTTTCTCTCCATGGCTGAGCTTCCCCTAGCTGAGCTTCTGGGTTCTTGTTCCCTTGGTAGGCACTTTTATATAATGGGATAGACGGTAAACTTCTGTTGGCAATGGCTTACTTTCTAGCTGCTCTCAAGGGCACAGTGCTTTTACTCTTGGCCTGTTTTGCGCTCCTCTTCCTCCCTATCACAGAGTTGGGGGGGGGCCCATCCCAGACAAGGAGCCTTGGAGGACACTTTGAGACAAACATGTTTGTGTCTCAAATGGGGGAGCAGCCCCACCTCCAGAGCCTACTTCTCAGTGAATTCAAACAACACAGCATAATTTACCAATATGACGTACATTATGCCCTGTCAATCGCCGCCCCCCAGGGGTCTACTATGCCATGTGAATTGGTGGAGACTTCTCCTGGCTCTACCTCAAAACTGGGGAATAGGGACCAGAGCAGGCCTAAAGGGTCGCAGGAACCTGGAACCCTTTGTCTTTCTTGCATCCATGGCCCTGATGTAGTATGGAGAGAGGGGACCCTGAAACCGCCAGTGGGCACCTCCTGCCATGTTCTATGTCCCTGCCTGCAGCCATATGGATTTCCCCATGTCTTGGGCACCTTGATACATAGCTGGTATGGGCTGGGGGTAGATGGAGATTAGGACATGGCTTGTGGCTTTTCACACATCTTGTATGCAGAGGGGCAGGAAGAGGGGCACAGCTAGGTCAGGCATCCCCAGCCTTCCTTGTTGTCTAAGCACAAGGCAACTGCCTGGACTCTGACCCCAGACTCTAAGGCCATGTACCAATCTTCCTCCACACCCAGCCCTTTCCAGGTAGGGGACCTTATTGAAATGCCTATCGGCCCTCAGTGCTTGTGGCTATGTGTTCACCCCAAGAACGAGACTCCTAACCCCTCATACCAACATCCTCATCTTTACATCTTCTGTGCCCCCCACCTTATACTCAGCCTTAAGGGCCGGCCTTACCCACTCAACCCAATAAGTGCTTCAAAAACTCCATATAGACCACGGGCTTTGCAGCAGGTCCTGGCACAGGCCTAGCCTCCTGGCATTCCTGTTGTGTGAACTTTTCCTGGAGAGACAAAGAAATGTCTGTTCACCACAAATAGGGTACCTGTCCCAGATCAAAGAAATAACTCCATTCAAGTCTAGCTCAGTGAACCAAGGAATTTTTCACTGAAGCATGGGTGAGGGGTTACTTACAGGAACATTGGACGGCTACAGCACTGAAGAAAATGTCGCTGTGTTACCAGTGTATATAACTGCCTATGTATCCTCAAGGAGGCGTGGGTCTGGTAAGCCCCTCCCCTCTTCATGCGGGACCATTAATGGGTCCAATCTTGTGCAGTGTTCAAGAGAGCAATGGCAATATCAGGCCTGGAGGACAATGTTCCACAAGAGTACCATGGGGAGGTGTTCCAGCCACCAGCCACCAGGCACATTCCTGGCACCAGGCACCACAGCTCTCTGTCCTGATTGGCTAGGACCTGTGGCCATCCCCAAGAGGACAGGCTACACTCGGCCACCATGCGCAGCTAGCACTACTGCTGCCGACCAGTGTGAACAGGTGGTGACTCAAGTGCTGTGGAGGTGTGCACAGTGTAGATGGCGAGATGTATACCCTTGCAAATATTAGTACCTGGTATCCCTGTGCCTGGTCCCACCCATAGGTCTTCTAGGCAAAGCCATCTCACTGCCAGGAGGAGGGAAGCCTAACCTGCCCAGGGTGATGTGAAGACCCTCCACTGCCCAGTCCTTCCTGTTACCTCCTCATGGTGCTGCTGCCTGCCTGGTCAGCTCTGGGCATGGCTCTTCCCAGCACACAAAGTGTCCTTTCATGGCTCCTGGGAATCTGTGGCTTCCTCCCCCAGGCTATCCAAGACCAACAGACTCACAGAGACATTCTGTGTACAACCCAGCCTGCCCTTGGCCACAAGTCCCAGGAACTGCATGGCTGGTCTGGGGCCCCAGGGTCCTCCCGGGTGCCCTATGGAATATGGTGACTCAGGCTGGCATCTCCTCTGCTAGAAGGAACCGAGCCTGCTGTCTATTTGGGATGGTAAGACTTGGCTGGGCAGGACTTGGTGAGCGGACTGGTATGAGTGACCCAGGCCAGGGCACCATGCTCTGCCCAGTGAGTTGGTATATTGACCCAACTGGTAACAGTGTCTAGTAGTGGATAAACAAGGTCCTACAGAGTTCTGAGGTGCCCAGCCCTATGGTGCCCTTTCCTCCTGTACTGACATCCTATTAACCACTAGGCAAAAAGGAGGTATGAGATATAGCTGGCAAGCTGGGGCTGCCTGGCCCCGTTTGCTGGCTTGGCATGGCTAGAGTTAGAGTCTGGCCACACTCCCAGCGCCCCTCTCCTTTGGCCATTTACTTTAGTGACCAAGGAGGGAAGAGCCAGGAGACCAACGATACGTATCTGTAGGGAATCTGTGTGCCAGGCCGCAGGTAAAGGCTGGGGACAGCCAGGGTGCAGGCCACAGATGACAGTTCACACCAACTTAGCACTCAGCAAGCCCAGAGGCCCTTCTGGGGGCAGCTACTGCCATCCACTGTTGGCTGTGGTGACTCAGATGGGGGTGGTGTGAAGACAGAAGCCTAGTGACAGACTCATTGCCCCCAACACCTCCCAGCCCTGCAGTCCCCAAGCACTTCTGCTCGGCATGTCTGACATGGGTGGTAGGGCCAACTCTCAGGTCTCAGCTTCACATCCCTGCAGGAATCGAGTGGGTGGGGCCAGAGCTGTGGCTTCTCTTCGGTCTCCCAGAAAAAGATGAAGCCCTAGGTCTGAGCTTCTGTATCCCCTGTACAATAAGTGGACTCTTACGCAGCTTGGTGAGGATGAATGTGCCCCTATAGCAGGAAGGACAATAAAGCTACTGAAGGGTGCTACCTGCCCCAGCTCCCAAAGTCCCTCTCCTCATGAACGGGATGCACCCTCCAAGGGAGTGGCCAGAAATCGTCCAAGAGATCACGGTAGATGTTGGAGGGGCCTTTTCAAGAGTGAAGATCCGATAAAGGGGTTGGGGTCCTCAAGTCTGGAGCTGCTGGGGGACTGGCCAGGAAGGTACATATGTCTGCCAGCTCTGAGAAGAGGGGTCAGTGTTCAGGATGACTCAGCAGACAGGACATCGAGTCTCAGGCCAGAAATAGCCCTGGCTCAGAGCAGCCACCAGCATCTCCGTGACGACGGGGACCAAGGCAGGGTGTCGTGGTCCCCAGCAGTGGATGTCCTGCTGTGCCGTGGGAAAGCTATGCACATTCCTTGCTGTGTCCAGCCCCAGGAGGCTGCAAGGGCATGCTCCTTACCCTGTGGAATTGGAAGCTTGGGAGTTGGTGGCAGCAGAGAGGGCTGGAGTGCCAGCCACGGGGGACTGAGCATCCTGACACCCCACGAGTCAGCCCCTCCTGGTAGTATTGGTCAGTATCCTGGGAGGGTACTTGGGCAATCTAGATAACAGGAAGTATTGGTGGGCATCAGGAGTTTGTGGCTCTGTTGTCTAGATCCTTGGTTCAGGGTTTGGTCCAAGTGTAGGGTGTATGGCAGTGGGAAGTGGTCTGGGGCCAGGTACGTGAGGACAGACCACACGGCAGCTAGTCAAGGCCAGTTAGCCCAGGGAAGAAAGGATAGTAGTTCTGTAGCTGGGGCCCAAGAGACCTATCATGTGGTCCAGGTGAGCTGTCCATAGGCAGTGAGACCTGGATGCATGAAAGGAAGCTGAGGTATAATCAAGTCAGGCAGCTTGTTCTAGGCTTGGCTGGCCAGTGCTATATCTGGAGAACAGGGCTGAGTGACTCTGTGGCACAGGGTATCTTGGTGGTGACATGAGTTCTGGAAGCTAGTCACAGTCTTCCCTCTCTCCCCTGCTCTATGGGGTCAGTGCCTACCCACCCACCTTGAAATGCTCTCCTCTGAGCATAATGGCTCTTCACATCCTCATAGCAGCTGTCACTACTTTCAAGAGTGGGCCCGTTGATGAATGACCGTCCTTCCTTCATAGAGAGTTTGGGAAGGGTCACCATTTCCTCACCTGAGACCTTGGGCATTCCTTCTTCCATTTCTGTCCCAGCTATATGAAATCTACCCCAACTGTGCACAGTCTTGTAGTCTTCTAGAGATGTTAGAGGCTATTCTGAGAGGTTAAGTGGAGGTGGGTAGAGTTGTCATCCCTGCTGAGGTGAGACTTTTCAGTGATCCTGCTGCTCTGGGAGTCAACCAGGGACCTGGAACTCCTCACCCATGCTCCCTAAGTAAGCCCAGTTAAGCTCATTGGCTCGCCAAGCTAGGACTGGAATTGTACTTTTGTCTCTCGCTGGCGTCCTTTCTTGGGGGAGATTTTCATGTCTCCTCAGTTCAAGTTCAAGCAACACTGCCCCAGGGGCCTGCCAGGTGCCGCTGGGCAGCACAGAGCACCAGAGAGAGCCCCTGTGATTTTCCTTCTTCCTTCATTCCTAGGGCCCATTTTGGGGAAAATATGTTCTGTCTGTCTCATTGGGCTGGACATGACCACTGCATCTTGAATCAGAATAGCTACCATCACCAGCCTGTGGCTCTTGAGATCAGGCCTATGGACCTCCCCTCAGAGGTCCTCAAACCGTTCCACCCCAAGGTTGTATAGGAAGTGGAGATTGACTGGGGTGGGGGTATTTTTAGTGATCTAGCTTTTTAAATTTTTATTTATTTTTATTATGTGGATGAATGTACTGTCTGCATGTAGGTCTGTGCACCCCTGTCGTGCAATGCTGCAGAGATCAGAAGAGGGTGTCGGATTCCCCTGGTACTGGAGTTAAAGACAGTTCTCAGCCGCCATGTGGGTGCTCAAGATCGAACCCAGGTCCTCTGCAAGAGCAGTTGGTGCTCTTAACCACTAGGCCATCTCTCCAGCCCCGTGATCTACTTTTTTTTTTTTTTGGTCTTTTCGAGACAAGGTCTCCCTGTAGCCCCAGCTGTCCTAGAACTCACTCTGTAGACCAGGCTGGCCTTGAACTCACAAAGATCCGCCTGCCTCTGCCTCCCAAGTGCTAGGGTTAAAGGCGTGTGCCACCACACCCAGCTGTGATCTAGCTTTTTTAGGAGCCTTTCATGCTGCAGGTTTGACTCTTCAGCAGTACAGCACCTCTTGAGCTGCCCAGGGGACTTCTGAGCCTTTGAAACCCCCAGCTCCTGTAAGTCAGCCTAATAAACCCATCAGTTGACCAAGCTGGACTTGAACAGACCCTTTCTTTAGCCTGTCCCTGCCTGCTTCTATTTAGAGTTAACACGCAGTCCTTTCCATTTCCCCGGGAAAAGCCTAGGCACATCTCAGGGTAGATGTTAATTTTCTGACTGCTATGGCAGCCTGAATTTATGCCAACCCACCTCCTTCTACCTGGGATCCAGGGGCAGAGGGGCCCTCCTGGACCAAGCTTCTGGAAGCTCCAGGGAAGTGGCAGTTGCCTGTGTCCAGATGGTCTTGGAGCGGACAGTCCTGGAATCGGGAGGATGTTCTGTAGCAACAGCACCGTCCTTGATCCTCGTGGCTACCAGCCTCACTCACAGCACCGTCCTTGATCCTCATGGCTATGAGCCTCACTTACAGCACCGTCCTTGATCCTCGTGGCTACCAGCCTCACTTACAGGAGCCAGGACCTGGGGACATAGTCACTTGCAATGGCCCAGGTGTCTGAAGCCACAGACAGGAGGAAGCCTGTCAGATCCACCTGGGCTGTGACCACGAGGGGCCCAGGGACCTGCCTCCTCACCTTGTTTGCTATAAAACATATTTGGCAGCAATACACACCACAGTTAGTGGCCACATTTAAAAACATGTGGCGTGCTTAGAAGAGTACCAAGCCAGCCCCTCCCCCAACCTATACACCAGCCCGCACTGGCCTGCCATCCTCGGGAGGTCAGACGAGGCCATCAGTGCTGATGGGCAGGCATGTGCAGAGTGGCCTCAGTGGGAGGTGATAATGGGGCCTGAGAGGCAGGCACACTGAGGGAGCTGCTAGCCTCAGCCTCTTCACGGATGCTTACAGGGGAGAGGCCTGGGGATGAGTGGCTGCCAGGGATGAGGGAGGGGGAAAGGGTCTTAAAGCGGGTGTCAAGTGGGGACAGCAAGGAGGGGCTTCGCCACTACCTGCTGCTGTAGTCATGCACCTGGCCACTGCTCTGTAGGCTGGCAGGGGTGGAACTTCTGCCCCAAACCACAGATAGAAGGCCCAGGACAGCATCAGCCATACCATGGCTAAGGCAGGATGTGGGGTTCTGTGCTCTCCTTCCACCATACCACAAGCTTGAAGCCCTTGAACAGCTGGATATACTGTGGGCTCTCTTCCTAACCTATGAGCTGTGAGGGGCCCAGGCCCCTAGGGTACCAGGTACCCATGAACCCATGGGCATCCTGCTAATGGGCCCATAGTGGCAAGCATCCAGGACATCTTTTTTTTTTTAATTTCTTTATTTTTGTGTATGAATGTATTGTCTGCGTGTAGGTCTGTGCACCCGTGTCATGCAATGCCGCGGAGGTCAGAAGAGGGTGTCAGATTCCTCTAGAACTAGAGTTCTCCTGGAATTGGAGTTACAGATGGTTCTCAGCCACCATGTGGGTGCTGGGGATCGAACCCCAGTCCTCTGCAAGAGCAGTTGGTGCTCTTAACCACTAGGCCATCTCTCCAGCAGCCCCCCAGGACACCTTTTAATGGCAACCCTAAATCACAGCTCTGTGTGATCAACTGCGACAAGTGGCATGGCTTCCATGGGAACCAGAGTTGACTTATACTCTGACAGACTTCTGCCAGACTGCAGGGGCTGAAGGGAAAGGACAGGGACTGTGGTAGCAAAGTCTACCATGCAGAACTTGGGGCTGGGGTTGCCTGGAATGGAGGTGTCAGTGGCTGGCTAAGCTTTCTGTCTGTAACCAAGGAATAAGTGCCCCTCTCTCAGGGGTCATGGCACCCCCACCAGGAATCCCTCCCTCACAAGACCTCACTGTATGTACACCTCATCCTCCCAGGAGGCACCAAGGAAGGTATATCCGGGGATCTAAGGAGTTTGGCCTAGGGGGATTCCAGAGCAGATGAGAAGCTACCTGGCCCCATCAGCCCAGCATGGCCACCTTCTTCTCTGGACTAGTGCCACCTCCAGGAAGCCCTCCCTGCCCCCAGATGATGTTCCATGTCCCTCTCTAGGCTCTAATTCCCAGGAAGACCCTCCTGCCTCCCAAACCCCCTCCCCAGATGTTGGTCTTCGGTGAGGATGGGGACCTGGTGTAGCATTTTCCTCTGGAGGGGTGCCAGCAGATGAGAGGGAGGGCAGCAGGGGTCACACACGGGTCCGTGTGTGGGCAGATGTAGGTGGGAAGCTGGCGCAGTGTTCCCCTCTCCTGCCTTCGGCACTCCAGGACAAGAAGCAAGTCCTCCGCTTCCGCATGTAGTCTCGGGATGTCATCTGGCCCCCTTTCTATCCGGGAGCACAGAGCAGTGAGAGCTGCTGAACTGTGGGTAGGTCATGGGCTATAGCCGGAGTGTGGATCTGCCTGAAGAATTGTTCTGAGTATGATCAACAACAGAAGGGATGTCATGTGGACATATGAACTGAGGCTCAGACCTGGGGTACACGGAGAGCCATGCAATGGTCCCAACAGATGCCCAAGGTCTTGAGAGTGCTGGTAAAGGCAGGAGGTACCAAGCCTGGCGGGAGCTCTGGGCTGGGCTGCGGGGGAGCACCTGGCAAGTCTTTTGAGGCTAGGGAGATGATGGACACATGGGCAAACCTTGGCTGCACAGGAGCCTGAGATGTCCGCCCAGATGGACATAAAGCACCCTGGAAAACTAAGGTGCTCTTTATTTGGGTGGGACAGTGTGCCCAGGAGTCAGCCCTAGTCACTAGTAGCCAGCCAACTGGAGGACAGTGGGGTAGCGGTTGCGGTGGGTCATACACTTATTTCGGTCGATGAAAAGGCTGTTGGTCTTGACTGCAATGTCCTTCTCCAGGCTCATGCGTGTGTCCTCCAGGTTCCTCAGCGCCTGCTCCGCATCCTGTAGCTTCTCTTTTAGCGCCTTGAGGGACAGGGTCAGTTCCTCCACCTCGCTCGTCAGCCTGCAGGGATGGGAGTGGTGAGCTGAAGGACCAACAAGGGGCAGTGTCCCAGATCACTCAGGACCAGTGAGGCCACAGAGGGCCCCAAAATGCCTACAGGGAACCCTACCAAAATGGCCTTACAGCATTGCAGAACCCCTGGGAACCTGGCCTGAATCAAGAAAGGTCCTCATCTTTAATCCCAGAAATTGGGAGGCAGAGCCAGGCAGATATCTGTGAGATAGAGGCTAACCTGGTCTACATATTGAGTTCCAGGCAAGCCAGCTGGGGCTATAGGGAGACCTGCCAAAAAGGGCCCCTTTCTCAAAGTAAGCTGGAGCAGGAAGAGGAAGTTTTATAACAGTGACACCTTGTGGCCATAATAAGCAATGGCAGCCTGACCAGGAGCTAGCCCAGATGTTTAAAGGCGTGACCCACCCTTGAAATCCTGATTTCTAGAAGAAATTTCAGGGCAGAGAAGGAGGAAGACAGACAGACGCTTATGTCTGGAAGGGCAACCTGGCACTGGCTAGATCAAGAGCATAAAAGGCACATTCCACTATGCCTGTGTGAGGCACAGGGTTCTATCAGATGCACAAGGATGGCAGTGCCTGGCCCCTCTGTGCTGGGGTCTCAGGGGCTGTCAGACCAAACCAAGACTCCTTCTAGGAGACCGAGGCAGCTCAGGGTGGCCCCTTGACAATCAGTTCCCTCCCAGAACCAAAAGCCTCGATACTGTGGGTGAGGTTCATGGTAGCCCCAAGGACTGAAGAAGGCTAAAGACTAATTCAAGTACTCAGGAGGCAGAGACAGGTGGATCTCTGGGAGATTGAGGCCAGCCTGGTTTACAGAGGGGGAGTTCCAGGTCAGCTAGGGCTACAAGGAGACCCTATCTCAAACAAAACAAAAAACCAAACCAAACCAAACAACAAGAGAATGATCCCAGTCACCCAGGACTGCCCCAGGGACCAGCAACACCTGAACTGTGCAGCATCTCGGCACAGCTCCACATTGGGCCTGTGTGAGCGCTGGTACAGCCGGGTCTGGGCCACACGCAGTGGTGCCTCCTTGTCCTTAATGGCCTGCTTCAGAGCTGCTATCTGGTGCTCCTGGTCCGTGATCTCCCGCAGGACCTGCACAGAACAGTGTGTGGGCCAGAGGCAGGCTCAAGCCTGCAGTAAGCAGGGCACTGACCCAGCACATAGGAGGAGGTAGACCGCTGTTCCCTTATCCCCTGACCGTGACTGGAGACGCTGAGCCCTGGAGCTGAGTCTAGGGAAAGTCCTGTCAAAGGGACTCCCAGAAGGCCCTTTGAGTGGGAGGAGCCTATTGTACTGCCCCGGGACTTGGAGGGGGTAACAAAGGACATGCTGAGAACCTACAGATAGACCCTGTTAGCTTCCAGCACTGGTGTGGGCAGGCACCCCACAGGCACACTATGCCCCGACACTGCCTCCCTCCCAGCCCACCCACCCTGCATGGTGCCTTCACAGCTGGCAGCTCCTGCTGGTCAGTCGCTTGGTGTTGTTGTGCCAGTAGACTATCCCCAAATATAGACCCGATTTTACACCAACTCAAGGAATCTACAGAGATGCATGCTTCTGTTTCCCTCAGGGTGGACAGGTCAGAGAGGGACCTAAGGCCAGATCATTTATGACTGCGTATAAAACAGAGAGCAGCCCTGGTCTCCCAGAGGTTAAGGAAACCCAGGCCCTAGGTGAGTAACGGGGCCGTGGCTTGGGTGAGGGGCAGGTGGGGGTTTTCAGGGGTGGAGGAGCCTAGATGCGTGTCCCAAATGTGAAGTGAGCTTGCTAGGAGAGGTGTCCTCCAGTGTGCCCTGGTGGGCGTGTCCTGAGTTAAGTATGTCTCTGGTGCGCGTGTCCAGAACGCGTGGTCCAGTCCCCTGGCCCACCTTCTGCAGGTGGTACTGCAGTTTGTGGAGTGCGTCCTCCAGCTCCTCGCAGCGGCGCTCGAAGGCCAGGTTGACCGAGTCGCACTGCAGCCGCAGGTCCTCCGCTGTATCCCGCAAGATGCAGTCGATTAAGTTCCGCAGGTTGACCGAGGCCAGGCGCTCGCGCTGCGTGCGGAGCAGGTTGTCCTGAGTGAACTTGGCCCAAGTCTCTGTTGTGGAGGCGCTGCGGGCGTGGGGCGCGGTCAGGGTGCGGCCACAGAGACTCTAGCGCGGTCCGCGGTGTCCAGGGTCCACGGGATCCGCACTCCCGCCCCCTCCAACACCCCACAGTTCTGCCCGCCCTCCTAGGCCTTTAATGGCGGTCGGTCGCCCTCTGCTGGCCACGCGCAGAAACGCAGTCTACGTAAGTGCTAGGGCGGAGGGCTTGAGGATTGTCCAGCCCAAGAGCCCCAGAGGGCTCGGCCAGGACTTGAGGGTAGGAGTCCTCCCTCAGATCTGGAAGGCAGAGCCAGGAGGGTGACAGAGATAAGTCGGGATACCCAGGAGCTCACCTCTCCTCAAACTTGCTGGAATGCGGGTGGAAGTGCACTTGGGTGCTCTGGTTGTTGTAGTGAGCACAGGTCTCATCGATGTTGTAGGACACCAGTTTGTCTGACCAGTCCATCTCACAGGTCTCCTTCTGTTCCCGGTTCAGCCTTGGGGCGGGGGAGTGAAGTAAGCGCAGGACCAGCTACGTGCTAGGGAGCACTGGGAGACAGGGCACTGATCAGACACCTCCCCTCCTAGCCCCAGGGTGCTCCAGGTCTGGCTCAACTGCAGTCCTCTTCTGCCAGAAGCATCCGGCTCCGGAACAGATGCAGGGCTGGCTGTACACAGCCAATTAGAGCCCACCCAGCCCTACATTCCAGCCTATGATCTGGAAATCCCCTGACCTCTCTGACCCACAGGGTCATGTCCCCAGGTGTCCTGCCCCCTGGCCAACCTGGTGAGGGGGATATGGGTCAGGGGCCACCATCCCTCAGGCCTCTCAGGACCTCTGTGACATACCGTATCTGCCCCACAGCTTGCATGATGGTCCTCTTCAGGAGTTCCTGGATGTTCTTGATGAGCTCAGCTTCCTGGAGGAGGAAGAAATTGCTCCTGAGCAGTAGAGCACTGACCTGAGGGACCAAAGGACCCCGGAGGAATGGAGGCATGGGCCTGATCTTCATGACCCTTCTCTTAATCTTTTTCCCCCATAAAATGGAGCATGATTTCAGCCCTTATGTGCTGGGTTTATTCTGGATATTTGAGCATGGTTTTATTGCGTTGTAAGCAGGTGTTTCCTTCATAGCCTTCTTCAGGCCACTGAGAATCACTTATGACAGTTTCTCAGGCTCTGGGGTTATCCCCAAAGCCTACAGTGTACTGAGGAGCATCAGCCTTAGACCAGCTCTGAGGACTCTAAGATGCCCTCAATTGGCCGCCCTCCAAGAATAGGAAGGAAACTAGGTTTTATTTCACCCAACATTTTTTGGGTACCAGGAAGCCTGTGTGCAACAACTCCACATAGGCTAGGTTCTCCACTCTCCTCTGTCCTTGGTCAGCTTATCCCTGCACCACTAGTGACATTTTAGTTACAGAACAGCAGGCAAGGCCTGGCCTGGAGCCTTGGCCCAGGGGAGAGGGGTTTGTAGTAAGCCATCGGGGAACAGGGATGATCAAGAGAGGAATTAGGGGGGACAGGATTTCCATCTGAGCTTGGAATGTGGCAGGGGCCCTAGGCCCCAGCTGGGCTGCTTATTCTCCTCAGTTCCCATCATTGCCCACAGGTCTGAGCCCACCACAGGGGACTCTGACTCTGAGGGGTTCAGAGTTATGCTGAACCCAGAACAGCAACCAGGCTGAGTGACCCCCTAATCGCTATAGAGTCCCCAAGCATAAGGTGGGCTATGTTTGGAGGAGAGGGAACCTAAAAAGGAAGAAAGGGTCACTTTTGTTTTGCTTTGAAACAGAGGCTCGCCATATAGTCCAGGATGACCTGGAACTTGGAAGCCTCCTCCTTAGTCTCCCCAGTACTGGGAATATAGATTATAGGACACCAGGCTAGGAAGCTATAGAGTTCTGGGGCTCTGGATAGGATGAGCCATGGCGCCATGTCCCTGCCCACCTCCTCCCCACCTGCAACACCACCTGGCCTGGGTCTAGAGCAACACCACCTGGCCTGGGTCTAGAGCAAATACCCCACTTAGTATTTTTTTTCATTTTATTTATTTCTGTATGTGTATGAATGTATTGTCTGCATGCAAGTTTGTGCACCCATGTCGTGCAATGCCGTGGAGGTCAGAAGAGGGTCTTGGATTTCCCTGGAACTGGTGTTCTCCTGGAGTTTCAGACAGTTCTTGGCCGCCATGTGGGTGCTGGGGATTGAACCCTGGTCCTCTGTAAGAGCGGTCGGCGCTCTTAACCGCTAGGCCATCTCTCCAGCCCCGCAAATGCCCCACTTAGGCCAGGCATGGTAGGACACATCTTCAATCTCAGCTGTCAGGAGGCAGAGGTAGGCGGATCCCTGTGGCCCCACATAGTTCATGTGAACTTCCGGGGTCCGCCTCACGCTCTGGTCCCTGCCATTGGCCGCACCTTCAGCAGCTCCACCTCTACATAATCTCTCACGAGGTCCGGGTGCATGCGGCGCTCACGGCACTGCAGGTTGTCAGTGGCAATGGCATAGGGCACTGTAGTGGCATCCAGGGAACGCTCCAGCCGTATCTTCTGGGCCAGCATCAGGTCAGTCTCAGTAGACAGCTCATCTATTTCACGCTGCAGTTCGGACTTCCAGCAGTGTATGTCCTCCAGGCGCTCCGCCACTTTTCGTGTGGAGTCCAGCTGAGTGCGCTGGGCCAGTGCCTCCGTCTCCGCTGCCAGCTGACGGCTCTCATGCCGCTGCCTCTCCGAGTAGTCCCGGTCAGCAAAGGCCTGGTAGTAGCGGGCATAGGAATTCTGAAACCATTCATCCATCAGGTACTTGGCTGTGCGGAAGCCAGCAGTGGCCAGGCCTGAGGATGTGTAGGCACCCGTGTTGCATGCTATGTCATACTTCTTGTTCGGCAGCTCACAGGGCGGCACTGACTGTGGGGCTGGCTCCTTGGTCAAAAGCACATCTGTCTGTGCCATGGTGCTTGCTACCCCACCCCGGGCAGGGGGAGGTGGTTGGGGTAAGAGCTGAAGGGAAGGTCACTGAGTAGTCAATCAGCACGATCAACGGGTAGTGCTGGTCACTCTGTCCCAAGCAGGACTCTTGGTTGCCTCAGAGACACTGTGTACACCAACGGGATTCCTGCTGCTAGGCAATGGAATCACTCAGGGGGATGGGCCAAATGCCCTCTTAAAGGGCCAAGCAGAGGCTGAAGAGATGGTTCAGTGGATAAAGTGCTTACCTTAAGGATGAGGACCTCAGTTTGATCCTCAGAAGTGAAATAAAAAAGCTGGATATGGTGACACAAGCTGTAATCCCAGCCTGGGAAGGAAGAAACAGGTGGATCACTGGGGCTCACTGACCAACCAGCCCAGCCATACTTGGCAAGTTCTAGGACAGTTAGAGAACTTGTCTCAAGAAACAAAGTGGGTGGCACCTGAGAAATGACACCCAAGGTTGTCCTCTGCCCTCCACATGGAAATGTACACACACCCAAACACATGTGCAAAACATACATATATACATACACGCATGCAAACACATAAACACACACACAGAAAAGAGGCTGAGAATGTGCCAACACACCCTACCCACCCCAGTGTGGCCCATGCAACAGAGTTCATGTCTACCCCAGGATCCTGGAGCCAGCCCTCAGCCTCTAAGTCCTTGCTCTCAGGGTAGGGAGGGATCCTGAAGCTCCTGATGCCCTGTCTGCCTCCTTGGCTCCTCCATCCTTCTTTCCTGTGACTCTTCTCTGTGTCTCATCCTGAGCTTGGCTTGGTTTAGCTGGAGCAGGATGGAAAAGGCTTCGTCCATTTGGAGGCTCCTTTAGGGTGGAGGAGCTGGGCCTGGTGGGCAGGCTTTGGAGTTTGAAATGTGGACAGACTCCTCAGCCCTAGATGTGTCTCTTCTTGCCCTTGCATCCCCAACACCAGCAATCCTCCAACCCCACAACCCATCCCATGGTCCAACAGCTTGGCCCCACTATTCATTTGGTCTGAGATCTTCATGGAGATCCAGGCACCTACTCCTACCCCTGCCTCCAGGACTTGCTTTGGGGACTGAGCCCCATGGACATGCCCTCGTGGATCTTGTGCACATCTGCTTCTGGGGTCACTGCCTAAGGGCCAGCCTCCCCAGCCCCCAACCTTAGCCCTGTTTCTCCTTCAGCATCCCAGCCCAGGGGCCCCTCAGGAAGATGGACCTGTGCTCTGAGGGGTATTGAATTCAGTCTTTAGTTGTTTTGGGGGTCAGATATCCAACTGTGCCCCCAGAGAGGAAGCAGTCCTGACTGGGAAGCTATCCCCAGGCCACCAGTGGAACAAGAAACTCCTACCATCATGGGGAAGATGCCAATCCAGGTCAATACCCAACATGACCAGCAGAGGCCACCATTGGTTGCAGAATGTCTGACTGAGGCACCCACAAACCAGGTTCTCACGAGGATATCCTCTTGAGAACTTAACATGGAAGCTTCATCTCCAGCCCCTTCCGCATCCTCCCTCACCCTCCCTCACCATTGTCCAGTCTCAGGAACACAGCCTGTGCTTGCCACACCCAGGCCTTTGCCCTAGCTCTGCACTCCTGGTAGCCGCCCCCCCAACCCCCACCCCCACCCCCTGCCTGGTGCTGACACCATAGCAACTGGCCCTTCACTCCATGCTGCATGCCAGCCTTGACAGTCTCCCAATGGTGAACTCTGGAATTCAGGACATACAATAGGTGCTTCATACATGTGGACTTTGAGGGGAACAACCCTAAGATTTCCCTGACCAGACCAAGCAAGAGTTTCTGTTGTCCCTCAAGAGCAAGAGGCAAAGAACCTTTCCGGGCCAATGTAGACCTCCTTCAAGCTCCTCTGTGATTCAGTTTTCCCAAATGGTAGCAGGTGTGGGCCACCCGGAAAAGATCCTCCTTGGACCCATCCCTAATTTGTGGACCCAGGAGACTGCCAAATGACCCCCAGCGTCCAGGCATTAGACATAGTAGGTAAGTCTTGTTCCCATGAGCCTCCAGGCTAAGGAGGAAGGACAAATCTCAATGCAGGCTCCCCTGTGACAGGACAGTCTCCAAGGTAGAGCTCAGGCCTCAGCCTCCAGGCTGAGGGGTCAAGACTTGCCAGGCATCTGCAGAGCTGCACTGAGCCTTTGTCTTCATCGGCCACAGTCCCTTAGTCTGGCCCTCAGTTAGAAGTAAGAGGCATTTGTATAGTGAAGGTATCAGTGTGAGGCCAGACGGGGGCCCCTCCTAGCCTCAGTTTCACCACTCGGGGAGAAGGGAGCCCAGCTGCTACACAGGGCTGCCGTGGAGCTGACAGCGCAGGCACCAACTATACCTGAATCTGGAAGTTAGAAGGGGAGGTAAGCACAGCCAAAGTGGACCACAGAGCTGGAGCTGAGGGAGACAGGTGGGCACAGTTGCAGGGCATCATGGAGCTGGGTAACAATGGGCTCTCTGATATATTGTATTTGTTTGGTAAATTGCATTTGTAATGGGAAAACTGAGTCTAGAGGACATACAGTGGTTGTTGCAGAACAGCCTGCATTCTCTGAGGAAGGAGGAACAGCTCTATCTATACTCTGTGTCCCCAAAGACCAGGCCCCCTTCACTCAGGACAACCCTGCAGGATGCCTCACACCAGATGCTTCAGCCTGTCCCTCCCTCCAGGAACTTGTCCTCACTTCTAACCCCAGAGAGCTGGCAGTCCTCAAGATGGGATTAGGGGGACTGCTAGGGTCCTGAGCAGGCCCACTGCCCTGGGCCATCCCAGGGGGCTGCAATCAGTGGAAAGGACAGAGAGGCAGCTCTGTGGGAGGACTAAGTGGAGGACAGGTGGGAGACTTTCTTGCCCCATTCCCGGCCTCCAGCCAGCCCAGTGGTAGTTACAGACCCACTGGCCCCAGCTGCAGAGGGACATCTCAGCTCCACACTAATCTCTGTGGTGCTGACCTTGACTAGGGGGACCTGGGAGGCATCCATACTCTCTGCAGGCTAGAGACCTTGGCCTGCATATCTGAGGCCTTGAGTTCCCCCTGGAAAAGTAATGATCACTGACTTTCTGTTCTCACACAAGGCTTGGATACAGTGGTCACCTCGGAATGGCAGTGAGCATTATCTGTCCCAGGGACCGCTCTAGATACCATAAGTAAAATGGACCTGGGTTTGGGAGACCCTTCCTGTTGGGTCTAGTCAGTGTGCCTCCAAAGCCAGAGGCCTCCTCCCTTGGCTCTGTCTCTAGCCTGGAAGGTTCTAGATGGGGAGGGGAGCCTGTCACCTCCACAGAGCTTCATAGCCCCTACCCATACCAAGCACATCCTGAGGCCCAGGCTGAGATGGGCCCAAGGTCACATGGACATAAAGAGGCCAGCAAAGAAGGGGCAGCCATTTGGCCACCTACCATCCTGGCCACCTTCCCCAATGGCTCTTGATTGGAATGACAGCCCAAGGAGGTGTCCTTGACAGAGCAGACCCACCTGTAGGAGCAGCAGGTGGTGTGGTTGTACCTCTTTCTGGGCCAGTATGGCATTCAATAATGGGAGGATTCAAAGCCGCTTGGTATCCCTAAGCCAACATTGCAGTGGGCAGAGGTCTACACCACACAGGAAGAAAGGGAGCAGGAGAGGGCGGCCAAGGACTTCTAGGGGAGAACCTTCAAGGCTGAGCTTTGAACAGCAGTCTAGATGGGGTGGGAAAGAGCTGGGCAGGGTTTAGGGAGTGCATCTATCCTTCAGCTGCACCTAGGGCCACTGTGGAACCCTTGGAGAGACAAAGTGAGAGGATGTAGAGTGGGCAGCAAGCTGGCAGAGAGACTGAGTCCAGTAGCCTGGCCACTAGCTGAGGCGGACACCTGGCCTGAGTCTTTCCACTCGGCAGGTAAGCGGATCCAAGAGGCTGCTGGACCGATGATTCACTCCCTCTTGGTCCCTACCTGTTTCCCAAGCAGTGGACACAAGGCGGGGCCTGTGACCATGAACACTATCCTGTCTACTTCTTGCCCAGGAAGGTGGGATTTGGTCAGGGGCCTCTCAGACAAGGCATGTGTGGCTCAGGTAACTTCCCTGAATGTGGCCAGCTGTATATAGCTGTCCAGACAGCTATGTCTACCTCAAGGAGCCAGTGCTTCTCAGCCTAGCACCCAGGACATCCCCACCCCAGGGTAGGTAGTTTCCTAGACAGAGCACTGAGGCTGTGGGATAGGAGCCCTCACACGACCATGTCTCAGCTTCTCTCTCTATGACTTGAAGTAGGGATCACTACTTTATCATAGGGGCTTGGGACTAAGGTGAGATGGTATATACAGCTCCTTCTTAGGCTGTGTCCTGGGCCAGCAGGGTAGAAAGGAATCCCTGGGCTGGAGGAAGCCTAAGTAGAGGCCCCACAAGGCTCCCATCCTAGACCCGAACCCTGATTTTTCACCCTCAGACATAAGGTTAAACAGTTTTCAGGAGTTGTGAGAGTCCAGAGTTAAATGAAATAGTAGTAGGTCTCCTCTTCAAGAGTGGACGAGCACCTGAGCACTGAAGGAACTGGAGGAGCTGGGGCTATAAACAGAGCAGCAAGGTGCTCACAGGTGAAAATGGCTTATAGGGAAATTTCTGCTGAGGGTTGGGGAGATGGCTCAGCCATGAAAGTGCTTGCTACACAAAGACCAGAGCTCAGAAACCCACGTAAATGCTTCCATCCATGGACGACTGCCACAGGGGGATCTTCCGAGCAAACTGACTAGCAAGACTAGCCATGTTGGCAAATTCCGGGTCGGGTTAGGAGATCCTATCTCAGTGAATAAGGCAGAAGAGCAATCAAGGAAGATCCCCTGACAACAACCTTGGTCCCACAAGCATGCACAACTACACACACATAAAACAAGAACATGGGGCTGGAGAGATGGCTTAGCAGTTAAGAGCGCCGACTGCTCTTGCAGAGGACCTGGGTTCGATCCCCAGCACACACATGGCAGCTGAGAACTGTCTTTAACTCCAGTTCCAGGGGAATCTGACACCCTCTTCTGACCTCTGTGGCATTGCATGACACGGGTGCACAAACCTACATGCAGACAGTACATTCATACACATAAAAAAACAAATAACACTAGTTTAAAATTTTAAAAAACAAGAACATAAAAAAGTTGAAATGGGGGAAATAGTAATGCAAGAGATGGACTGTTTGTGGGGATGGTGGGCTATATAGATGGTACTCACCGTAGAGCAGGGCAGCCATTACTCTTCCTATCCATGGCCCCATGGTCACCTGTGCCTGCTGTCAATCGGCAGTGATGACAACAGTATCTTGTAAGTCAACAAAGTTGATGTCAGAATAGAC
This sequence comes from Rhizomys pruinosus, assembly GCA_009823505.1. Lineage (NCBI taxonomy): Eukaryota > Metazoa > Chordata > Mammalia > Rodentia > Spalacidae > Rhizomys > Rhizomys pruinosus. The sequence continues at coordinate 143,969 of VZQC01014962.1, forward strand.
CTGCTGCAGAGAAAACGCCCAGGAGTATTAACTATTACAACAACCCCTACTTTTTCATTGTGACATAAATCATACACGAAGAACTTACTGTGAGGCATTTGATACATTATGTAGCATCTAGTGCCGTGACCACCACCTTGGTCTGATTCTAGAGCTTTACCACCTCCAAAGGAGACCCTAAACTAACCAGTGAGCTCCAGTTTCAGTAAAAGATCCTGTGCAAAAATAAAACAATTTAAAAAGTAAGGTAAAGTATCACACCTTTAATCCCAACACTTGGGAGGCAGAGGCAGGTAGATTTCTATAAGATTGAGGTCAGCCTGGTTTATATAGCCAGTTCCAGGCCAGCTGGGGCTACAGAAAGACCCTGTCTCAAACAGACCAAAAAGACACGGAAAACTTGTTGAGAAACCAGATGTTGAAATCTGGCCCGCATGCGCACACACACACACACACACACACACACACACACACACACACGTACTATACACATAAGCCCCCAAACTATGGCATTGAAAAATGGGGAAGAGAAACTCTTGATGATGCTTGCCTAGAGTCCTAGCTACTGGAAAGTATGAGGCAGAAGGATCACAAGTTCAAGGCCAGACTGAGCAACCCAGTGAGACCTTGTCTCAAAATAAAAAAATTTAAAAAGGGCTGGAATGTAGTTCAGTGATAGCGTCTTTGTCTATCATGCATTAAGCTCTGAGTTCAGTCCCCAATACCATCAAAAACATAATAAATAAAAATAAAGAAATGTGACAGTTCTGTGAGGGGCCTTGAGTTATGCATTAACAATTACTTTTTTTTTTAAGGACATTTTTTTTTTTGGTATGTGTATGAATGTACTGTCTGCATGCAGGTCTGTGCACCCATGTCATGCAATGCCGCGGAGGTCAGAAGAGGGTGTCGGATTCCCCTGGAACTGGAGTTCTCCTGGAACTGGAGTTTCAGACGGTTCTCAGCCGCCATGTGGGTGCTGGGGATCAAACCCGGGTCCTCTGTAAGAGCGGTCGGCGCTCTTAACCGCTAGGCCATCTCTCCAGCCCCAACAATTACTTTTTTTTAGTTCTACTGTAACTCCAGCTGGCATGGAACTTGACATGTAGACCAGGCTAACCTTGATCTCATAGAGATCCACCAGTCATTGCCTCCTGAGTGCTAGGATTAAAGGCATGCATCACCACATCTGGCTGAATTACATCTTTTGGCACCTTAAAAAAACAATGAAAAAAAAATTGGGCTGGAGAGATGGCTCAGCAGTCAAGAGCACTGGCTGCTCTTGCAGAGAAGACCAAGGTTCACCTCCCAGCACCCATATGGTAGCTAACAACTGCCCATATTTCCAGTTCCAGGGGAATCCAGCACCCTCTTCTGATCTCTGTGCGCATTGCGTGATATAGGTGCACTTACACACATGCAGGCAATACACTCAAATACATAAAATAAAAATAACAGGGGCTGGAGAGATAGCCTAGTGGTTGGGAGCGCCGACTGCTCTTGCAGAGGACCCGGGTTAGATCCCCAGCACCCACATGGCGGCTAAGAACCATCTGTAACTCCAATTCCAGGAGAACTCCAGTTCCAGGGGAATCCGAGACCCTCTTCTGACCTCTGCGGCATTGCACAACACGGTGCACAGACCTGCATGCAGACAGTACATTCATACACATAAAAAATAAATAAAATTTAAAAAATAATAAAAAAATAAAAATTACAAAATAACTTAAATAAAAAAATTTGGGGTCTTTTCAGACAGGGTCCCCCTGTAGCCCCAGCTGTCCTGGAACTCACTATGTAGACCAGACTGGCTTTGAACTCACAGAGAGCCACCTGCCTCTGCTTCCTGAGTGCTGGGATTAAAGGTGTGCGCCACCATGCCCAGCAATAAAATATTTTTAAAATAATAAAAATTTAAATAACCACCACACCCCTTAAATAGGAGAAAATATCAAAATACCAAAACCCAATATGGGCGTGGCTGGGGAGGCCCACACTGCCTGCCCTAGGCATCTCAGCAATCAATCCATCCAGCTTTTTAGGGAAGACCCGCCAGTACTACCCAGCAGCTGAACAGTGCCATGCCTACCCTGGCAATGCCAGACTTTGAAATCCAGCTGTAGAAAATGACTGCAAATAAAATGAGGAGGTTCAAAAGGGATGGGGAACAGCAATTGGCAGCAAGCTTTGTCCCAGCGACATTTATCATCAGAAAAAGGCAGACAGGGGCCTGTACCCAGCAGGAGGGTAGGCAGAGTCACTGTGAGGATGCAATTCCAAGGACACAGTGTCTGGGGTGTGGGATCCAAGACACAGATATTTAGATATAGGCAGACACATCTGTGCTGGGAGGAGGGCAGGGAGCTGCCTGCACTTTGATCACAGTGTGGTGAGTGCAGATTGAGCTTTCTGTAAGGAGTGAACCGCCATCCCCACAGGAACCCAGGCAGCTCCTTGTCAGGATGAACCAGCGTGGGCAAGGAGAGCAAGCCAGTAAGCAGCATTCCTTCATGGCCTGTGCTTCAGATCCTGCTTCCAGGTTCCTGCCCTGAGTTCCCACCTTGGGCTCCCTAAGTGATGAGCTGTGACTCAGGAGATGTGAGCTGAATAAACCCTTTCCTCCCCCAAGTTGGTAGGTATTGGTCATTTTGACACAGCAGTTGAGGACAAACTAGAACAGGTGCTGAATGGGAAGAAGGCCAGGCCAGGAATCACCCGTGGAAGCTGGGCAGAGGCTGGGTAGGCAGGAAGGATGGTGCTATCCTGAGGAAGGACTGGTCTCCATCAGAAACAGGCTTTTGCCCACCCTCCTCCCCCAGGCCAGTGGGGTCTCCTGTGGACAGAGCATCACCCTGGCTGACAAAGGAACCACTGTGCACTTAGCCAGGAGAAGATGTGAAAAGCATTGGATCTTTGACCTTCTTGACCTCCTGACAGGGATGGGGAAATCCGAATATGACCTTCATGTGTGGGCGCTAAGGGGTAGCCATGCGCCCTGCTTGTACAATAGTCTCATATCAGGCAGGCCCACAAGGGGTGGGCCACGGGGCCTGCCGCCATCAGGAACAGCCAAATCCCCACTTTATCAGCTCTGCTTTATCTGCAAAACCTCCTACAATTCCCTGAGAAGAAAATTAAATAGAGGATTTAGGAGAGATTCAGAATCTGCTTGGGCAGGGCCAGGACGGACCTGCTTACTAGAGGCTGCTGAGCTGGGTCTGGGCAGTGGGCAGAGCTGCTCGGCCTGCCCCTGCCCTATCCTGCAGACTCAGACGGCAACAGGAAGGACAACTTCAGCCAATAGTTCACAGAGGCAACCAAGCCCCACGCCTCCCTTGCCCTCCCCCATTCCAAGCACCTAGATGAGGAAGCTGAAGATCAGAAAGATAATACTACTGCCTGACCTGGGACCTGTGTATAGCCCACTCCAAGACATCCCCAAGTAGAGCTAATGTATTGGAGGTCTTGCCCCAGGGATAAGGTGTGGGTATCCAAGGAGACAAACATCACTACCAGAGGCTGGAGAAGGTCCTACCCGACTCTCACGAGCCCCCAATGTTGTGTGTGTGGAGGGATGCAGGGCTCTTTCCCATGGGGTGGGAGACTGAGTAGACAGTAACCAGTGTTCAGCAAGGGAAGCCCTATCCCCTGGGCCCCAGGAGCTTCGGCCTGCTGAGATGCCTGCGAGTGGTCGCTTACTTGGTGGTGTCCTTCACACAAGCATCCTCCAACCTTAGCCTCCTTGCCCTAATGGGACTGTGTGTCCTGGCTGAGGAATAGGGGACGGGAAGGATACCACCCAGTTCTTTGGCCTCATTACCTAGGGGGAGGCTCAGGGGTAGCCACAGTGGCCTGTGGGTCTGTGTCCACCTATGGCCTTATCACCCAGGGCAAGTCAGAAGCCTGGCCACCCAATCCCACATTCTTCATTTCCTGCAGGGGGACACACACCACTCCATCTCTCCTCCCGGTGGGGTGACATGACAGTAGCTGGAAGCAGAGAATATCTACTGGCCTCTGTCCCTCCACGGCCCCCAAAGAAAGTTCCTATGCAGAAGGAAGAAAGTGGACTTGGTAGACTGAGAGTTTCTGTTGGTCTCCTTGGGGTCTCTGTTTCTTCTCAACACGGGGGTCTAGATACCCCTGAAATACTTCAGCCACCAGCCCAGGTGCACAGGGACTGTGAGACCAGGGGTGGAAGGGAGCTGTGCAGGTTGCACACTCTGTATTTCATGGTACTAAAAAGTTCCCATGGGTGCTTGATCAGGATCTGAGTCTACCCAGCTGTAGACCCATGTGGGTGAGGGGCCTGGGTTGGCCTACTAATAGCTGGGTGACAGGTTTGAAGCCAGCCCCTCCCCACCCTTGATACATACACACAGGAAAGCTCTGGGTCAGAAAGAGCTGACTGAACCTTTGGAAACCTGAGAGCCCTAGCCAAGGAGGGCCGGCGGCATATAGAGTACAGAAGGTCCATGCCGAGCACAGAGCCAGAGTGGACACTTCCCCGCTCAGTGGCCACATAGGGCCATTTGAGCCTTGTTCAGCCCTAGGCTCCCGAGAGCCTGGGCCACTTCCTAGGGCTACAAGACACAGAGCCTGTCAGCATGGCTGGTTGAGGTCACCGGTGCCAAGGGGCTGACCCAGCTGGGTAGGGCTTGGGAGCTCACAGGACCTGTCCAGGACATATGCTACTGGTGATTGTAACCACCAAGGTAAGAAAAGCCCAAGGCAAACATCTGGTGGTCAGTCCAGCCCCATGGCCTGCAGGAAGGATCGATCCTCCAGGATAACCACCTGTATGGGCTCAGAAGACCACCAACCCATACTCCTCTGCCACCCCACTAGATGCCCTCAGGAGTTTGTCAGTTCCCTGCATCCTCCGCTATGTCCAAGGGACCAGACGAAGCAGAGACTGGAGTCCCTGGAGAGAACTGGGCAAGTAGGGGACACCTCTGTCCCTGGACCTGGTGGGAAGAACATGGAAGGGTTGTTTTATTGCCAGGGTGTCAGGTTTAACCTCTGACCCTACCCACAGTGGAAATCCATAGTCTTCTGGCCCCTTCCATTGTCATGGGATGAGTGAAAAGGATACTTTGATCCAGACCTCCCCTCATTAAGCCTGCTGTTTCCCTCTGGCAGGCCTCAGTGGCCCCACTAGCTGGGCCTGCCTCTGGCTCCCACAGAGTAACACAGCCCTGTGACCTTGAGCGGCCCAGCTGAGGGGGATGGGGCAATTTGGGAGCTCTCAGGCCCAGTGATGTTAAGAGGCCTCACATCTTCTGCAAGATGCTGTCAAAGCAGAGCCGATTAAGGCTGTGCTGGTGTGAGATAAGGCCCGAGGGTTATTTGGAGGGCAGGCTCTAAGAGCAGGCTGGGTGGAGGCTCTGGCCCTCCTTACACAGTGTCCTCCACTCCTGCCCCATGACGAGGGGGCAGATGAAGGGCATAGTGATGCTCTCAAGTCAGGACACTCTGGGGAGCCTTGCCTCAGGTATCCTAAGTGCATCTGAGAGTGGTCAGACCCATGGATGATGTTGAGCCAGGAGCCCAGGCCAGTTCCTGCCTGCCCATCACCACCCAGAGATAGAAATAGATAGGAGGGTCTGGGCTCCACCCAGCACTTATTTCAAAGAGCCCCTGAAAATAGACACGAAGAAAGTCAACTGGACACACAGCCCAGGCCCCCAGCGATCCTCTTGGGATCCATGGCTGTGGCCTAGAGCCATTTAGTTGATGGAACTAGGGGCACTCAAAGTTTTCATCCCCGCCAGAAGGAAGCAAACCACCCATTAGGTACAGGAGGAGAGGCAGGCCACTGGCCCAGTCTCTACCCTCCTGGTCAAACTGTCCACACCTCCCAGCCCCCTTCACTGCCCATTCACACCCTCACTGCCTTCTGTTTCCACTCTGGCTTCTTCCAGTCATGACCTCCCCCCCCCAGGAGAGCCTTCCCTGCACCCCTTCCTTCCCACAAAGCCAGCCTGGGTCCCTGGATCCAGTTCTTTCACCTTTCTCGGTGGCTCTGGTCACCTGTACTCTCAGGATAGAGTTCAAGTTGAGAGTGTTATCCCTGGGGCTGGTCTTGGGGCTCCAGGGCCCACCCTGCGACCTCCTTCATGCTAAGAGACAGGCTCCATGCTTCTGAGAAGGGGCCCAGGATCTCACGGGGAGCTCCGTTTCCAGTCCTCTTAACTCCAGGCCAGAGCTACAACAGGGTGGCCATGGACAACATGCACCCTGGGGTCTGCGTTGGAGGGGCCTTGGGAAAAGGAGATCAGTGACAAGGCACAATGCACTGTTTTTGTTCCACACATTCCTTGGGTTTTGTTGGGTTTGTTGTTGTTTCTGTTTGTTTCTGTTGTTTTTGAGGCAGGGTCTCCCTATAGCCTCAGCTGGCCTGTAACTCACTCTGTAGACCAGGCTGGCCTTGAACTCACAGAGATCCACCTGGCTCTGCCTCCCAAGTGCTGGTATTAAAGGCATGCACCATCATGCCTAGCTCTTTTTTGTGTTTTTAAATAAAGAGTACAACACAATATTATTATTTAGGTCCAGTCAGATTATTACCAAGGCCAAGGAGAAGGGAGCCAGAAGGCCTCGTGTACTGAAGCACACAGCCACATAGTATCGCACGTGGCCCTGGACACAGCTGCAGGTAGCCTTTGCCCACAGCCTTTGCACATGTCCCTGAACATCACCCTGCACATAGCCACACAGCCTTGTATATGGCTGTGCAAATGTCCCTGCACATAGCTGCACACATTTAATAAGAAAGGAGGGGGGCTGGAGAGATGGCTCAGTGGTTAAGAGCACTGACTGCTCTTGCAGAGTACCTGGGTTCAATTCCCAGCACTCACATGGTGGCTAAAAACTGTCTTTAGTGTGGGCATGATGGTGCACGCCTTTAATCCCAGCATTTGGGAGGCAGAGGCAGGTGGATCTCTGTGAGTTCAAGGCCCAGCCTGGTCTACAAAGCGAGCTCCAGGCCAGCTGGTACTAAAGGGAGACCCTGTCTCAAAAATACCAACCAAACAAACAAAAAAAAAACAAAGCAAAAGAAAGGAGGTAGGAGTACCCCTGCTGGGAGGGACCCCCAGCCTCCAATGCTGCAGAGGGTGAGCCCACTGGAGGTGCAGGGCCTGCAGGAGCCACAGCTGAAGGAAAGACAGCACAGGGACGGGAAAGCTCGGAGTTAGGACCTGGTGACATGTTCCTACCAATTATCCATCCAGTCCCGGTAAGACCCTAGGAAGTGTCCATGGAAGGTCCCATCTACCTGGGCTAGAAAGTGAGGCTGGCTTCCTCCTCTCCGAGGGGCTCTGAGCTCATTTTTATTTCCCCTCTACAATCTCTTGGACTCTTTGTCTCTATTTGAAGTGGCCTCAGATGTCGACTTAGCTCCAGCATGTTAGTGTCCCTTCGAGACAGACACAGCCTCGCTAGACAAGGACAGCTTTAGGTAGAAGAGAAGGAAGAGGAAGAGGAGGAAGAGGAGGAGGAGGAGGAGGAGGGGGAGGAGGAGGAGGAGGAGGAGGAGGAGGAGGAGGAAGAAGGCTTCCAGATGTCCAAGGCCCTGAACCTTTGAAGGCTGAAAGGAAGGCAGGGGTGGTGAAGGGAGAAGGCAGAAACAGAGTCAAGGCCAAGACCACTCAGCTGCTGGGTCTCCTCTGTCCTCCTATAGGTGCCCATAGCCACACCCACCTGCTGAGACTGAAGAGCCACCTAAGCTTTTGAGCTAGAGAGATGGCCTAGTGGTTAAGAGCACCAACTGCTCTTGCAGAGGACCTGGGTTCGATTCCCAGCACCCACATGGAGGCTGAGAACCATCTTTGACTCCAGTTCCAGGGGAATCCGACACCCTCTTCTGACCTCCGTGGCATTGCATGACATGGGTGCACTGACCTACATGCAGACAGTATACTCATACACATAAAAAAAAAGAGAGAGAGAATGAGCTTTGTTTGCTCTGTCCACAACAGTACAACATCTGCCCATGTAGTCCCTAAGGCCCAGTCTTACTAGGCAGTGGGGATACCCAGGGCCCCCGTCTATGAGTAGATAACAAGATAGGTTCAAGATGACAATCCCACAGCACTTGGTAACCACCTGTCACTTATACTGATGACTGCTTCTGGGCAATTAGACTGGGTGGAGTTCTCAGCGTGTACCAGGTGTTCACTGGACACTAAAATTATGCAACAATGGATGGTCCTGACTCCCATGTCCATGCAGGACCCAGCTTTCTGTTTGACATGCCCTCTAGTCTTTGACCATGGACTAAGATAATATCTGCCCTCACAAGAATAGGGAAATTCCTGCACACAGCTATTAAATGCAGATGTGGCTTCATGAGCAGACAGGGAAGAGGGGGCCTCTCGGCACCGGGCAGGCTGAGGGCTGAGGGTGGAGTTGCCACAGAGGCATAGGGGTTAGGCCTCAGCAGCCACCCATTAACAGCACCTCCCACTCCAGGCTCCTGGTCAGGCTTGAAATAGACATTAGCCCAAGCAGCAGCCGACACAAAGGGCCTGTAAAGACGCCACACTGCCGCTGCGGGCTGGCAGCAGACCCCTCCCCTGTGCTAATGCACTGTGCATTATTGTAAGTGGAGCTTTTCTGAATAAAAGCGAGGGTGCTCTGGGAGTGAGCCTTGGCCTGGAGAAGACGCCACAACCTGAAAGACTGCTGGCTCCAGATGAACAGGGATGCTTTCCTGGGGACACTGCCAGCCTCTAGTCACCCCATCTCTTCCCTCTCCCAGGCTACCCTGCTCCAGTCTACTGAATCCCTACCGGCCCCTTCTTTAGTTGTTTGGACCCTGTGGATTCCAATTTACCTGCCACTCTCCATCTGCAGGGCATGCCTAAGATCGCTCCTAGAAGTGGGTGCTCCCCCAGGTCCCCTGGGCATGCCTAGGATCGCTCCTGGAAGTGGGTGCTCCCCCAGGTCCCCTGGGCATGCCTAGGATCGCTCCTGGAAGTGGGTGCTCCCCCAGGTCCCTAGCTCTCCTATCCCATCCTACCCATCCCCAGGTCTGCCCTCGGGTCCATCTTCTATACTCTGTTGTAGCTGACCATGTTAAAGATCAGAGTAACAGTTGTTAAGGTTTCGCACCAGTTCCTAGAACCATGCCATCCCAGCCCCACAGACCTGGTGACTTAGAACAACAGGAGTTGATTTTCCATGGTCTTGAGAACTGGTTGCATAACCTTGAAGTTGTGATGGGGCCTTTATGTCGTACCCTCTGATGGTAGCTAGGGAGGATTGTCCTTGCCCCCTGCAGCTCCTGGGGGCTCCCGGCTGGCTCAGGGCTGACACAGGTCCTGACCTGGGGTGGCATGGGGCTTGGCAAGTCCATCAACCAACTGTTGGGCTTACAGTGGCATGGCAGGGGGGGTGTGGGAAATGGAATCAGGAGATGTGGGGGCCTGAGGAGTGATCCTGCCTGCTGCACAGGCAGGACAGAAGTGGTAGAAAGAAATGACCTTTGGTGTCCCAGCAATAGACCTGAAAGAAGAGGTCGCCCCCTCTCGCCCCAACCCCTGGTGAGAAAGGGAACACAGATGGCCAGAGTGCATTCTGGGAATGTGTCCTGGTTCTAAGATAACAGAGAATCCCTATTTCAATCTCAGTGGGAAACTGAGCCTTGGGGTTGGGGGTGAGAGTCAGGCCAGGTCCCGCACTGTTGAAGCTTGAGGGCTTCCCACTGAGAGCCACCCCTGCCTGTCCAGGCTGCCCCAAGGCTCACGTTGGGAGGTCTTCTTATGCACTCCACATTTCCCCATGTGTTCTGCATGCCTTGGTGTCCCTTTCCACCTTCCTGGAGGTCAGAGGTTGTCAAAGACACAAATGCCTTCCCCAGCACTGGGATCTGACTAAATGACCAATACCTCAACTTCCTAAGACTCAAATCCTTGGTCAAATCAAGTCCCCCAAACTCCCACTCCTCGCACACATCAATGGGCTGCAAGAACCTGAACAGGGCCCTGTCTACCTTTTCAGGAAGCCTCATAACCCAGCAGAAGGAGAAGCAGATTGAGTCGACAACAACAGCACAAATGGATGTGAGGACTGGGAAGGTAGCTCAGTCAATAAGTGCTTCCCCCACAAGCATGAGGTCCTGAGTTTGATCACGCATATAAAAACCCAAGCATGGTGGCGAGGACCTGTAATCCCAGTGCTGGGGAGGAGAAAGAAGCATCTGTGGGGTTTGCTAGCCAGCCCGTCTGGCCAGCTTCAGGTTCAATGAGAGGCTGTCTCGAAAAATAAAATGGAGAGTGACTGAAGAGGACACTTCAGTCAACTGCTGTTGACTTCCGGCCTCCACACACATGTGACATACATGTGCATGCATACCTGCACACACAAACAACCACACACACACACACACACACACACACACAAGAATGGATGTGAGGAGTGGGATTTTAGGAGATGAGACCAATATATCAGAAGCGTACAAAAGATTCTTCCCGGGGTCTCTGAAGCCCTAAGCCCTATAATACACAAGGTTCCCAAGGGGCCCAGAGAGAGAAGACTCCCCTACTTTCTCTGCACAGTCAATGTCCCCACCCTGGGCAACTCCCCAGCCTTCTCCAAAGGAGACCCTTTCACATGATTGCAAGCTGATTCATAACTGATTACACAGCACCTGCCTTAAACTTCAGCAAACAGGATCTGTGATAAATTGTTATTTTTAAATTCTTTAATGGTGCACGAGATACCTAGCAGAGTTCAGCATGAGATAGCTGTCCCCAGTCCATAGGGAAGTCAAGGTTCAGTTAGGCAGCTGCCAGCCGGCTCCTTCCTCAGTTACTACCATTTATCCCCACAGCCAGGTCCAGGATCAGTGGCCAGAAAAAGTAGTTCTGGAAGGGCACAGTTGCTGGGATCAGGAACATACAGCCCCAGGGAGGGTCTCCACAAGGTCTAGGGGCTGAGGTTGTAGGACCCCAGCCCAGGGTAGAACATGTGTGTCTGACAATAGACTTATCCCATAGTTATCCCTATAAGGAGCCCAAGAAAGGTAGATGCCCAGCCCCTGGTGCCACAGGACTTGAGGAGACGGCTCCGGGGCTCCAGGCATTTGGAGGACCCTTCTCTGGCTGCAGGATAGGTAATGGGATAGGGTCTTAGACACTAGGGGGATTTAGGCTCAAGGTCTGCCCCTCTATACACACCACAGTTGAGTTTTGAAGTTCTGATGGTTCAGGAGATGGGCCTGCGTGGACATGTTGCCCTGAGAGTCTTTAGAATATTTTATTATTTTTATTTTTTATGTGTCTGGGTGTATTGTGTGCATGTATGTGAGTGCACCCATGTCATGCAATGCCCATGGAGGTCAGAAGAGGGCGTCAGATCCCCAGGAAAGGGAATTTCAGACAGTTGTTAGCTGCCAAGTAGGTACTGAGAATTGAACCCGTGTCCTGAGAATCTTTGTCATACACTGTACATACAGCCAAAGGGACACCTGTGTTCCCCTGGAGAGGGCGAATCTATGCATTCACACCACCTTGTCTCCTAACAGCTGTTTGAGGTCATGTGTGTTGAAGCTGCCCCTGAGACCCCAGTTCCCATCCTCAGAAGCCCTTCAAGGAAGACCTTGGCTGCAAGCTCTGGGATTCTCAGCCACACTGAACCAGTGGTGGAAGCTGTGACCCCAGAACCTTTTGAAGGATCCATTTTGCTACCCCCTACCCTCACTAAGGAACCACCATCGGTTGCATACTTACCTGAGCCAAGGGAGTCATGCCTGAAGGGGGAGAAGCAGCAAGACACTGCATCCTCAAAAGTGACCTTGACACCCAGGTTCAAGGGTGATAAAGCCCCTCCCCCCAACTCGGGTCCATGGCTAAGGCTGCAACAGAGCAGGGACTCCCTCTGGGGACACCCAAGTCATTCCGAGCTACTGGACATCTGATTTCAAGTTCAAGTTCCTGGGACAGGGACTATAAGGGCTAGGGGTAGCACTTGTCTTTGGACTCTGTCCTGAGATGGAATTGGTCCTTGGAGTTATAGGACTTAAATGTCATAGCTGGGGATCAGGAGGTGGGAAGGAAGGAATTTTGACATTCAGGTGGAAAGAGAAGTGAACAGCAGGCCATGGAGAATTGCTGGTCACAGATACTCACTGAAGGTGACAGGCAGTGCCTGCTGACCAGACCTGTTCCAGAGACCTGGGAATTCTCGACCCTTCCATGTCCTAGCCGTAAGAGCCTCCTGGGAGCTGGTTGTTCTTATGCATTGACCAGCTTTAAGGCCAGCTCACTCAGAAAGCTCCTCACATCCGCCCTGTGTCCCCCACCTCCACCCCAGGCCTGCCAACCCCCCTGCTTCCACCACTCTACAAAGCTCCTAGGCCAAGGCCCAGGGGCTGGACCTGGCTCCTGGTTGAAGACTCTTGGGCACATAGCAGAGGAGCCAGAGCTGTGAGTGCTCCCACCCAGTTCCATGGAGCGGCCCCACCTGGTGGCTGTGCAGCTTGCTGGCTACAAGCTTGCAGGAGTAAGTTGAACCACAGTGGTATGCAGCTGAGCCAGGAGCCTCCTCCCCAGAGGCTGAGGGCCAGGGCCACCTGGAGGCAGTACCTCTACAGCTACATAAGGACACTGGGCCAAACGGTTGGGGCAAAAGAAGCTCAGCCATTTATGGGAGTGGGAGGCACCGGTGGACCAGGTCCTCCTTAGGGAAAGGCAGGGATACAGTCCTAAGTCCCATCTGCACAAGGGGCCAGTTCCCAGATCTGAATGCTTACAGGATCAACAAGACTGGAAGTATGGAGAACACTGATCACTGACTTGGGCTGGGGAGTGTATGGAACACAGAAGGCTCATAAGCAGGCTGCCTGTCCAATCCTGAGTGGACCCCACTGGACAGTCCAGTTCCTGGAGTCAGAGGCTGGGAATTGGTTTCATGAGCTTAGTATGTGGTGTCCATGTGCCTTGACTTCCATACCAGCCAGCCAGACTCCCTCCCTCCCTCCCCTAGTTGACCTCAGGGAACGTCCAGGCCCCTCTCAAGTCTTACATCTTTCTTAGAGCCCAAGGGCCCTCAGTCTGCTTGCCTGTAGGAACTGGGCTGTAAGTTCCGGAGAATTGTTAAGAGAGTCAACAGGCGGGGGCTGGAGAGATAGCCTAGCGGTTAAGAGCGCCGACCGCTCTTGCAGAGGACCGGGGTTCGATCCCCAGCACCCACATGACGGCCGAGAGCCGTCTGAAACTCCAATTCCAGGAGAACTCCAGTTTCAGGGGAGTCCGACACCCTGTTCTGACCTCTGCGGCGTTGCACGTCATGGGTGCACAGACTTACATGCAGACAATACATACACATACGGAAATAAATAAAATTAAAAAAAAAAAAAGAGAGTCAACAGGCTAACCACGATGCTCTGCTGTACTTTGAGGAAACGCAGGCCTACTGAGATTGGGGGCTGTAAACTTCCACCCTGGTAACCTCATTGCAGAGTTTGGCTCAACACTGTTTCAGGGAGACTGCCTGTTAAGGCCTGATTTCCATCCCAGATGGCCCAGGATGGGTTGAAGCACATCTAGGTTTCTCTTTTTCCCTGGCCTAGCATCTGGTGTCATTCTGGGTCCTGCAGAAGCCTTTCTGCCCCACCAGGATTGGGGGTGGGGCACTTGGAATCATGCCATCCTGTCTCAGCTTCCAGATCTGAACTACTGCATCTGCTCAAGGAACTTGGTCTCCTCTGCTGAGAGCTAAACTTGAGGTGAGCAATGGTTGTTACATCAGGGCCCTAGTTTTAGCCCCTGTCCCCCAAGATGAGGGCTCCCTGAGCACCGAAAAGAGCTGTCAGGTATCCCTCTCTGACCCTATCGTCCAGAGCAGAAGCAGCACCTCAGCCAGCCACAAATCTACATTTGGTTTGGAACCTGGGCTCATCCAGCCCCTCGGTGCAGAGACAGGCCGGATGCGCGTGGCCGTTGCCTGGCAACCCCCTGCCTGCGCGCCTGAGCCCCTGCGCCCACGCAGCCATCTCTGCCTCCTGCTCAGCACTCCTGCCGGTGGGCCCAGCTGGCCAGGCCAGGAGGGGACAGTGGAGGGAAATCACCCCAGTGTCTGCCCTGGTCAGGACTCTGTTTCTGTTTCTCAGGGTGGATTTTGGGCTGCAAGTCCAGTAAGGGGGGGGGGTATAGGGGGACTCAGCTGTGTCTGCCTGGGTGAGAGGACACATCTATTGATCCACACTTCTACACAAACCATCCAGATGTCCGTGTCTGCCACCCCCGCCAGAGCTCCCTGGCCCCTTATCCCTCTGGATGAGGCCTGAGGATGGGGCCTCTTTGTCATCCTAGGTGAGGAAACTGACGCACTGAGAGGTTGTGCTAGCCTGATGTCATGTTGCTATTGGCCCCTGATCAGAGATTGCGTCACTTTTCTGAGAGGTGGAAACACAATTTTAGGCCGTGCCCTCTACCCGTGTGACAATCTGAGGATCACCTGATGGGTGTGAGGTTCCAATTAAAGACAGTGACATTGGCCCAGTGGTGGTAGAGTATGCAATTGCATCTGTGCTCCAGGAAGTGACCCCATTGTCCTCCGATGGAATCACCTGAGATCACACCCCTGGATCAGAGCCAGGACTGAGAACCCACTGTGACATATCTAAGCCATTGTGAGGAGTTCTGGAGACAGAGGTGAGCTCCCCACCTCCCACAACTCATCATTTGGGGTCACTGCCCTGCTTCAGCCCTATAGTAGCCCTGACCTGTGAATCCCATTTGCCTGGCTGTGCCCATAGACTCAGGCTGTAGGTGACAATAAATGAGCACCTACTGTGTGCAACAATTGTATTTCTCTCCTGCACTGCCTGTTCTTGTGGAGGCAAGGGACAGTCTGCACAGTATCCATGAGATGAAGCCGAAGGTGATGGGCGTGGGAGCTCTGTGCTCCAGATCCTGCTCCTGTACCCCCTCAGGATTTAGTGGGCTTAAGCAGGAGACTGAGATACGGTACATAAGGGGCACAGCCCAGCTGTACAATCAGAAGCTCTGTGGCCATGTCTACCCCATACCCTCTAATAATCCTTAGATTGCCCTAGACCCAGTGTCCAGGGAGGCTGGAGCCAAGTATGGGCTGTGTTGTGGTCGTTCTAGTCCCTGTCAGGCTATCTGGAGTGGAAAAAGGCCTCAGATTCTGGCCTCTGTTCAGATCCTGTAAGAGGCAGCTGTGACTCCCATACCCTTTCCTAAAAGCGTGGGGGTCCTTGGGGAGACCTCTGGGAGCCCATGCTGGCCAGCCCAAAGCCAGCTCTCACTGTACTCTTCCAGGTCCCTGGTATGTTCCCATCCTCTCATATAGAAAACCCATAGTGAGGCCACAGGTGACTCTGGGGGCAAGTGGGGGGGGCACCCCTGCCCCACGGCTGACTCATGGGAGGCAGTAGGCGTGGCCCTCTCACCAGAGCTTCTGGGCTCCTCCTGGTGGAATGCAACTGTTTGTTGGAAACAGAACCGACATTTGCATTACCAGGCCTGCAGCCCTGGAAACCAAACACTGTGTTCTGGGCTCAGGCTGCGCCAGGCCAAGCAACGCCTCTGCCTGTCTCTGGGAGAGCTGGAGACCTACTGCTGTTCACCGCCATCCCAGGCTGGGTTATCTTCATAGTTCTCAGTGGCACTGCAGTTTAAGGAGACATGGCCGTTCTCCCTCTCCAGGGATGGAGAGATAGCTGGGTGCAAATGGACACGAGCACTGCTTCTCTGTCCTAGCCATTCTGTGTCCTTTGGGGATGAAGACTCGGTAGCCAGTGTATACAGGACTGTCCAGTCAGTCCTGGGGGCCTGGGAGTCTGCATTCTTGAGGAGTCTCTCAGTCCCTGAGCCCCACGGAGACAGGGCTAGCTTGTCCATGTTACTGCCCCCCCCCAACAGCCAGGGCAGCACTTGGCACACATAGATGCAGGTCACATGTTTGTGAAATGAGTGGAAGATTCCAGAAGTCTTGTTCCAGGGCACCACAGCCTGGAGTCTCTGTCTAAATTTGAAAAGCCCAAGCCCTCCCCCCACATAGCCCATCCTTGCTATGGCTCTGGGAAATCTTACCTTTATCCCTGGTGGGCTTTCTAGATTTGCCCATTCCTTGGGGAATGGAACAATAACATTGCCTCTTATCTATATGAACCACATATAGGGGCTCCCTAGGGGTCTCAAGCTCCCATCCTGCAGACCCCTGAGTGCAGACAATCCAATCAGAGGTAGTTCTGGGCTTGTGATGGTCTTAGCTGTCCCTTCCGACCCATTACCTCCCAGCCCCATGTGGAAGATGGGTCTGCATCACCAGCAGGCTCTACTGCAGGCCTAGTGAGGTTAGTGCCATTGCCATGAGGGAGCCTCCTCTAAATCCTTTATAGGAGGGATAGGTCACCACCACACTATGTCCATGAGTCTATTCGCTTGGCAGGAAGCAGTCAGGGACCTTCTAACTTGCTGGAGAAATAGAGAGGCTAGACCAGAGACTCCCAGTTATCTGGCACCTTCTATAAGGCTACATTCTCTGCTCAGTAACTTGACACCCCTTGATCAACCATACCTCACCCCTGAATCTGGGAGTGGCTAAGGAGTCAGTCCCCACAAACTGGGAGATAAGGGAGGGAGGAAGTGGGTGGGGCTCAGGAGCTCCTGGATACTGTGAGACTTTGTCTCCTGTATTGATACTCCAACTCTAATGACCAAGGAACAAATGACTGATGTGTGTGCTCCCCCTGCACCCCTGTGAGGCCCCTCCACTCCGCTCCTCCCCATACATGTGATGTTTAGTTCCTTCTACCTGTTACTCTACAATTACCTTCTTCCTACCCATGTGACACTCTACTACCCATCCTTAAGGACCTAAGGTATGGAGATAGTGGTCCCAGGAGTGACCTTGTGTCAGATATTCAAAGACTTGTGGGTGATCAACATGTGCAGGGTGACACAGGATACACTTGGGTCTATGGACCTTTCCCAGACCGAGGTCCCTTCCTGGTAGATCTCTGCTCTCAGGAGTCTGGTCTGGTGGGGCCTCAGCAGTGGAGCACAGGCTGACATGGACATTTGCCTGTCTGGCAGGACCCCTGGGCCCGGGACCAATGGCTACATGTAGAAGGGCTCTGCCGGCTGCCTCTGGCCGCCCCTCCAGGCCTCCCTTGTCTAGACTGGCACCTAGCTTATGGGCAGCAAGTCCTGGGCAGCTTTGCTTTGGCCAGCCTGCTGCCTCTCAATGGTCTCATGAGGCCCTTGGGACAGCTGCCCACAAGCTGGTCACTATGGCTGTTTCTGTGGAGACCTCCCCTGCCAGGCCACCGAGTCTCCAAATGTCCACAGAGCAGAGATGAGCCTATAGAGGATGAGATGATGGAGGCAGGAGGTATCCTGAGAGAGAGGCAGCCCCCTAGGCAGAGCCTCCAAGGTTCCTCAGACATGTGCATAGTCACAGAGCCCTCTCTGCCCAGGGAAAGTGGAGCTGGCCATCGTAAGCCCCAACCCAGATTCCAGACCAGGACCCCTGCAAGCAGCAGAGGGGACAGTAATATTAGACTCCCCCCCACTTGGGCCCAGATGTCAAGTCGGCCCTCAGTGCTCCCCTGCACACTGCTCCTAAGCCCCATACTGTACGCCCTCACTCAGCCTCCACCCTGGACCAGTCGGCACTTTCTGCTTTGATATATTTTCTAGTGTCTTCACTTAGAGACAGGAGTAACTGAATGTGTGAAAAGCCAGATTTTAAGTGTACAGTTCTCGTGAGAATTGGAAGATTGAGCAGGAGTGCATTTGATGGCCAGAGGAAGAAAGAGCTTCTTCACAGAAAGAGCTGACAGCAGAAAGGTCATGCTGAATACAGATCTCCTATGGTCACCAATTCATGATGTGTGAGAGAGATTTTCTGAAAAGAGAGCAGCACTTCAAGGGTTAATCATAAGCTGCTACAGAAATGGTAAGTTCATGTTCATGTGCCTCAATAGAAACTGAAAGCTCTCTAGTTTCCCAGAATCCACTTAATCACTGTCCATTCTCTGTCCATACCCACTAATAGTGGTCAGGGTGCTCAGGGCTGACTGAACTTGGTCCCATCCACCATCACCAAGGACATGATGCCCATTGGAAGCCAGAGGCTGCCTCAGGTCCTACTGAAGACCTCGAATCCTACACATTCACTTCTTTTTTTTCCCCCCTGGGGTGTGTGGACAAGGGGGTATTTGGGGTGCCCTTCCTTCGGGGACATAGGGAGACCCCTTGGTGGTGAGGAATCAACCCTGTTCATCACTCTAGAAGGCTGGCTGGGGAAGAACCTGCCTACCTGGCCTGTGGGGTGGTGGCAGAGATGGCCCCTGCGAAGGCCGTGTGGCTCACTCTGATCTCTGTGTTTGCCTGGAGTGGAATTGCTGGTTGAGGTCCGCAGCCCTCTTGAGCTTTAGTTGTGGACACCACATTGCTTTCCAATGTGCTGTGTCAAGGCGAACATCCACTGACTTGTCAACACTATCGTTTTATTTTTTTATTTTTTTAAAAACATTTTGTATATTGTTTTTTTAAAATAAAAAAAAATTTTGTCTTTTTTTCATAAATTTATTTTTATTTTTTTATCAAATCTAGACCCGTGTCCCCCCCCATTCCCCCACCAGAGCTCATGCATTCTGCCAAACATGCTTTTCATCTCTTTCTCAGTCTTTCTCAATATTCTCATGAGGAAGTTGACTGTTTTGAGCAGAAGTTCACTATTTCAGTCAGTTCTTCAATGCAGTCCTTCCTGTTGCTGTTGTTGTTGTTGTTGTTGTTTCCAATATGCTTCACTCCCAACTGCTTTGGACAAAAGTTCAAGGGGCCGTGCACAAGAAATACTTACAACAAGATAATTGGCACTAGCATCCACAGATGAGGGATACCATTCGTCCGTCGTTTGTTTTTCTGGGACTGTGTTACTTCACTCAGCATGATGTCCTCCAGCTCCAGCCATTTTCCTGCAAAGCTCGTGATGTCATCTTTCTTTACTGCTGCATAGAACTCCATTGATACACATTCACTTCTGATGAGCCTGTGAACAGTGCTGGGGAGGCTGGGATGGTGTTCCCCCCAAAAGAAGCTTGTGTGGCCCAACTCATGAGAGCAGGGAATGTGACCTTATGAGAAAAGGTCTCAGCAGATGTCATTATGCTGAGACTTCTAAGCTGGGATCATCCTGGATCATCTAGTGGATTGTCTGAGTGGCCTCAAGTCCAGTGACAGTATCCTCCCAAGAGAGGAGAGGATGCAGGCACGGAGAAGACAATGTTTAACAACAAGAGAAGCAGAGCTGTGTGGCCACAGAGCTGGGAAAGGTAGGGAGGACCCTAACACTCGTGGAGCTGGTGGGGCCTGCCTCACCTGTGCTAGACCTCTGCCTTCTAGGGCTGGGCAACAGGTGCCTACTGTCCCTGGCCATTTGTCACAAAAGGCTTGCTCCTACCCAGGGACAGAGACACCATCCTCAACCTTGGGATCACTCCCCATCTGCCCATAGAGAGGACCAAGAAAGACTTCACTGGGAGAGGCCAGAGGCTGACGGGGTAAAGGGATGGATCACCAAAGACATACTATGTTTTGAGCTACCCAGGCCCCAACTGTAGCCTCCCAGTCAGGGCCACTTTGTAGACTTGGGGACATTCTACAGGTATCTGGTATTCAGGGACAGAGAGTCCGGCACAGGACCCTTGCTCTGGGACTGGTATCCGTCCCTCCAGCTTTGAAGAATTCCCATAGCTATAGATACCCCTGACCCCCAAACAGTTCATTCCACATCTTCAGCAGCCCTGGGTGAGGGATGGAATCCATCCTCAGAACTTAAAACCTGAGCTCTGCCTGGCTGTGGGCTCCACATAGAAGACCTCACCAGCTTAACTAGACCCACTCACTCCCCCCACCCCTATCCTGGCTGGTTTAGGTTGTACATGAGAGATGAGACAGGCTATGTCTCAGTCTGATGCTTCATTCTGAGAGCAGTTTCCTCATCTGATCTAGCTGCTCATTGGGAAGCTGGCCTAGGGATATCACCAATGGCAGACTGTAGCAGACTGGCTGAGCCTTGAAGCAATGAGGGCAATAGAAAAACAGAGAGAGAGCTCTGGTATGTGGCCCCAGTTGGGCGGGCATGCATATATGTACACGGTTAGAGCACCCACATGCCCACCAAACAAGGGTCATACAAGATGGGTGCCTTCTAAGCACATTCTGGGGGACTCAACAGTGTGGACATACTATAAAGACCTCATGGTTCCTCTTTCCCCCTTTGGGGGTCAGGAATACCAGTATCTGCCCACTGGCTTTGTCTGTCCACTGTGATCAGGGTCCACTCAGGGAAGCTTAGACTGCAGCCCATCTTACAGGCATCTATCAAGTTCAGGTGTCTCATGACAACTTTTAGTGCCATAGCTTAAAGCAGGCTATCAGCACCACCTAAGCTGGTCCAGGTATGCTGCTTGTGGCCAAGCCAGGACTGGAGAAAGGACTTAGTGGCCCTGCTAGTGGCTTGGACCTTTCAGGTCCATCGCATCTGGCCATTTACTCCTGCTTAGAAAACACATGAAGCAGCACTCAGGAGACAGGCGGATCTCTGTGAGTTCAAGGCCAGCCTGGTCTACCTAGCAAGTTCTAGGCCAGCTGAGACTACAGTGAGACACTATCTTTAAAAAAACAAAAAAGAGCCGGGTGTGGTGGCCCACGCCTTTAATCCTAGCACTTGGGAGGCAGAGGCAGGCGGATCTTTGTGAGTTCAAGGCCAGCCTGGTCTACAGAGCAAGTTCCAGGACAGCTGGGGCTACAGGGAGACCCTGTCTCGAAAAAGACCAAAAATAATAATAATAATAATAAAAATAAATAAATAAATAAATAAATAAACAAAAAAGAAAGAGAGAGAAAGAAAGAAAGAAGAAAAAGAAAGAAATGAAAGAAAGAAAGAAGGAAGGAAGAAAGAAAGAAAGAAAGAAAGAAAGAAAGAAAGAAAGAAAGAAAGAAAGAAAGAAAGAAAGGAAGGGGCTGGAGAGATAGCTAGCGGTTAAGAGCACCGACTGCTCTTGCAGGGACCCGGGTTTGATCCCCAGCACCTACATGGCAGCTGAGAACCGTCTGTAACTCCAGTTCCAGGAGAACTCCAGTTCCAGGGGAATCCAAGACCCTCTTCTGACCTCCGCGGCATTGCACAACACGGGTGCGCAGACCTACATGCAGACAGTACATTCATATACATACAGAAATAAATAAAATTAAAAGAAAGAAAGAAAGAAAGAAAGAAAAATAAAACAAAAATACATGAAAGTCTAAGTAGGCTCTGAGTGTCTAGTTCTCAACCTTCATCCCTTACCAGGTAGAGAGAAGGTCACCTCTGCACCAGGCAGCCCGTGATAACAGAGAAAAGAGAACACACCTCTCAACTCATAGTCCCTGCTTCCATGCCTACTTTTGCTCCAGGCAGGCCTACTGACCCTATCTAGTTATCTAACTAGAACACCATCTGGGGATTCCCTAGGTGAGCCCACAGTCAGGGTGGTAAGGATGTGTTCCTCTGCCCACCCACCCTCCCATCTTCACATCTGTCTATCCACCCATATTTTCTTTTTTTTATTTATTTTATTTATTTTTTATGTGTATGTACTATCTGCATGTAGGTTTGTGCACCCGTGTCATGCAATGCCATGGAGGTCAGAAGAGGGTGTCGGATTCCCCTGGAACTGGAGCCGCCATGTGGGTGCTGGGGATCGAACCTGGGTCCTCTGCAAGAGCAGTCAGTACTCTTAACCGCTAGGCCATCTTCAGCCCCCACTCATATTTTCAACTAACTACTTTAGCTGGTCTCCTGTACCTGCTGACCAAGCCACACAAAGTAAATGCAGCCCAGCCATATCCCTGAGCAGGTTGAGGTCAAGCCCAAGGCACCTATTTGCCATCTTGGCCAGAATCCTGCCCACCATATTGTCCTTACCTGAGGGCTCCCGTCGGTCCCTCCACCACCCTCAGCAGCTCTCCTGTGTGAACCTCGGCCTCTTCTGTCTGAGCCTGACCTGTGTGAACCTCGGCCTCCTCTGTCTGGGCCTGACCTGTGTGATCCTCGGCCTCCTCTGTCTGGGCCTGACCTGTGTGAACCTCGGCCTCCTCTGTCTGGGCCTGACCTGTGTGAACCTCGGCCTCCTCTGTCTGGGCCTGACCTGTGTGAACCTCGGCCTCCTCTGTCTGGGCCTGACCTGTGTGAACCTCGGCCTCCTCTGTCTGGGCCTGACCTGTGTGAACCTCGGCCTTCTCTGTCTGGGCCTGACCTGTGTGAACCCCGGCCTCCTCTGTCTGGGCCTGACCTCATCTTTGCCACTGGCAGGATGATGTCGCTCAGGAACAGGACCCATCCAGAGGCTTGGCCAGAAGGCTGCCCAACCAATCTATGGGGATGGGCAGACCTAGGCCTCAAGAGTGCCCCCATCAGGTCTGGGATATCCTCCCTGGCCTCCCTTCCACCTGCTATCCACTGGACTCTCTTGGGTCTCCCTTCCCACCTGTTTTTCTTCAGCCCTGGTCATGCATTGTCCTTGGTGACTTCCTGGCTCAAATGGACTTGATGCAGTTGAGGTAGTGAGGCCCGGAGGAGTCCTGGGCATGTGGCAAATAGCTATCCTTCCAGTGCAAGGGTTGGACCGTGCAGGGTGAGGTCTTCTGGCCCTGGGAGACAAGGGACCAGGGTGCTGCAGGGCTCAGGTACCCAACTAGCTGTGCCCAGCTGTGCCATTCCTTAAGGGACAACTTTGGGGATGGGCTGTCCTTCCAATTCCACCAGGGACCAAAAATTAAGCATTTCCCAAGTTCTGGCATAAAGGGTGCAGGGAGTGAGAATGAGGTCCCGGGTTCATCCTTATGTTGAAAGGGACAAAGGCCATGTCTTGGGTGTTATGATAAAGGTCTAGATTCGCCCCAGAATAACACCCAAGCCTTCCAGTGTTCTTGGCTCCAAATTTGGATTGCCCTCCCACCCCAGGTCATCTGCTAGCTTTGAGTTGAGAACTGGAAGGTGGAGACATAGACTGAGGGGAAGAGTGACCTGCCTAGCTGCTGTCAGTCAGGGATTCAGAATAAGCTCCATTGTTCATCTGAGTCAGTGCCAAATCATTACCCATTTTAAAAGAACCTTTGAGCACCTGCTGTTTATATAGAGGCAGGACATGAGTATCCCTTCCAGAGGGGGTTCTCCAATCTCAGGGCATGCCCCCCCCCCAGGATGAACACTGGCTGTCAGCTCATCCTGTTTAAATATTTAATCCGGTTAAATATTAAACCTCTTCCTAGTCCCAATTACAGTTGGATCGATTCTTTGAGTCTGTGAGGGCTGATCTGGCACTCTGCTCCCCTTCTCATGCCTAGTGGCCTGAGAGTGGAGGTCGTCCTGAGATGGAGAGGGGCATGTAGAGGGTCGGAGCAAGGATCATGGAGATGGATATAAGGAAGGAGAGGGCCAGGGAAGGGATTAAGGGAAGGGCCTGGAAGCCGGGGAGAGGGGTCTGGGGGCCAGGTCGCTCTTGCCCCTCAGTGCTGGCACTATTCTTGGGGCCCCTCTACCTTCCAGTACTGCTTCTCTGGACAGATTAGGTGGGAGGCAGACATCCCCTCTGGTCTCCAAGAAGCCCACAGAATGAAGTACTGTTGCTGTTCCATGTACCTATTACCATGACCCAGTCTTGGACTTCCCATTTTACAGGTTCTGCCAGGAGTGACAGGGGGCCTGTGGAGGCCATAGGAGGGGATCCTGAGAGCTAGACCTGTTTCTATTTAAAACCAAGTTCTGAATTATGACATACTTCTCACATTAAAAAGTAGAGAAAGAGCGCCTTGCCTTCATCTCCCTCTGCCTTAACCTGGCATCCCTTGAGGCTTCAGATGTTTGTAAATTCCCGGAAATGGGCCCATTTGGTGCAGGCTTTGAGAGTTGCCACTTCAGTCTAGGTGTGAACGTCACCCAGCAATGCAATGCAGGCGAGTGTCTGTGCATAAGCTATAACTTGAAATGAGTACTGAGATAAACCGTGTGTAGACAATGATTTACAGATAGTAATAAAATATCAGATGCTTTTGATTCTAAGACCCACATGGCCTACTAAATCTCACAGAGCCCCTTCCTTGACATTCACCCACTTCCTGCATCAAAAGGCTTCAGCGTGACCACGATTTGAGGACAGAATTTGACTCCACTCCACTGGCTCTTTCCCTAACAGTTGTGTGCTCACTAACACAAGATGCGATCCTTTGTTCAACTGCTTCTCACCCTGCCACAAATGACGTTCATCAAACGGAAGCTTCTTTCAACTTCAACACTAATTGTAAGTTTGCATAACTTAATTCTTAGTGGTGGCTGTGTTTAACAATCAGCTCACTAATTTCCTAAAGGTTTACCCACTGGCTCAGAGGAACCTGCTCCCACACAGGGCTGTATCACCTGCTCAGGCACCTGCTGAGGTGGGACCTAATCACAGTGTGATTTCTCTATTCAGGCCATGTGCCTGGTCTGTGCAGACAGTTCTCTTACTATTGGCTCTGCCCTGCTCCTGCTTTCTGATCTCTAGTATTTCAGCTACCTCTCCTTGACCATGAGCCTTGAAATCTGGTGGAGGGTCTTTCTTGAAGGCTTGCCTACTCTTGGCTTTTTATTCATGCAGCTAAGACGTAGGGTTACCTTGTCAAGACCCAAGAAACAGCTGCTCGGGGGGTGGGGAGAGATAGAAATTGCATTGATTGTGTAAATTAACTTGGGGACAGTTGTCATCCTTGTTGTCATCCCATGGTCTCATCTTTGCCTCTATGAGGCGTCTTGGTTCTCCATGTCTCTAGGTCATCTTTGAAGAACATGCTTTGTTGCTTTCTCTATCAGTGTCACATCTTCCATCTTTTGGAAGTAATTCTTGTGGCAAGGGTAAGAGAGAGATCTGGGTTTGTGTGGAGCCTCTAGGTTCCTCCCTAAAGCTGTGTGGTGTTGGTACCAAGCACGGATTCTCTCTGTTTGCTGTGTACCTACCTGCCACTTTTTTCCAGGGCTTAAACCCACGGCCTCACACATGCTAGATAAGTGTTTTTTTTTAAATTTTTTTAAAATTTTATTTATTTCCGTATGTGTATGATGTATTGTCTGCATGCAAGTCTGTGCACCCATGACGTGCAACGCTGCGGAGGTGATAAGAGGGCATCGGACTCCCCTGGAACTGGAGTTCTCCTGGAATTGGAGTTTCAGACGGCTCTCGGCCGCCATGTGGGTGCTGGGGATCAAACCCGGGTCCTCTGCAAGAGCGGTCGGCGCTCTTAACCGCTAAGCCATCTCTCCAGCCCCTAGGTAAGTGTTCTACCAACAAGCTATATTCCTGCTCATTTTTGGTTTTATTTTCTACTTTGAAACAGGAGCTTTAAGTTGCCCAGGCTGGCCCTGGACTCAGACCTTCCTGTCTCAGCCTGCAATACCAGGACCAGATCTACTTGTTCTTGAGATTCATAGGCTTTCCTCAATATTTAAATAGCATTCAGTCCTGTCTTCCCTTGGGTTCCTCCAGCTACATACACCTTGTTGAACCCGAATGCAAACTGACTCATATTTATTCTGTTTGAGGTTTGATATGTTTCTTAAATCCAAGAATTCATAGCGTTCATTGATTCTGAAAACTTCTTAGCTTTCACTTCAGCAATTACATCTATTTACTCTTTATCTTCCTCTGGAACATCTAGAACAGGGCTCGTTAACTTTTTCTGGAAAGAGCCAGATAGGAAACTTTGCAGACTTTGTGGGTCAGGCAGACTCAGTGACAACTTTTCAACTCTGTCGATTCAGTACGAAGACTATTGTATGTCACGTGAGTGGGACAGTGTGCGAGCAGCTGGGCGAAGCTGTCTCGGCAAACTGCTGTTTACAAAAACACATGGCAGCCCCCCCCCCCGCTATCCTTTATGGCTCTATCCTTTATGGGACCCAATCCTCATGCTCTAAGGTCTCCCCCCCCCTTCATATCTTCCAGCTCTCAAACGTTCTGTGGGACATCCACTGACTTCCTATCTTTCTCTTCCAGTTCACCAATTCTCTAACCAGTTGTGTGCCCAATTAGCTGCCTAACCCATCTGTTTGCTTTTTGATTTCAAAGATTGTAGTTCAATCATCTGAAGGATTCATTTCTCCCCTAGTGCTATCTCATTTCTTCCTTTAGGATTTTTATTTCTTTTGTATTTTTCCTAATTTGTAACTTGCTGCTGGGACTCATAGCCTGGCTGGTTCTCATTTGTACTTCTCCATGAGTTCAGGCCTGGCTGGAGGAGGTGTCTCTCTGAGAAACTATGACATCACACTTGCCATGCTTTTGGGGATCAATTTCTGCATGGGCTTCTCAGCCAAAGGACTTCCAGCCCTGCAGGTGTGAGTCTAGACCTGCGTGAAGCTCAGCTTGACAGTTCAACAACAACAACAACAACAAAAACCTTTTCTCCCACCCAGAGTCTGGGAAAACAATCCATGCCTGACTTTGAGCCTCTTCTAGGCTGCCCATTACCAGGGACCCCAACTCCAGTTCTTGATCCGTGTCTTCATCCACCAGAGCAAACAGTTGGCCACCTGGTTCTGTGCCCGCTCCATTCTAACACACCTCATTATCAGGGTGGACTTTCAAGTTAACATTTTCCAATGGCTGCTGTGGTCCTGAACTCCTAGACTCATCCTCATGGTACTCTACAAGCCCCAGTTATACCTGGGATCCCACAGCTGTCCTATGAGTTCCAGGAACCCACAGCTGCCAACATGGCTGGTCCCCCCAAATACCTCTGGGCCAAGTGTGTGCCCTGGGGACACAGAGCAAGCTCCAGGCTTGTCTTGGCAGAGACATTAAACATTGATGAGGCCGTTGTCCATGTTCCAGCTAAGGCAAAATAAAAGAGAGAGAAGACGCCAGTCTTGGCAACACAAGGAGGTCAACCTCCAGGTGGCTGCGGCGGCCGCTCAATACAGCTATAAGGAAGTGGCAACAAAAACGATCTATACATCGAGCGAGAGTATTTCCCTGGGGGGGTCTGTGCAGCTCCAGGCCCTTCCTGAGGCCACAGATGAAGCTTTGTACATGAGGCTTGTGAACAAAACTGAATGGTGCCAGATCTCCGAGGATGACAAGGGCAAGGCAGGGGCTGGATAGCTAGGAGGCCCCAGGCTGGACTCAGAGCCACTTCCTGATAGCTGGGGAGGTGAACTGCCACAGTGGCCTGGCATGAGTCCCAGGAGCTGCTCTCTGCCTGGAGCTGCTTTGAGATGAATGGTGGTCCCTGAGATATATACCCACATCACTGTGTTGGACAAAGGGTCTGGGAAGGTGTCATTAAGTTAAAGATCTTGAAGGGGGGGTCATCTGGGATCATCCAGGCAGATGCTTAACAAAGAGGGAAGGCTGGGTATGAAGGCATAGATGCTGAGACTGAGCCATGCAGCTATAAGCTAAGGGTTCCTGAGGCTGGCAGCCACCTCAGAGCGAGGAGAGGAAGGAAGGATCCCTCTCTAGAGCTATGTGAAAGCTGATCTCTGTTGTATTAAGCCCTCCAGTTCGTGACATTATTGCAGTTGTAGGAATCTAGTGTAAGGGTCCCTGGGGGAGCACTGTGGTGAATGCATGATTCACTTGATGATGATTGTTTTAAGCCCCTTGATATGTGGCTCTGCCTTGCTCAAGCAACCCTGAGTGAATGACTGCTCCCCTCACTTCATGTGTGCTCCTGGCCGCAGGACCCAAGTCTGGTCTTGAATTTGGGCCTTTTGTTTCCTTTATCCTATGGGGCAGTCAGATCCCACAGACAGGTGGGAAGGGAGTCACCTCATTTCAGGTTGAGGAATGGAGTGTCTGGCTGTAGGAGGCAAGGTTAGCCTGCTGTGTTAGATACACAGGCTCTGCTGGCCAATGACAGGAGGGAGACTCCCAGGGATTCAGGGAACAGGCCTGCCCACCTACCCTAGGGGGTCTTCCTTGACCGTGTAGCAAGAGTCCCAGTATAGATCCTGTATTGTGTGCATGTCTCCTGTGGGCACATTCATCTTGACCACCACCCACCTTCTCACTAGGGTTAGAAGCCTTAGGTAGACCATAGCCCTCCCCATCCAGAACATTGGTCCTCCTGCCCTCAGCTAACAGAATGACCCTGGGAGAGCTCCTTCTTCTCACTGGGCCTCAGTGTCTTTTTCGGGGGAATGAGAAGTTGGCTTATCATGGAGGTGTGGGTCGGAGCAGGCCGGGTGGGCAGTGGAAGGGATGGGGCCTATGGAGTAGAGGGCTCAGCTGCTTTAATGCAGCTGCTAGTTCTGTCTGCAGCTGCCTCCCAAGGGTGTGGTCCTGGTGGGACATGCTCTGGTGGTATACACTGATTCTGTAAGATCTACACAAACCCAGGAATATTCACTGAAGACTGGAAGGTCCACGGGTCAGAGAGCTTGGAGTCCCTCCTGTGGGAGTTGTGACCCAGAGTTTTGGAATCCTGAATGCCTTGTCCCAGACCTGCTGCTACCAAGCAGAGGCTGAGTTTCTGAGTCCGCCACCAGCAGGAAAAGGATCGGATCCGGGAAGACAGATGACACTGCAATGAGAGGATGTGTGTGGTCTATGACCAAAACATCTCAGAGAACTCGCTGTGCTGACTGGGAATCTACAGCCAAGACTCAGGCCTCCAGGGGCTCCCAACAGGGCAGGCAGGATGGGGTTGTGGGAGACACAGCTGACAGCCAGTGGGTCAGCCTGCTCCCTGGGCAAATCATTCTTTGGATTTTCTTCAGCATTGAGGAAAACTTTATATACCCAGAAATGCACAGCTAAAGGCATCCAATTCCTTTGAATTCAGAGTTTCTATGTGTGTGTGTGTGTGTGTGTGTGTGTGTACATGTGTATGCACACCCAGCACCCTGAATCAGGTCCTTGCCCATGTTGGGCAAACTTTCTACCATTCCACTTCAGCCCCAGCCCTCTTTTATTATTATTTTTTTTATTATTAATTTTATTTATTTCTGTATGTGTATGAGTGTACTGTCTGCATGCAAGTTTGTGCACCCGTGTCATGCAATGCCGCGGAGGTCAGAAGAGGGTCTCGGATTCCCCTGGAACTGGAGTTCTCCTGGAATTGGAGTTTCAGACGGTTCTCGGCCGCCATGTGGGTGCTGGGGATCAAACCCGGGTCCTCTGTAAGAGCAGTTGGCGCTCTTAACCACTAGGCCGTCTCTCCAGCCCCCCCAGCCCTCTTTTTACTCTTCATTTGGAGACAGGGTCTTATCATATTTGCCACTGGCTTTAAACTTCCCATACAGGCCAGGCTGGTCTTGAACTTGTGCTCTTCCTACCCCTGCCTTCTGAGTATCTGGTATAACAGATACAGTCAGAGCTGACTAAGGGGATTGTTATTTTTTAGCACATGTGTTTTGAAGAGCTTTGCTGAGGTAGAATGGAGTACACAGTGCATATTGGAAGTTTTACACATGCATACTCCTGCAAAACCATCATCCCAAATCAAGACAGTGGAAATATCAGTCACTCTGAGGTTGTGATAACAACCTCTTCTCTTAACCCAGGTGACATGTTTCCGGACACTGCAGATCAATTTACATTTCTAGAATTACATACAGACAGAAGCTATGCTTTGTTTGGCTTTTTCCATTCAACACAATTGCGCATCACCTGCGTTTTGTGCCAATAGTTTACTCATCCCGTGTAGGCCATGGAACTATGGCCTGCTGGGGAAGAGCCAGGCATCGGGCTTTGTCTGCTACAGGGCTGCCTTGAACATTCAGACAACTCTTCACATGGCAGTGACTGTCATGGGTCATGTGGGAAGCACCCATTTCCTACCCTCGGAAATTGTTGTATGCTTTTCTTAAGTGGCTTTACCACATTGCAAACTCACCTGTGTGAGACTGTTTTCCCCATGACAAAAACCTGAGAAAAACAGTTTAAAGGAGGAAAGGTCCATTTTGGCTTATGATTTCAGAGGCCTTAGTCCACAGTAGACTGGCTCTATGTTTCTGGGACTAATGAGGCACAGCATCATGGTAGGAGGGCATGGTGACACAGAGCTGTTCACTTCAAGGTGGCCAGGAAGGAGAGAGAGAGAGAGAGAGAGAGAGAGAGAGAGAGAGAGAGAGAGAAGAGAATAATTATCTTTCCAGTAACATACTTCTTCCAACCAGGCTCCTTCTATTTTGACTACCCCAGTAAATATATCATCATTAAGAATTTCTCAAGGGATCAATCTGTTGATGACATTAGAGCCCTTGGGATCTAATTAGCTGCTATGGAGGATCAAGTCTTCAACACATGGACCTTAGAGGGACATCTCAGTTCAAACCACAGCCCCACCCACAGTTCATGGGCTTTGTCCCCAGCCTCTCCTGTACCCACTGTCACAGGCCTTTAGCCATTGCTTTTCATGGGGTCATGTTTCATGGGGTCATGTTTCATGGGTCATGTTTCATGGGGTCATGTTTCATGGGTCATGTTTCATGGGGTCATGTTTCATGGGGTCATGTTTCATGGGTCATGTTTCATGGGGTCATGTTTCATGGGGTCATGTTTCATGGGTCATGTTTCATGGGTCATGTTTCATGGGTCATGTTTCATGGGGTCATGTTTCATGGGGTCATGTTTCATGGGGTCATGTTTCATGGGGTCATGTTTCAGGGTCATGTTTCATGGGGTCATGTTTATGGGGTCATGTTTCATGGGTCATGTTTCATGGGGTCATGTTTCATGGTCATGTTTCATGGGGTCATGTTTCATGGGGTCATGTTTCAATTTCTCCTGAGATCAAGATGGGCCACACTAAGCCTGCTCATCTGCATATCTGCCACTGTAGTCCTTGAGATTTGCCTTCAAAACCTTTATATTTCTTTTTTTTAATTTAATTATTTTTTAATGTATGTGTACTGTTGCTGTAGTTTGGTGCACCATTTGCATGCAATTGCACGAAGTGCAGAAGGGTCGGTTCCCCTGGAGTTAAAGACAGTTCTTAGCCCCATATGGTGCTGGGGATTGAACCTGTGGGTCCTCTGCAGAGCAGTTGGCACCTTAACTGCTAGGCCATCTCCCAGGGCCGGTAATTTTCAAATTCTTAACATGAACTGCACCTATTCTCTGCCCAATCTGAGCATCCTTGAAGACCACTGTTGCCCCTGCTGGAGGTGAACATCCAGGAAAGGTTCTAGGCTCTGGAGCTCTTGCTAAGCCTACTCTCTCTGTTGGGGAGGAAGGGTCTGACAGAGTTGCTGGCCTCAGTGGAATCACCTCAGGCTCCCAACATAGATGGATGGTGTTCTAGTTTGTCTTCCAGTGCTGCGACAAAACACTCTGACCAGCACAACTGGGGAGGAAAGGGTTTATTCAGCTTACATCTCCTGGTCAGAGTTATCACTTAGGAGCCCAAGGCAGGAACTCAGGGCAGGAACCTGGAGGCAGGAGCTGAAGCACAGGCCATGGAGGAACGCTGCTTACTGGCTTGCTCCCTGACCATGCCCAGCCTGCCTTCTTATACGGTACACAAACAACCTGCCCAGGTGGCACCACTCATTGTGGGCTGGGCCCTCCCACACTACTTGACCATCAAGACAATACTCACAGATAGGGCCACAGCCAATCCAATGGAGCCATTCCCCAATTGAGGCTCCCTCAACCCAGGTGTATCAAGTTGACACTAAACTATCCAGCACAATTGACCCCTTGTCAACTTGACACACAAAACACATCACTATTAAACACCACCTTTCCAGTTCTTATCCCCAAATATGATAACATTAATCACAACCTAAGGCAGTACAACCTTAAAAGCCCCACAGTCCTTAAAATGTCCAAATGCTTAAAAGTCAGTCTATTAAAGTCTCTTAACTGGGCTGCTGTAATTCCAAAACAAGTACTGTCTTATTTCAAAGGGAAGAATCAGGCACTCTCAAACAAAACCTAAGTCCAGCAAGTAGCTCAAGGCTGGACACCTGGGATCACCACGATCTTGGGCTCCAAAGGGGTTTGCAGGCATCCCCCTCTCCAACTCTGCCAACGTGGCACACACAGCTCGTCTCGCAACCAGGCCGACTCCATTCCACACCTACTGCTGCTTGGTGGTCGTCCCACGGTCCTGGCATCTCCAAAAACTGGGCCGCCACTGAAAACTGAGGCAGCACCTTCACCAATGGTCTCTTCTGACCTCTCCTGTACAAAGCCTCACTTCTCTCATGACCCCTGCAATCCTGGGTCTTCACTGCAACCAGGTGTACTCTCCACCATGGTCTTTCCTGCCTCTCACATGCCAAGCCTTGGCTGCTCTCTGTGACCCCCTCAAATTTCAACACCGAACCATATAGGAGACTCTTACACACTACCAGTCCTGCTTCTGGCTTGAGAGGAAGGCTCAGCCCCTTCTGAACACAGCTTCTGTGTGCTGACCCTGAGAGAAATTCTTCCCAAAAGATTTCACCACATTGATGCGGTCTCTTGTTACTTGCAGCTGATTTTATCAGCCCAGCTAAGCAGCATTCAATTGTCCCAGTACAACAAAGATTTTCACTCAGGTTTCTGGTCTCTTGTTACTTATAGCTGATTTTTCAGCCCCAGCTGCCAGAACCCACAGATTAAACAGTCCTGATGATCTCGTCCCTTTGAAACTAGAAACTCCACAATCCAGGCCTCCATCATCTACAACTCTCAGCAAAACGTTCCAAGTTTCCACAGCCAGATCTTTAGGCATTCAATGATCTTCCCCAGCCCAAAGTTCCAAATGCCTCACAATCCTTCCCCAAAACACAAGGTCAGGTCTGTCACAGCAATACCCCACTCCCTGGTACCAATTTCTGTTGTAGTTTGTCTTCCATTGCTGCAACAAAACACCTGACTGACACCAACTTGGGGGAAGAAAGAGTTTATTCAGCTTACATCTCCTGGGCCACAGTTCATCACTTAGGGAGCCCAAGGCAGAAACTTAGGGCAGGAACCTGGAGGCAGGAGCTGAAGCACAGGCCATGGAGAATGCTGTTCACTGGCTTGCTCACCTGGCTCATGCCCAGCCTCCCTCTTTTTTTTTTTTTTTGTTCTTTTCGAGACAGGGTCTCCCTATAGCCCCAGCGTCCTGGAACCACTCTGTTAGACCAGGCGGCCTTGAACCACAGAGATCCACCTGCTTCTGCCTCCCAAGTGCTAGGATTAAAGGCGTGCACACCACACCCGGCTTCTCACCTCTTCTTATACGGTACACAACAACCTGCCCGGGGGGCACCACTCAGTGGCTGGGCCCTCCCACGCTACTTGACGATCAAGACAATACTCCACAGATGTGGCCACAGGCCCAATCCAATGGAGCAATTCCCCAATTGAGGCTCCTCAACCCAGGGAGTTGACACTAAAGCTATCCAGCACAGATGGCAAACCGTGCTGTTCCACAGACCGGCCCACCATTGCTCTGGGATGCCCATTATGACTGCCTTGTCTGTCCCTGTCTGCCATGCTGGCTGCAGCTCTCTTTCCCTGAACCTACTGACTGCACCCTGCCCAAGCAGGCCAGCTGACAAAACCAGTATTAAGTGGAATCAACAGAATGTTAAACAAAGAACAAATGACTTACAATAAATTATGTAAATGCTTTTGGAGCCCTTAAGCAAGGCCAAGGAGCAGGCCTCAGTGGTGGCCAGGGAGGCATACACATCTGCCTGCCACCACAATCTGCTGATGCTGCAGCCCAGTGTGGGGGGCCCCCCAGGTGCAGACCTTTTGACAATTGCTTGGGAGCATCCCTGGGGAGGCACTGTTCAAATATTTGGCAGTTGATGATTTAACCCAGTTAACTATAAAGATTTAAAAAAAAAATCCCTGAGGGAGGGTGAATATATGAGTCAGGGAGAGGATGCCTGGCCTCCCAGCTGGGCATAGTCTTTTCAGTCCTGGGTCCTGCTGACCTCCGACCACTTTCCTGGCCCTTCCACCTGACTATGTGAAGCTGGGCTAGATTGGTTGTGCCTCCTGTTTAGACGTTACAACAAAATCCAAGCTGTGAAGTGTCCACACCCCATGCACTTAACAGGAGCCCAGCCAAACTTACTGCCTCCTGGTGTCCCGACCAGGAGTCCCTAGGATGCTGTCCTTCAGATGTCACAGGAAGGGGTAAGAGCTCTCTGTCAAATTCCTTTTCCTTCTCTCTTAGTGAGCATTGCCAGTGCAAGGTCTCTGCTAGGCTGAGACTGTGGGTACCTGGGACTGTGGGAACGAAGGATCTAGGGTAACATGTAGACTCCTATTTTAGGGCTTCCCTGCTGCATGCAGGTCCTTCTCTGGAGGTTAGACCAGTGTCTAGGGGATGTGGATCTCCTTCCCAGGAATGAGGGTCCAGGTTCTGAAGAGGCNTTTTGTTCTTTTCGAGACAGGGTCTCCCTATAGCCCCAGCTGTCCTGGAACTCACTCTGTAGACCAGGCTGGCCTTGAACTCACAGAGATCCACCTGCTTCTGCCTCCCAAGTGCTAGGATTAAAGGCGTGCACCACCACACCCGGCTCTCAACCTGCCCTCTTATACGGTACACAACAACCTGCCCAGGGTGGCACCACTCATTGTGGGCTGGGCCCTCCCACGCTACTTGACGATCAAGACAATACTCCACAGATGTGGCCACAGGCCAATCCAATGGAGCCAATTCCCCAATTGAGGCTCCCTCAACCCAGGGAGTTGACACTAAAGCTATCCAGCACAGATGGCAAACCGTGCTGTTCCACAGACCGGCCCACCATTGCTCTGGGATGCCCATTATGACTGCCTTGTCTGTCCCTGTCTGCCATGCTGGCTGCAGCTCTCTTTCCCTGAACCTACTGACTGCACCCTGCCCAAGCAGGCCAGCTGACAAAACCAGTATTAAGTGGAATCAACAGAATGTTAAACAAAGAACAAATGACTTACAATAAATTATGTAAATGCTTTTGGAGCCCTTAAGCAAGGCCAAGGAGCAGGCCTCAGTGGTGGCCAGGGAGGCATACACATCTGCCTGCCACCACAATCTGCTGATGCTACAGCCCAGTGTGGGGGGCCCCCCAGGTGCAGACCTTTTGACAATTGCTTGGGAGCATCCCTGGGGAGGCACTGTTCAAATATTTGGCAGTTGATGATTTAACCCAGTTAACTATAAAGATTTAAAAAAAAAATCCCTGAGGGAGGGTGAATATATGAGTCAGGGAGAGGATGCCTGGCCTCCCAGCTGGGCATAGTCTTTTCAGTCCTGGGTCCTGCTGACCTCCGACCACTTTCCTGGCCCTTCCACCTGACTATGTGAAGCTGGGCTAGATTGGTTGTGCCTCCTGTTTAGACGTTACAACAAAATCCAAGCTGTGAAGTGTCCACACCCCATGCACTTAACAGGAGCCCAGACCAAACTTACTGCCTCCTGGTGTCCCGACCAGGAGTCCCTAGGATGCTGTCCTTCAGATGTCACAGGAAGGGGTAAGAGCTCTCTGTCAAATTCCTTTTCCTTCTCTCTTAGTGAGCATTGCCAGTGCAAGGTCTCTGCTAGGCTGAGACTGTGGGTACCTGGGACTGTGGGAACGAAGGATCTAGGGTAACATGTAGACTCCTATTTTAGGGCTTCCCTGCTGCATGCAGGTCCTTCTCTGGAGGTTAGACCAGTGTCTAGGGGATGTGGATCTCCTTCCCAGGAATGAGGGTCCAGGTTCTGAAGAGGCAGTCATCTGTCTGGTCCGTGATGGAGGACCTGCCACCTTGACTTCTGGGGATCCCTCGATAAGAAAAGTCACCCGAGGGTGGAGGGACTCCATGAATGGAACTGCAAGGCCTCAGTCCTCCCTGTCTATTTCAGAGGGACAGGCAGGGCTGGGTCTGGG
This sequence comes from Rhizomys pruinosus, assembly GCA_009823505.1. Classification (NCBI taxonomy): domain Eukaryota; kingdom Metazoa; phylum Chordata; class Mammalia; order Rodentia; family Spalacidae; genus Rhizomys; species Rhizomys pruinosus. The sequence continues at coordinate 179,825 of VZQC01014962.1, forward strand.
CAGGGAAAGCCACCAGGAAGGCTCAGCATCAGCCTGTTTCCCATGGCCCTTCCAAAGCCTGCAAGCTCCCAGCCTGATCCAAATTCCCAAGTGTCTCCCCCATGCCTGGCCAGCCAGATGTTGCCACAGCTCAGCTCCCAGCCTCAAGCACTCCGGAGAACCCTTGGGACAAGCTGCAAGTCTAGAGCCCCAACCCAAGGCAGCAGTTCACTCCTGCAAGCCAAGACTGAACCCCAGTTGCTCTGATATCCCATGAGCCTTCAAGTCCAACCCCCAACTTTCACTGTTGTCTCCACAGCCTCACAGAGAGGAGATGCACTCAGACACAGGTTGTGATCTTCAATCCCCCAGATCATTTCATCATCCCTAAAGGACACCGCCCCCCCTCCCCACCAACCCACAGCAGTCACTCTCTCCCCCTCACAAATCTCTGTGGAGTTCTGATAATTTCATACACAGGAATTCATTTCATACACAGGTTCTGATAATTTCATATACAGGAATTCATGTGTTTGTCTTTTCTTCAGGTAGAACATCCTCAAGACTATTCCACACGTGTTGGGGCTCCATCTTCTTAGTAAATGATGTCCCACTGTGTGGGAGGACCTGTTCCACCTATCTCTGTGTGTGTTGGTCAGTTGGGCTGTTTCCATCATCGGGATACTGTGGATGGTAATGCTGTGGCTGTTTGTGTCCACGTTTCGGTGTGAACATATGCTTCCCCTTCTCCAGGGCTGGGTGCTATCACAGGTTCATGCTTAATTTCTCTGGGAACAGCCAATGTACCTTTGTTTTACATTTGATGCAAAAAAATTTTCTGGAAGAGGAAAATTTAATTCTCAGGTAAGTCAAGAAAGACACTTATGCAAGGTCACAGAGGTAGGATGTGTTGGAGCTGAGATTCCAACCCAGGTCACATGTCTGCAGAGACTGAGAAAGACCCTGAATCTCCACTCCCTGTCATCTTCCCGAGGACAGTAGGCTCACGATGCAGCCTCCACAGCACACTCTGGGCAAAAAATGTCTGTTCCTCAGGTCACAGACTCTTTGTGGCACCTAGTAACAGACCTGGGGACGAAGGGACTATGCTACCCCAGTCTGTTCAGATGACACCAAGGCGAGAAAGAGACATTCTTGATAAAGTTAAGTGATGTCCACATTGTCTAAGCATCACCCCAAACTGCCACAATGCAGTAGTCACACTCAGTGCTGTCACAGGTCTAAGCCATTCATTACTGAAACTCTTTATTTATTTTTAATTTTTTTAATTTTATTTATTTCTGTATGTGTATGAATGTACTGTCTGCATGCAAGTTTGTGCACCTGTGTCATGCAATGCTGCGGAGGTCAGAAGAGGGTGTCGGATTCCCCTGGAACTGGAGTTCTCCTGGAATTGGAGTTTCGGACAGTTCTTGGCCACCATGTGGGTGCTGGGGATTGAACCCGGGTCCTCTCTAAGAGCGGTCAGCGCTCTTAACCGCTAGGCCATTTCTCCAGCCCTCATTACTGAAACTTTTTAAATTGCCAAGTTAGGACCCTAGATGACAAAAAACTATCATGAAGAGTCCCAGGGAGAGTCCCCTGGAAGGGCTTCTGGGGATGGGGTCAACCCTCACCCCCCTCCTCCCTAAACAGCTTAGGAGTCTGAATGCCCAAGTTACCTCAGGCAAACAAAATCCCTCCAGCTACCCACCTAATCATGGGTGGGATATAATGGTGGTAAACTATTCAATGTTTGGCTGAAATTTCAAGTTAACTGGGCAATTCAGAGAAAGAGAGAGAGAGAGAGAGAGAGAGAGAGAGAGAGAGAGAGAGAATGAATTTAATTTGCTTTATGGCTCTTGATGGTCTTGAAATCACAATCCTGCCTCAACCTCCCTAATCTTAGATTACAGACATAACCCCCACCTCAGGCTCTGGTGAGTAGAGTGCAACATGACTCTCTGTAGCCAGAGCCCCTGAGATGGGGGATGGGAGGATGCTCAGCTTGGCACCTATAGGTTTGGGAGTAAGACACCTGTAACTACAGGCATACTGGCCAGAGGTCTAGGCCCTAGATGGGAGTGGTCTGTTGCTCTCTCTAGAGATCCATCACCCAGGGGATCTGGGTTGGCCCACAACGTGGAACACCAAGGAGGGCAGTGTTGAGCCAAGTTTCCAGATAGGATGATGGGATGGACTGCTGGTGGTGGCAACCTGGAAGTGTTTACCTGCTCACAGGGGACAGTGAGGATGCCACTGTCAGCCAGAGAGAGAAAGGGCCTGCTAGATCTGGAAGGTATGGGCAGGGCAGCTGAGGCTCTGAATAGAAGGGACACAGTTCTGTCCATCCTGCCATATGTCTAGCTCTCACAGACCAACTATCAGGGACAGAGGGCCAGCTCAGGGTTACTGGAGGTATGCTGCTCCGATCTCTTGCTTGATCCCCACTCTTCTTGGCACCCTCCTTCGAGAGAGGAGAGCTGAGCCAAGAGGCTGGAATCCATGGCAACCTGAAGGAGCCTAGTGCCCCCAACACCTTTGAGGCCTGCAGAGCTGCTTGGCATCCCTAGAGAATGGGGACTGGGCGTGGAGACCTCCGACTGCACTGTAGCTTGAAGGGCACCTGCCTGAGGCTGCTCTCCCTCTGGGTGATCTCATCCACCTCTGAGATCTGAGGTTACTGTGTTATCATCTACTCAGGCAATCAGCATTTTCTATCCATCCACCTGAGGACAGGAGCATGCCTTCAGACAAGGCACACCCTTATATACAAACAAGAGGGCACTCCCAAGAAGCCATATAGGGCCCACAGACACACCTGGCCCAGTGGACATTGAGGGCTACAGGGTCAGAAAGCAGAATGACAGAAGTCTTGAGGGGTGCCCAAGATGCCTCCCAAGGCCCTCTCAATTGGAAGAACCTGAGTAATCACAGGTGGGATTAGGGCTGGGGGGCTGGAAGGGGCAGTGTAGCAAGAGGGAAGTTCCTGGGGTCTGAAGGGAACAGGTGGGAGAAGACAGGCAGGATATGGTGCCAGGTGTGGGTCCTCACCATTCTTGAGGATATAGGTCCAAGCTCAAAACTCAGACTTGACCCATGCAGCATGGGAACCACTGGGAGTTCCAGGAGAGACAGCAGTGTGAAGGGGAGAAGGGAAAGACTGTGAAGAAGCCAGAATGGGGCTGGAGAGATAGCCTAGCAGTTAAGAGCACCGACGCTCTTGCAGAGGACCCGGGTTCGATCCCCAGCACCCACATGGCGGCTGAGAGCCATCTGTAACTCCAATTCCAGGAGAACTCCAGTTCCCGGGGAATCCGAGACCCTCTTCTGACCTCCGCGGCATTGCACGACACGGGTGCGCAGACCTGCATGCAGACAGTACATTCATACACATACAAAATAAATAAATAAAAAAAAATTAAAAAAAAAAGAAGCCAGAATGGGGTTTTGAGGGTCTGCAGCTGGGTGGGGGGGACACTAAGAGCACACGCTGAGCTGGACAGGTGTCCACAGGCCGTGGCAGAACATCACCAATGCCCACCATCCTATAGTCCAGCCTATCTCCAGCAGACCACCAACCACCACGTGGAGGGGCTGGTGGTCTCCAGGATCACAGTCCAGAAGCTCCTGCTAGTTGGGTTCCCATAGCACTTGTGTCTGCCCCGAACCCCCACCTCCAGCCCCCAGCTCTTTGTCAAGCAGCAGCTCTCCAGGAGGAGGAGGAAGAGGAGGAGGAGGGAGGGAGGGAGGGACGGAGGGAAGGAAGGAAGGAAGGAAGGAAGGAAGGAAGGAAGGAAGAAAGAGAGAGAGAGAAAGAAAAAGAAAAGAAAAGAAAGAAAAGGAGGAGGTGATAGCAAAATGCAGAACCAAATTTTCCAGAGGTCTGGAGGATTTTAAACTGCATCCGAACACTCTGTACGGTTTAATTAAACAATTTTAACGCCAACTTCCAAGTTGTCCTATGCTGGTCTCTCTCATTCCTTGCCAGCCACGTGAACACATTATGCTTTCATTGTTTTCAATGTGATTTTTCTCATCTCATATCTGTGTAGTGTCTGCTTTTCATTTCCTCTTCCAATGGTGAGTCTGTCACGTGATGATGGTCACCCCCTGCAGCGCAGAGAGCTGCATCATCTTGGGCTGATGGGTGCTCAGGTGTGGCAGACCATTGCAGAGGTCCATGCCATAGGGTGCCATGCCATATCTGAATAGATATCAGCTTAGGGACATGAGGCTCTGTGAGGATAGTCTAACAGATCCTCAGAGGGACTGATAGGGAGGGAGGGGGATGGTAAGAAGAGGTGGGAGGAGGTTCCCCAAGGCTAGAGCCCAGAGGGGCAAATCACCCTCTCAGCTGGTCCTTAAACAGACTTTGGGACACTTCAGCTGTGTACAGAGTCAAACCATAGCTTGCTTGCTTGCTTGCTTTCTCTCTTTTTTTTTTTTTTTTTTTTGTCTTTTTGAGACAGGTCTCCCTTTAGCCTGAGCTGTTGAATCTCTATGTAGACCAGGCTGGCCTTAAACACAGAGATCTGCCTGCCTCTGCCTCCCAGGTGCTAGGACTTGCCTAGAAACAGCTTTCTTTAGTAGTTCCAAAGTCCAGACCCAGGGGCAGAAAAATGGCTCAGTTATTAAAGTGCTTGCCACTCAGCCATAGGACCTTCTGATGCCAGCCACTGCCTGGTGGGTTGTCATGTGTCTGTAACCCCAGTGCTTGAGGGCAGAGCACAGAGACAGGAGGACTCCAAGAACTCAACAGCCAGTTAGTCTAGCAAATCACTGAGCCCCAGATTTGGTGAGAGATCCTTCTCAGAAAACAAGGTGCAGAAAGCAACCTACACACCTCTAGCCTCCACATGCACACCCTCGCTATACACAAACACATGCACTCACAGCACCTATGAAGCAGCTCCATCAGGCTCTGTGGGCCCCTCCCACCTATAAGTAGCTTCTGAAAAGGGTTCCTTGTGCTTTGTCTGGGTCCTCCCACTCCTCAACCATCTCCTGGTTGCCACAGGGCCTTTGCACAGGGGCCATTGATGCTGGAGAGAGCTCTCTGCTTCTCCTCTATTTCCTTATCTTCCAGATCTACTTTGGCCTCTGAGGCACCTGACCCAGTCAACAGATACTTGTTTCCTCTTTGCACTTGTTCATAGCTCCTTCCACTGAAATGAGCTCCCAGGACAGAATTTAGAGTGGAGTGGACACCTTACCTGTACCTTCAGCCCCAACCAGGGCCTGGCACCCTGTCAGCCTCCTTTTTCAGCTACTTTTCAAAGCAAATCACCGATCTTTTTTTTTTTTTTTTGTCTTTTTGGGACAGGGTCTCCCTGTAGCCCCAGCTGTCCTGGAACTCACTCTGTAGACCAGGCTGGCCTTGAACTCACAAAGATCCGCCTGCCTCTGCCTCCCGAGTGCTAGGATTAAAGGCGTGCGCCACCACGCCCGGCTGCAAATCACCGATTCTTACACTTCACCTTAACCTTTACCCAGGGGTTCTGAGGAAATGGGTTGGGCTGCCCAGGATCCTGCTTGGCCATGGTTTTGCTCCACTTGTCTGAAATTCTCTCTGCAGTGTTCAAAGCTCTGGGCTCTCCCAGGTCTCTCTCCTGCGTGGCTGGGACCTTAATTGCTCTTTGAGGGCCTTAATTATGAGCTGCAGCCATCCACTGCTAAGTAGGAGCATTAAAATAGAGTAAATGTTTTCCTTTTCTTGAAAAGTTCACATATACAAGCTGAGGTGCTGCTCAGCCCAGGGACCTGCCCCGCTGGGCCCTGCACAACCAGGCCACCTTCCTCCACGTTGCAAACCTGTGTCCTTCCCAGGCCCGGTTGTGGGATCTTGCCAGAACCACACACAAGAAGCCCCACTTCTCTGCAGCTAACCCTGCCGGGGAGAGGGACCCCAACCAGGTTTGGGGTTGCCAGGTGGCTCTGGCCCTCCACAGAGCCCAGCAGTTAGTGCCGCCCCCACAGCGGCCACAGACTGGGTTCTTTGTCTAGAGCAGGAGTGGTCTCTCCTAATACCAGGGCCTGAAGTGAAAAGGGTTGGAATTTGAGTGGACATACCTATGACTGGGAATTTTAGGACCCTGGAGTGGTGGTTGTGAGAAAGCAAAAATTTCTGCAGACCTTCCAGCCCAACAGGGGTGTGCAGCCCCTCTCCATGAATGCACACCGGGGACGTGGTCCTGCAACCCCTGAAGTCTGAAGGAGCCGCCCCTTCCTCCTTCCAGATGGAGCGATATGCTCAGGGTCCTCTCTATGGGCCAGTGGGTGCTGGGAGGCCCCACTCTGCCTGCACTCCCTCCACGCGGTCCCTCCGTGTGTGTCTGTCCCCACGACAAAGGGGGATGGGCACCGGCAAGTTTGCGGAAACTGCAGAGCAGGCGTGGGAGGGGAGTACCGACCCGGGCGCCCAGACTGCTCGAGGACGATCGGTGGCGCGTCGCACATCTCCCCCCACGCCGCCCCCACGCGCCAGCACACACGCGCCGGGCACACCCAGGACACACGCGGTGGGGGAAGGGCACGCGCCGCACGGTCACGGCCACGGCGCGCCTCCCACGCCCGCTGGGCCCCGCCCCCGAGCCGACCCTAGCTGCCGAGGGAAGGGGCGGCGCGCGAGGGAAGGAGGGGGTCCCCGTCGGCTCCGCGCCCCTGCAGTGGGGGCGGGGAAGGACGTTGGCGCCGCTGCCCCCGCCCGCCCGGCGGCGGAGCATCCCCGCGAGCGCCCCCTGCTGTAGTGCTCGCCCGGGAGACCTCTGTGGGGGGAGGCCAGGGGGCGCGGACGACGGCCGCCTAGTCCGGGACTTAAGGAGGACCGGGAGCGGACGCGGGCGCGGCACGGAGCAGCGGGTACCAGAGAGCGCGGGTCCCGGCGGGGGCGGCCCGGGCAGACGACCCCCGCCCGCTCCGGGTCGCCCCCAGCCCGCCTCGGCCCCGCCCCCCGGCCCCCCCCCGGGTGTTCCCCCCCCCCCCCCCCGCCCCCCCCCCCCCCCCCCCCCCCCCCCCCCCCCCCCCCCCCCCCCCCCCCCCCCCCCCCCCCCCCCCCCCCCCCCCCCCCCCCCCCCCCCCCCCCCCCCCCCCCCCCCCCCCCCCCCCCCCCCCCCCCCCCCCCCCCCCCCCCCCCCCCCCCCCCCCCCCCCCCCCCCCCCCCCCCCCCCCCCCCTCTTCTGACCCGAACCTCCCATCCGCGCCTTGCACGACAACGCAAACGGTGCCACAAGCCTACAAATGCAGACAATACCTTCTTGACAACATAATAACAAAAAATAAATAAAATTTAAAAAAGAAAACAATTATTCAATAACTTTAATCTACTTTTTCTTCTCTTCGTCATATCTCCCATTCTCTTTCCTCTGTTCGCTGGGCTTCATATGATACTATGGCCCTCTCCAGCTTTGATGGTGTTTTGTATGTTTTACAAGTACCATACATGAGTTTTCCCGCTCTCATCATTTAGGGATTTTAAAGAAAATAAGTCCAATTAGATAGTGGTTGATTAGGCTTTAGATAAACGCCGTGCCACAGATAACTAAACTGAAAGAACTAACTGAACTGAATTGGAGATAGTTGTTTGCCCGTTTTCCTGTGCTGGTCATTTGGGTATATTAGTAGGCTTTAATTTAAAAAAGCAGAGGTTGGACTATTTGATTTTTTTCTTTCTTTCTCTTTTGTTTTTTTTTTTTTTTTTTTTTTTTTTTTTTTTTTAAAAAATTTTTATTGTCTAGCATTATGAGCAATTAAGGTTTCCAAGTCAGTTCCTGCTCTTTTGCTCCAAGTCCTGTGTCCATACTTCGGAGTATGTCCTATCTTTATCAATAGGGTTTTTACCTTCAGGTTCTGGGACGCAATGAAGGAGGGCTGTGGCAATAGCCTGTGTTTTTCAGGAAATCATTTGCGTATCCTGGGCAACAACGTTAAGGAAAGGGTGGGTGCTGCCTGCGGTCCTGGCGGTCACTGTCACTGTGTTTCCTTGTCGTGTTAGTCAGCCTTTCAAATCAGCATACATGCAATGCAGCTCAGGTACAGATTCTGGTTCCTTTTATTTTTATTTTTTTTTTTCAGTAGGGTATTGGATAATATGGTGTTCTCCCTGGCGTTTTTCTTATCAGTCTAACATGCTTTCCATCTCTTTTTCTTTTCTTTTTTTTTCCTTTCTCTTGCCCTTGCCTAATAAGGCTAAACCCCGTCCTTCTAACTGTCGGACCAAGTCAACGTAAACCTTCCCCATTTTCCCATTCGTTCTTTACCCATCTGGTTTCCCGATCTCTCTTTCCCCATCTTTTTTTTCCCCATCTCGTCCCCGTGTTCCCTTTTGCCCCATCCCCCCCGCCACAATCCTATGTCATAGATTAAAGCAATCAGGTATATCCCCCCTATCCCATTCCTATCAGTCCCAGCCAATTTTATCATCCCCCTCATCATCATCCCCCATACATCCATCTCCCATCACCCCCCCCATAAATCCCCCCATCCCCCGTCTTTGAGCTTATTCGGTATTCTATCTTATAGGCCTTTTTCCTGTGCCATTTCTTATTCGTAGATCCATATTCTTATTCTTATAGTCTTCCTCTTTTTTTTTTTTTTCTTCTTTCTCTTTTTTTCCTCTTATTTTCTTTATTGTTAACCTTCTCATACTGATTCTTTCTCCAATCTAAAATTCTCCCTTCACTTCACTTCTGTTCTCCCCCTCGATCTCCAGTCTCCCCCCTTAATACTTCTCTTCTGACTCTCTTCTTCGTCTTACTCTCCCACTTCTCACTGCTCGACTACCCTTACTCAATACGTCATCTTACTTCGACTTATACGGTATCTAGCTCGGTCCCTCATTCAGGGAGATTCGGAGCTAATGAATAGAGAAAGGTGGTCATGGAGGGTGCGTCTTCAGACATAGAGTCAGCTAAAAAAAGATACCTTCTCATATGACAACTAGCTTTGAAGGTTAAACAATTAAATCACTTATTCTCCCCCACAAGTATACTTTCTCAAACCAAAACTTCTCTCGCACCCCCCCTCCCTCCTGTAGAAATACCCTCCATTTTCCTCCTGCCTTCCCTCCCTCCGCCCTTCCTTCCTTTCCCTTCCCTGACCTACACCCGCCATTTTCCGTCCCGTGGCCTTCCCCTTTCCCCTTTTACCTTCCGACCGGTACCCTCCAGTTTCCATTTCCTTTGCCCTCCCCTGCATTTTGCCGTTGTAACATCTGACTCCACGATCACCCCTACTCCTCGCATCGTGGGCTCAGCTTACTTTCTATCGTTTTAGTTTTTTGTTTTCTTTTTCTTTTATTCTTACCTTCTGTTCCCTTTACCACCCCGCCCACCGCTCCATGTTTCCTTTTTTCCTTTGTCCTGGGGCGCTGTGCCAATCTGCAGTTTACATCAGGATATACACTCACATATATAGATACCAACAACAATCTCTGACACAAGAAGAATGGGAGAGAACACGTGGTGCTTTGTATTTTCTGTAGTCTGGTACTGTGTATACTACTTCAGTTAGTGTAAGTTTTCTAGTTCCATTTAATATTTAAGCGCAGGAAAATTTTAATCTTTTAATTATACCACTAGAATAATGTAACCATAGGTTAAAATGTAACCCATATTTTTGTTATCAGCTGTTTGTCAGTTTGAAGACATTAGGTTTGTTTCCTATTTCTTAGTTAGCAGTAATAATCTAAAAGGGCCTCCTGGCAGGATAATTGTGCGGTAATTGTGAGGGGGGCAAAGGAGCCAAGTCACGGTGGGGGCAGGGAAGGGGAGGTTTTTAAAGCTACGCGTACGTAGGCAAAAAAACACTAGTAGAGGAAGAGTCGGTTGCAACCGTACATAGATACATCGATGCCCTATTTTTCCTCTTCCAGAGGAGTGGTTCAGATGTCACAGCAACATTGGTCTGGACAGTACCTAACTCGCTTTATCGGTTTATGAATTTTGTGTGTCAGATTTCTTCCTTCTATGTCGATTGCCTGTACGATGAGACATTTAATGCACAGAATAATTAATCGCAAAGGCAAAAGTTAAACACATTATTAGAAGGGCGGATGGGAAGTTGTGATGGCCCACGGATCTGGCAAAATCTGATCACTTGGAGTTGGATCCTAGAGGGGTGGAAAGAATAAGAGGACACAGGACGGTATCATGATCATCTTATAGACACTACCCATTCAGATTTATCGAAGCTAATTCCACCCTACATGTGAGAGAGCCAGGAATTCTAAAATAACACATATGCAGGATAAAGTGACACGTGAGCCTTCCATGTCTAATTGCTCAAGTGTATTCAAACGCAAGACCATATGTCAAAATGGAGAATTCAAACCCTGCGTTTGCAGAAAGAAACAAAGAGGTCTAAGAAGTGGAAGAGTGGACCAGCAATAGGGGAGCAAGGTAAAATCCTCCGCTGAAGAAGGTCCTTCCCTTACCGACAAATATCGTATCTCACTTTTCACATTTTCCCTCTCACTATTCCTATCATCAAGGACGGAGATGGGGCCTAAATGATTCCCAAACAGAGACCTTATCCCCCCCCCAAATCTCTCAACCATGGTGGAAGCAGGAGGATACGTCAAAAAACACTTGAGCCTATGGGGACATGTCAAATTCCAATCACCACAGCTATTGTCACACATACAGGAGTGTTGGGTCTGTAACCAACAAACAAACTCACGGTCTGCACAAAATCAAATGCACAAAATCAGACGGGGGGCGGGGGGGGATGGTGCCTCGGCACATCCCCACAATTGTTCTATTCATTGGATCGAACAATATCTTGTGGCTGATTCATTAAAAAATCATGTTAAAAAAAAAGTAAAAAGCAAGAGCAAAACTTTTCCTAACCTTCTAGGAATTAATATTGAAAAAAACTGTTCCTAAGATTTTTAATGTTTGTATTTTTAAATTATATGGTAGTATTGGGGTGTAATAAAATATAACAAAATTCTAGATGGCCTAGCTGTGGACCGCTACAGAAACGAAAGCGTTATTAAAGTAAGTATACAACCTAAGACATTAAATGCTTATACTACGCACCTATCTCCGCCTTTGTCACAAGGGACAAAAATCATCTATTACTAAACTACAGAGAACAGAAAATAATTATTTTGTTCTTGATCAAGATTCTCAGAACGTGATTTGATGGCAGCTTTCGGACCATGGTGTCCTACCTCACTAATCCTGGGTTTGAACCCGCCCACTTACACTTGGTTTTCTGGTTAGCAACTGGTGTAGTTGCCTGGGAGCATTCCCAACCTCCCACTTTCCCCCGGACCCCATTTCCCAGCCCCGCCCACCCTTCCCCCACCCCACCCCAATCCACCCATCCCCCACTTCCATTGGCACTTTCACACCCCTTCCCCTTACACCGCCTGTTTCCTCCACCACCCCCCGGGTTTCCCCTGGGTCGCTCTCATCCGCGCCCTTTCATTCCGGGTCCGCATTCATTAATGAGAACAAAGTCCATTAACCCTAAAAAATGCCCTTTTTGCTCAGGGGAATATCCACCTAAAGTTTTAGAAGTATCTCTCATCATTAAATGAAAACTCAGCTTCCAAAAACAGAGGCATGAGGCTCTTTAAGGGAAGATATACTATGCGAAAGAAATTAGAACTAGTTTTTAAGTTATAAATTTTTATTTGTTTCCCTATTGTTCCTAATTGGCAAATTCCTAATTGCATTTGTCGTGGTGGCTTATATAATATACAAAGAACAAAGAGAGGAAAATGATGCACGATGATTTTTGCATGCAGTGTGAGACTGCCTAGAAAGTTATATTGCAGTGTGGGAGCAGGGGGGAGGGTGACCTGGCTCAGTGGTTTAAAGTGGGTAAAGGGGGCCTGGTGCCAATCATGATGGCTTAAGTTTGAGCCCTGGGAACTGCATGGTGGAAGGAGATAACAGACTCCTGCCGAATGTCCTCATAGAGATTTCCCATAGATAGACATGCACAAAGGAAGATCCGTAGGTCAGGCATTGTGAATGTTGGTACAGTGCAGAGTACTGGGCTCACTTCACTGAAGCAGTTGCACCTAGGAAGGTAGGCAAACTTGGGTACAAGCCCATGCCCGATTACTACAAAGAAGGTAAATAAAGAGGTGACTTCCTTCCCTGAGAGGGGTTTCAATGGGCCCTCAGACAAAACAAAAACCACCACCAAAAAGCCCCCTTTGGCAAGCAAAGCACAATCAATGACCAGGAACACACAAAAGCACCATACACCTACACGCATCCTGACACAAACAAAATCCTGACACAATCTTCCGCTCCTGCGTTTCTGTGTCCTCAAACATCAGATCTCAGCTCTTCTTCCTCTAATGAAGAGGAAGTCACCTGTGAGAACTGAATGGGCTAAGTTGGTACAAATTGCAAAGCCCAGGAAATTTTACAGGAAATATCAATAAAGGAGGATGGAGGTTGAATAGACGAAGAATAACCACTGTGCAATTACTTTGCATGTGTTGAATTCTGTTTCACAATTCAACTCTTGTTTCAGATAATGGAACTCCTCAAAATGGAGAGAGTGGTTCTCCTAGAATTTTATAAAAAATAACACACGCCCGCCCACGCACATAAGAGGTTGTAGAAATGTTCCCGATGACCCCAAACCATGAAGAAATGACCCGGTGACCGCGAGGGTCATGCAGGGGTGGTGGCTCAGTATGGGCAAGGCCTGATGCACAGGAAAGGGGCTCTCGCTCTCCAAGGCCCGGATGTCTGCTGGTCTTGTCCTCTACGGAGGACCAACAGCGGAGTGTCCCATATCAAAGTTCAGGTCTCTACCTAATACAATCAGTTGGGTGTAGGTGGGTTCTTTGTATGAGTCAAATTACAAAAATCTTTTGTTATTGTTCTGTGATACTGATATGACCCTTAAAGGTTTACTGTAATTACAACACACCCACAACATTAAACCACTTAACTACTACGACCGAAACACGACTCTCATTAAACCAATACGACTTTAGGGGAAAATTTAGGGCTGGAAAGGATGGATCTAATACTATACCCAGGGCCCTAGATACCATTAGAGCAAACGACGGAAGACAGAAAGAAGAAAGGAAGATGCCCAGGCAAGAGCAACCGACTGCTTGCTGCGCCGACTGGACCGCCAGGTTTTGATATGCCCGCGGAGCAACCCCCCCATTGGCGAGCTGAAGAACCCGTCGTTGATTCAGTTCCAGGGGAATCTGAGCCCTCTTCTGACCTCCGCGAGCATTGCACGCACACGGGTGCACACAACCTGCAACATGCAGACAGTACATTCATACATAGAAAATAAATAAAATTAAAAAAAAAAAACAGAATTTCCCCCGAGAAACCTAGGGCTTATCTGATTTCATAAATTTCCGGTCTCTAATTTTTTTAAGTACTTTTTTTTTTTGTTTTGTCTTTTTTTGAAACAAGGTCTCCTTTTAGTCCTAGCTGGACTGGAGTTTGCTCTGTATACTAGGCTGTGCTTGAATTCACAGAGATCCACCGCCTGCCATGGCCTCGCTCGTTCATGCCTCTGACCCCCCCACAGTTGTATAATTGTGTTGTGGCCCATTAAGTTCTATTCGGTTGGCCCATGTTAGGGGGTTTTTTTTTTTTCAGACCCTTCCCTTGGGCGGGCGATATTGGAAAGGCGAGCTATGTGACATTGAAGTTTTTTTAAAATTTATATTATTACAATTATTATTACACATTTTTTACAACACATACCATCATTACATAACATACAGGGTGGCAACAGCACAGGCAATAGGAGTAAGAAATAAGGTGTACACACACAATTTTTGGGGGGTCTTTTTGAAACAACGTTCGTCTTTCTCCGTGTACTAATAACCGTTTCCATTCGTGTGGCCAACCCCAGCAAATTTTAAAACAAACAAACATGAAACTTTGATATGAAAATAGATTTAAGGTAAGGTGAAGATGGTTTCTAAGCAAATAATATGGGTGTAATTCAATAGTGATAGAAAAAACACAAAAGGAAGAAGGCTCAGAAATGATAATTAGAAAACTGAAGAGAGAGACCTCTCTAAGAAGCAAGACCAAGGACAAGTGGAGGAGGACACCAAAAACAAGCCACTAAGGAAGAGGGAGGGATGTAATGGAGAACACACAACATCAGTGTTACATATGGGTAAGATGGTCTCTGGAATGCCAGGAGAGTGTTACCAAAGGTCCACTCAAACTAAACTACTAAACCAATAAAAAAGCCAATATGGGTCTCCCTGTAGTCACACAGCTGGCCTGGAACTCAAAAAAAAAAAAAAAACCCAGTAAACAACAACACCAACTACAACACCCCAGCTTACAACACCGGAAAAAACAACAAAACCACTTAAACAAACCCAAAACAAATAAACAAACGACCTATCACAACAAACACCAGCTAAAAACAAAAACACAACTCCATCCTGCCCTGGAAATATACTGTGGCAGGCATAGCAAAAAAAGAAAGACCAGGGCCTGTATAAAAGAGTCGCCAAATCTAAACCATAATTGGGCTATTTATATTTGGCAACTCTCCACTTGAGGGAAATAAAAACCCCATAAAACCCATAGGAAACCCATGTGGGCTGAATGGCATAAAAGCGTACACAATTTACATTACATTTACATACAATCCTCTACAGGTTAGAGGAGAATAGTTAATAAAAGCCACAGTAAAAAGACCCTGTCATATTTAATACACAGTGGGGAAAATTGTAATTCATGGATTAACATTTCATCCAAACATTTGTCTATGCTAAAGTAACCTACCCTAACATCTTAGTGCTGCTGGCTTTAAACCTATATATCTAAAAATATCCGAATCTATATATCTAATTGTTTATTCTTCATTAGTAGGATTGAAAGGTTAGTCCATATTATTCCCCCTCCTGGACAAACCTGGGAAGAGCCATGAAAGGAAACGAGGCCAGAATTGACCAGAGTCCAAGCAACAGCTCCAGAGAGTGAGCTGTTTTAAAAAAATTGTACATATTACATATTAAACTTACTCTCATCCACCTGTTGCCTTTTCTTCTTGTCTTTCTAAATTTTTCTTTAGAGCCTAAGGTAAGGAACCTGCAGGAAGAGTGTCCGTCTTCGCCTGTACGTGGCTTGTTGCCTAGCTCTTGGGGTGACTGGTGCACCTCCGTGGGGGGCGACAGAGGATGGTCAGGAGTGGGTGGGAGGAGGGGGGGCGGGAGGTTGAGGGGACGGTCGGACCCACCCCCACTTGGCCTGGCCCCACACCCCCTACATTTGCCGGCTCACCTTGCTTGCAACCCCCACACACTGTCCCCCCGCCCCCCCCCAAAACTGTCACCACCCCCCCCTCTGACTGGGTGGGGGGGGCAGCCTTGTATGTGTTTGGGCCCACCCGCCCAGCCCTGCAATAGGTTTTATTGCATGAAGGCTGCTTGTGCCTGACCTGGATTTCTCACTATAATGTTTAAAAATGAAAAAAAAAAAACCTGAGCGACAGATGCAGCCAGTTATGGCAGAATGCATACCTGGGATGGAGGGTGGGGGTGGGGGGGTAGTGAGGCAGGGGAGGGTAGAAGAAAAGCTGACCATGAGTATGGAACCAACTGTAGGACATGATAGCCCCCACAACGCTCATTCAATACCATCCAACCCCTCCTTCCCCCAAACACCCGTGGCCGCGTGCCTCGCCAATCCACCGTGGGGTGTGACCCTGGGAATATATTTGTACCTCTTTTTGGTTAATAAAAATACAAGAAGCATAANTTATTCATTATTTTTCTTTAATTTTTCTCATCTCATATCTGTGTAGTGTCTGCTTTTGCATTTCCTCTTCCAATGGTGAGTCTGTCACGTGATGATGGTCACCCCCTGCAGCGCAGAGAGCTGCATCATCTTGGGCTGATGGGTGCTCAGGTGTGGCAGACCATTGCAGAGGTCCATGCCATAGGGTGCCATGCCATATCTGAATAGATATCAGCTTAGGGACATGAGGCTCTGTGAGGATAGTCTAACAGATCCTCAGAGGGACTGATAGGGAGGGAGGGGGATGGTAAGAAGAGGTGGGAGGAGGTTCCCCAAGGCTAGAGCCAGAGGGGCAAATCACCCTCTCAGCTGGTCCTTAAACAGACTTTGGGACACTTCAGCTGTGTACAGAGTCAAACCATGCTTGCTTGCTTGCTTGCTTTCTCTCTTTTTTTTTTTTTTTGTTTTTTTTGTCTTTTTGAGACAGGTCTCCCTGCAGCCCGCAGCTGTCCTAGAACTCTCTATGTAGACCAGGCTGGCCTTAAACACAGAGATCTGCCTGCCTCTGCCTCCCAGGTGCTAGGACTTGCCTAGAAACAGCTTTCTTTAGTAGTTCCAAAGTCCAGACCCAGGGGCAGAAAAATGGCTCAGTTATTAAAGTGCTTGCCACTCAGCCATGAGGACCTGAGTTCTGATGCCAGCCACTGCCTGGGTGGGGTGTCATGTGTCTGTAACCCCAGTGCTGAGGGCAGAGCACAGAGACAGGAGGACTCCAAGAACTCAACAGCCAGTTAGTCTAGCAAATCACTGAGCCCCAGATTTGGTGAGAGATCCTATCTCAGAAAACAAGGTGTACAGAAACAAAGACACTTAACACCAACCTCTAGCCTCCACATGCACACCCTCGCGTATACACAAACACATGCACTCACAGGCACCTATGAAGCAGCTCCATCAGGCTCTGTGGGCCCCTCCCACCCTATAAGTAGCTTCTGAAAGGGTTCCTTGTGCTTTGTCTGGGTCCTCCCACTCCTCAACCATCTCCTGGTTGCCACAGGGCCTTTGCACAGGGGCCATTGATGCTGGAGAGAGCTCTCTGCTTCTCCTCTATTTCCTTATCTTCCAGATTACTTACTTTGGCCTCTGAGGCACCTGACCCAGTCAACAGATACTTGTTTCCTCTTTGCACTTGTTCATAGCTCCTTCCACTGAAATGAGCTCCCAGGACAGAATTTAGAGTGGAGTGGACACCTTACCTGTACCTTCAGCCCCAACCAGGGCCTGGCACCCGACTGTCAGGCCTCCTTTTTCAGCTACTTTTCAAAGCAAATACGATTCTTTTTTTTTTTTTTTTGTCTTTTTGGGACAGGGTCCCTTGTAGCCCCAGCTGTCCTGGAACTCCACCTGTAGACCAGGCTGGCCTTGAACCACAAGATCGCCTGCCTCTGCCTCCCGAGTGCTGGATTAAAGCGGGCCACCACCGCCCGGCTGCAATCACGATCTTACACTTCACCTTAACCTTTACCCAGGGGTTCTGAGGAAATGGGTTGGGCTGCCCAGGATCCTGCTTGGCCATGGTTTTGCTCCACTTGTCTGAAATTCTCTCTGCAGTGTTCAAAGCTCTGGGCTCTCCCAGGTCTCTCTCCTGCGTGGCTGGGACCTTAATTGCTCTTTGAGGGCCTTAATTATGAGCTGCAGCCATCCACTGCTAAGTAGGAGCATTAAAATAGAGTAAATGTTTTCCTTTTCTTAAAAGTTCACATATACAAGCTGAGGTGCTGCTCAGCCCAGGGACCTGCCCCGCTGGGCCCTGCACAACCAGGCCACCTTCCTCCACGTTGCAAACCTGTGTCCTTCCCAGGCCCGGTTGTGGGATCTTGCCAGAACCACACACAAGAAGCCCCACTTCTCTGCAGCTAACCCTGCCGGGGAGAGGGACCCCAACCAGGTTTGGGGTTGCCAGGTGGCTCTGGCCCTCCACAGAGCCCAGCAGTTAGTGCCCGCCCCCACAGCGGCCACAGACTGGGTTCTTTGTCTAGAGCAGGAGTGGTCTCTCCTAATACCAGGGCCTGAAGTGAAAAGGGTTGGAATTTGAGTGGACATACCTATGACTGGGAATTTTAGGACCCTGGAGTGGTGGTTGTGAGAAAGCAAAAATTTCTGCAGACCTTCCAGCCCAACAGGGGTGTGCAGCCCCTCTCCATGAATGCACACCGGGGACGTGGTCCTGCAACCCCTGAAGTCTGAAGGAGCCGCCCCTTCCTCCTTCCAGATGGAGCGATATGCTCAGGGTCCTCTCTATGGGCCAGTGGGTGCTGGGAGGCCCCACTCTGCCTGCACTCCCTCCACGCGGTCCCTCCGTGTGTGTCTGTCCCCACGACAAAGGGGGATGGGCACCGGCAAGTTTGCGGAAACTGCAGAGCAGGCGTGGGAGGGGAGTACCGACCCGGGCGCCCAGACTGCTCGAGGACGATCGGTGGCGCGTCGCACATCTCCCCCCACGCCGCCCCCACGCGCCAGCACACACGCGCCGGGCACACCCAGGACACACGCGGTGGGGGAAGGGCACGCGCCGCACGGTCACGGCCACGGCGCGCCTCCCACGCCCGCTGGGCCCCGCCCCCGAGCCGACCCTAGCTGCCGAGGGAAGGGGCGGCGCGCGAGGGAAGGAGGGGGTCCCCGTCGGCTCCGCGCCCCTGCAGTGGGGGCGGGGAAGGACGTTGGCGCCGCTGCCCCCGCCCGCCCGGCGGCGGAGCATCCCCGCGAGCGCCCCCTGCTGTAGTGCTCGCCCGGGAGACCTCTGTGGGGGGAGGCCAGGGGGCGCGGACGACGGCCGCCTAGTCCGGGACTTAAGGAGGACCGGGAGCGGACGCGGGCGCGGCACGGAGCAGCGGGTACCAGAGAGCGCGGGTCCCGGCGGGGGCGGCCCGGGCAGACGACCCCCGCCCGCTCCGGGTCGCCCCCAGCCCGCCTCGGCACCGCCCCCGGCCCGCCCCGGTGGTTCTCGCCCCGCCCCGCGGGCCGCCCCCGCCACCCCACCCCCCTCCGCCGCTCACTCCGAAGTTTCCTGCGCCGCGCGCGGACGGGCTCAGGGCTCGCTCCCCTCGCGGCTGGTCCGGCCGCGCCCCCGGTCCGCGCCCCAGGTCTGCGTCCGCCCCGCCGTGCATTTAGCGGTTTCCCGCACCGGGACGCTGTCGCCGCTGCTGGGAGAGTCGGAGTCGGAGCCGGTGCGGGAGCGGGCGCCGAGTGGGCTAGGGGCGCGGGCCGGGGCGCCGGTGCTGGCCCAGGTCCAGGCTCCAGGCTGGGTCCCGGGTGACAGCGCCGCCCGGGCTATGCCATCCCGGACGCCGCCGGACGCCAGAGCGAGGTGAGACGCGCGGAGACGCGCGCCCGCTGCGCGCCGGGACCCTCTGAACTTGGGCGCTGCGGGCGCGGAGCCCCTCGGGCCCCCGCAGCCCTTTGCCTGGGTCGTGGGGGTGGGGCTGCCAGCCTTCGCCGGAGGGAGGGGGCGGGCGGGGGCGGGGGGCGCATTTGTCTCTAATAAGGAGAGACAAAGACATCCCAGCGGCCGCGGCTGTTCCCGCAGCTCCGCTCCGCCCGGGGCGGGGCGGGGGCGTCGTTCCTGGGCCCGGGTCACCGCCTGTCCTCTCTCCGCAGGTGCTGCCCTCAGTCACCATGACCGAGAGCGCGCTGGCTGCCGACGAGGTTCGGGTGCCCCTGGGCGCTTCGCCCCGGGGCCCTACGGCGGCGGCGGGGGCTTCTCCGGCGAGCCCTGGGGTGCCGGGACGGGAAGAACAGCGGGGATCCGGGCCCGGCGTGTCGCCCCCCGAGAGCCCAGCGGCGGAACGTGGCGCGGACCTGGGCGCCGACGAGGAACAGCCGGTCCCGTACCCGGCACTGGCGGCCACAGTCTTCTTCTGCCTCGGGCAGACCACGCGGCCGCGCAGCTGGTGTCTCCGACTGGTTTGTAACCCATATCCTTCCAGGGCTGGCCGGGCGCCCCGCGCTTCCCGGCTTGCGCGATCAGCGCGGGCTGGGTAGAGGCGCGAGGGGCAGCGTTCTTCCCCAGAGGTGGTGGAGGTGTCTGTGGGGACGCCTCGGGACTTGGCCGTGGGATCCGGGTTTAGAAGCAGCTCTTGATGGGAGAGTACCAGAAGCAGCAGCTAGGATGCTGCCGGCTTGAAAGAGGAAGAAAGGTGGTTAACTCCTGCACTTCATTGGTGGAGGTCCGGACGGGAATCCCCCACCCCCCGCCCTTTCCTGGGTTTCCGAACACTTGGGCCTGTGTGCAGACCCTCGCTGGGGACGAGGAGGCCAGAAGGGGTAGAGTGAGGGGAGAAAGTTTTCCACCTGCTTTGTGGGACCCATGGGGGCTGTGTGCCTGTGCCGGGGCAGGGCTGGTCCCTGGTTCTTCTCTCTGAAAGAGGCGGTGACGTTGGTTGAGAACTCTCTTCTAGGCTGAACTCCAGGCAGGAGCTGATTTAAGTCATGCGCAGCTGGGGGTGGGGGGGGGGTAGGGAGGCAGCCGGCACCGAATCGGACCCCCTTCTGCACAGTCGCCTGGCCACAGAGGAAAGGATTGCTCCTTCTTTCCTGGCCACAAGGGCACAGGCTTTCAGAGAAGGTTCCAGAACAGAGTTGGGTCAGTGCCAGGAGTATTTCTGGTATGCAAAAAGAGGCTGGTTCCCCCCCACCAGGTGGCTTTGAGGGACTGCTCTGCCAGGCTATGAGAATCTGAGATCCATGTCTGGTACTGGTTGCCCTCCCCCACTGCCCTCTCCCACCGCCAGCAGCCCTACAGAACTGGTCACCAGGGTGGGCTGGGCTGTGGGTGCTGCTGCTTCCTTCCTGGGCTGGGTGGATGGAAGGCCAAGGGGGATTGACATGGGTGCATAAACTCTCCCCGGCAGAGTCGGAGACAAGAGGCAAAATGAGCAATGTGTGTATATGTTTCTGTACCTTGTGTGTTTAACTGTATAAATATTAAATACAAAAGAGGAATCTGTACCAAAAAAAGTAATAAAAGCCCGTGTTTCTCTTCACTCCAATCCAAACATTGGGTGAGTCAGATTTTTCTCTGCTTATAAAGGTGGTTGGTGGTCCCAGGGTGATGGCCTCCTGTGAGCCAGCTTGGGCTCCAGTGCCTGCCTCTTTTGTCCCCTGCAACTGACTATAGTGTCTGGAGGTGGTGGGTTACCCTCTTGTGCAGGAGTAGGGTGACCTTGTTGGGGCCCACTGTCACTTTGTTCCATCTAGACTGGAGGTGACCGGGCCACTTTGTCGTGGTTGAGACAAGGAGTGGTGGGGTCCCTGGGAAGGAGACAGAAGCCAGCCCAGCCCCGTATTAATGCCCAAGTTCATTTCCGAGTCTGTGCTTAGACTTGTTCTAACAGTCTGCATCTGGCTGTACTGTCCCCTTACAGCCCAGGAGTCTGAGGCTGACCCTGGTTCTCTGGGCTGCCTTGTCCCTGAAGACTTCTAACAAGGTTGTTTGTGTTGTTATGTGCAGGCAAAGTAGGGGTGGAGTGGCTCACGTAGGTAGGGTTAAGTCCTCAAGGGACAAAGGCTATGGATCTGGCAGTGCTGCCTGGCCTGAGCCTCGCCCCCTTGCAACTTCGTGACCCTGAGAGGAAGATGCCCTTGTAGTCTTAAGACCCAGGTGTTTCTGGCCCTCAAGGGCTGGAAGATGCAGTGTTCTCAGCCTTGGAAGAGTGCTAGCCTGTCCCTGCAGGTGGAATCACTAAGCAGGGAGAGGTGGGTCTCCCCACTAACCCCTCAGGAGCATGCTTGGCTTCCAACTGCTGGCTGTTCCCAGGAGCCCTGCCACACCCCATTTCCTTGCTGTGAGTGTCTTAAAGCACAGTTTGATTTTGTCACTACTAGAATCCTGAGATTCCAGGTATCCCGGTCTCCTACAAGGAGCTGGTTTCCCAGGTCACTTGCTCCTGTCAACACTTGTGTCTGTCTAGTGGAATGGGCTCCTCAGAGCTATGACTAACATAGAAATGGGTCTAATTCCCAGCAGATGACAGGCCCTGGTGTGGGGTGTGAACCTGGGCCTTAAGGAGGTCCTAAAATAAGCCACATGCCTGGACAGGCGGGGGATCAGCTTACTGGGGAAGCCCATGTGGGCTGAAGCTTTCCAAGCTCTTTAAGGCTCTTCAAATTCCTGGGAGTTTGGAGGGAGTGGCTTTATATGAGCCAGGGGGATCCATGGGTGATCGGCATGGTCAGGGTTTTTTGAGGGACTGTAAAGTGTCCTGTGATCAGAAGGTGCTTCCTCAGGACCTCAGTTCCTTTGCAGGTAGACATTGTGTCAACAGGACCTTTTGTCTTTCCCATAGAGAGTAAACTCTAGAGAGAGGAAAGTTAGCTTTGCTCAGGTCAACCTATAAGCTCAGAGAAGCAGCTCCTGGCTCCCAGGCTGGCACTCCCAGTGAATGCCCACCAGCCAGAGCTAGGATTCTTTTGGCTGTTGAACCATAGAGAAGGACCTTCTCCCAGCCCTTTCTGGAACTCTGGGATGGAGGAGGTACAGATATGCACACCATCCTGGTTCTTTCTGCCTGGAGGGTGTCTCCCATCCATGTGGTAAAGGAGCTTCCAAGGACGGTCTTTGTCTTTATTGATTTAGTTTGCTCTTTAAAAATACAATCGGGCTGGAACTTTCGGGGCGAGTGCTGTTTCTCCTACACAGGCTTATTTATAGAGGAAGGTGGGTGGGACCCGTGTGTTGTAGCCCGCTCTGCTGGGTTATGTTCTGCCCTGGCTCCCCCAGGCTCCTGACCCAGAACTGCCTGCAGTGCAGCTGCTGCCATGCCATCCAGAGTAGATGGGGCCTCCCAGGATTGCATAGCTCAATAGTGGGCGCCTGGTTGTCCTGTGAGCAAAAGAGGTGGGCCTGTGGTGTTTAGGATCTAGGAGATGACCCCGGGTATTTAGGGGTGGGGTAGTCCTTAGGAGAATTCCCTTCTCCTCCATAGGCATCAAAACCGTACCTCACCAACTAAGAGTGAAGGACGTGCCAAGGTCACCGGTAGGTGAAGGGCAGAGTTGGATGGAGCCCAGCTCAGTTAGGAAGCTACATTTGCTGTATCCCTAGCTAGACAAGCTTAAATAAGTCCTTATGACATCTTTTAAAAATTGATGCTTTGAAATGTCCAAGGGCATTCTGCTCCAAGGTGGCTGCCAGTACTTGCTCACCACTGATGTGCATGTCCTTAGGCCTCACAGGGCAATGGTCTTGGAGGACCTGTCCTTGGGCCTTGCGTATATCCTGTGAACTTAGAACTGTCTATCTCTGCAGTTTCAGTATGTCCAAGCTGGCTTTTAGGAGTAGACACTTCCTAGGTTTCTGGGATCACAGGGCCTTTGGGGACTCTTGGGCCTGAATTCTGGTCAGGGAGTGACCTGGAGTGGCACTCTGCCTTTAGGAGCTTATAGTCTCTAAGAGATTAAGGGTTCTTGGGTCCCAGGCCTAGGGGGCCTCTCCCTCCCCAGCCCTGGTACCTTGTGGGGCCTTTCTCTTCTCCTGTCGTTACCATCTGTGTGTGGTTGCCTGGACTCTGGAGCTTCAGGTTGGCTCAGCAGGGTAGCTGCCATCTCTTTTCATGTCTACCACTCTCACCCAAGTACAGTTATAGAATATGGAAACACAGGAGTACTGTCTTCCTGTGCCCTTCCAGGGCATCTGTTTGCCCAGGGATGCTGAATCTCCAAAAGTCCTGGAGCTGAGCATGTGGTGTGTGCAAGTCATTGCTGGGAGAAGAGTTGCAGGACACCTGTCCTCTTACCTTTGAAGCTGCTTGGCGGGCATCTTGGCACCCCTAAGCCACTGGCCAAGCAGGGATCTGGGGCATGTGTTAATTCATGCTGTGTGCTTGAAGGATAGAGGGTACACCATGTCTCTGGGACTCATTTAGGACAGGGGGAGATGGCAGTTTTACTCAATGCTATACAGGCAGCAGGGACAGCCCCCTCCCAGAGTGTTGAGAAGGGGCCCAGGTGAATGCCTCCCATGGCAGCTGCCTGCCCCCCTCTCCCCAGTGGATACTCATTCATACTCATATCAGGGAAGCCACAGCCACATGCACTCATGTGATGTCACCTTCCCCATCTCATCCACTACTTGAAATGGGCATGATGCCAGGGAGGCTGAGTATGCCCTGCAGAAGGACTGGAAGGTGCACACAGACAGGAATTCACATGAGGAAGGATGGGAGCTGGAGTCCAGAGAAGGCTCTGGCCTAGTAGGTACCGTCCCTCTCAGACCTGTTTGTGTGGCTCAGGGATGGCCCTGCTACCTCATTGTGTTTGGGAAGGATTTCAGGGGCTGTGTGGCCACTGTGCAAAGGTCTAGGTACACTGATGGTTCAGCTCTTTTTTTTTTTTTTTTTTTGTCTTTTCGAGACAGGGTCTCCCTGTAATTCCAGCTGTCCTGGAACTCACTCTGTAGACCAGGCTGGCCTTGAACTCAACAAAGATCCGCCTGCCTCTGCCTCCCGAGTGCTAGGATTAAAGGTGTGCGCCACTGGCGGTTCTGCTCTTACTGATCATCGCCTTCCAAGTTGAGGCATTGCCTGCTTACTCACAGCTGGGTGCAGGTGGCCGCAGGTTCACATTTTTTTGCCAGTGGCTGGTGGGTGTATCATCAGGCCTTATCCTTGCCTGTTTCTAACCACCCCTAGTGTTGATCAATCTCAGGGCCCCTTTATGATCTCAAGGGGACATAAGAGCCTGGCCATCATCTACGGGGGGACCATGGCAGGCCCCCACCACCTTTGGTCTCCATGTACACCTCCCCTAAGTAGATCATGGGGCTCCCTGTATTGTGGAGAGTAGAGAAGGGAGGGGCTCCTGTCACCAGAGGCCTTGACTTCATCATTCAGTAAAGGTGTCCCCAGAAGAACCTGCCCAGAATCCAGCTGTCCTTGTTCTGTGGCAGTGGGATCCTTTGGAAAAGGGCATGGGCTGGACTAGAATTGCTGGGGTCAGGACCAGGGAAGTGATAACTACTAGATGGGTACTGGGCCTTTGTGGGAGGAAGGGCAGTAGCAGGATCAGACCGGCTGGCAAATGCCACAGTTCTGGTCTTGAGTTGAGTGGGAACTGTAGCTGATCTGAAGTAAAGGGGGTGCAACATGGGAAGAAGAGCATGAGAGTCCTTTACACAGTGGGCCATGGATTCCCCAGAGCCTGCTTTTAGGAGTTCAGGGTATGAGAAGATGAGATGGAGAGTTCAGGTATCAGAGAGAGGTGGTAGGCTAGCCGGGGGTCTCAGAAATTTAGTGTGCTCCCTGCTGGTGTTTGGGGCCCCTCCCTTAGGAAGGGGATGATGATGGAATCCAGCTTGATGATGGAAATTGAGGTGAGGCAGGAATGGAAGGGCACTACAGGGCAAAGGCTGGGAGGTGCTAGTGCCCCACACTTTGGAGGCTTGGGTTGTACAGGATGCTTCATTCAACAGTCAGCTCCATGCTGCAGGCTAAGGGTGCCTCCGTGGCCTGTGGAGCACACAGGGTGGTCCAGGCACTCCCCTTGCCGCCTCATGCACAGTGGGCCTGGCTCCCAGAGCTGCTGGCAGACTCCCCACTCAGGGTCAGGATGTGGAGGAATGCGGGGGATGGGGCAGCTTGTCAAACAGGGATGAATCCAGAGCAGCCAGCGGCCTGTGGCCAAGTCCAATCCTCAGCCCTGAACAGTCAAGGTCAGTCCGTCACCTTTGTTTATGCAGATGTCGGCCCTGGTGCTGAGCTGAACCTGCTGGGGAAGGGGCAGCAGCTCTCTAGACCGGACTTAGGATATTCCTTCTCCCTTTGTGAGCATTTAGCCTGCTCTGTTTCTCTGGATAGTCAATACTGGCATAACTTGGAGTACCCTGAAGTCATGTGGGCCCAGGTTGAATTTCCAAACCTGAGATTAAAGGCTGGCCACAGTTCTGGGCAGAAGCAAGGCAAGGTGTCGTTTGCACACCATTATGTGATACAGGACTGGAGCTGATCAGATGGGTGTTGGGGGTGGGGCAGTAGGGTTACAGGAGAAAGGAGCCTGCTGGCTCTCAGCCCCCTGCCCAGCTCAGGAGAGTTGGCAGAATGTCTAGGCGCTGTCCCCAGAGCACTGAGCCCCCTAGGATGACAGATGGACTCATGAGTGGTTCACCATTTTCTCAGGAAACAAACTTGAGCCACTGCTGCCATGTGGTCACCTGGGCTGGTGTCCCTGGCCTCTAGAATCCCTACAGGCACGGTGGCTGATGGGAGGAGGAGGTAAGCCTCAGGCTGGCAGGGAGACATGGGGTTTTCGGCAGTACTGTCACAGCCTGCAGGGGCAGATAGCAGGGACAACTGACGAATGTGCTGAATTGTGCTGAATTAGGCGCCAGGCGGGGGATGCCAGCCTCTGCGTACTCGCTGCTTCCGCCAGCATTGGGAACCAGGATCTGTAGGCAGAGGAACCCTGGGCGGGTCAGCCAGCTCCTTCTGGCCTGGCACAGGCTGATCTTGGATTTCGGGGGTCTTAGGGGACCCTCTTTCACACATAATGTTGGTAAGGACCAAGCTAGGGTTCCCCAGGCAGCCCCCCCAGCCTTTGCTAAGATTGGGGGCCAGGCTTATAAGTAGCTCCCCCAACAGGTTCCAAATGTTAGGGGTTACCCTTGGGTTGAAGCAGCTCCTCTTACTGCCCAGGGAGTCCACCAGGCTTGGTGTAGGCACACCCATCTCTGTGCCCATGCCCACCTAACCAACTCCTGATAAAGACACTATGCAAAGCCTTAACCCTACGTCGTCCAGCCAGATTCCCTTACCCTGTGCTGTTTTGTTTGGGGTGCTTCTGTGTTCTCTCATGATTGGAATATCTGGCACAAAACTGAAGTTTTTGTGTGTGTGCATTAGGTAAAGAAGAGTCTGTTAACCCTGACTCTGAGCCTCAGATGTGAGGTAGGCTAGGCCAAGTCTGTAGCTGGGAGAAGACCTGAACTTAGGGTGAGCCCCAGGCCTGCTTAGGGCTGGGGGATAGGCCGGACCTTGTGGAGAGCACAGCCCCTGCCTGGCTATGTGGAGATGCCGCAGGCCTCCACTACCGACCCTGGCAGCAGCGCGCAGGATGCTTTTGGCGCACACAGTGACTGGCCTGATCTCTCTGTTCTCTTTGGTCTGTGCTAATACTGTCTCCTCCCCAGGCCAGGTTCCAGGTTGGTGCCACTGGGACACTGACCAGGGGAAGGGGTTGCCCCAGGGTATGACGGCTGCTTGCCTGTCCCGCCCCCTGTTCTGGTCCCTTTTCCCCTTTGCCCAGCTCTTGGTTAGTAGGCAGTCCTTCCTTTCCGGGCTTCCTACAGGCACAAGGACTAAAGGGACAATGATCTTTACTACTTCGGAGGAGCTGAGACCTCTTGGGTTCTGGGTTAACATCCCAGTTGACTTCTGATACCCATGTGTGGCACCTGAACATGTGCTTTGGCCTCCCCGCTGCATGATCCTAGCTGCCCTCCATGATTACTGACAGTAGCTTTGAGAGGGAGTGCCCTGGATGAGAGGGGGCATCAGTTGGTTGTGGGACAGGCTGAGAGTCTGCTGGTCCGTTCTGTCGCACGTGGGCCAGTACAGCAGCTGCTCAGTAGGGACTCTACCTACTGGGCATAGGCTCCATCCCCTAGAGCTGCTCCCAACCCCAGTTCTGCACAGTACCCTAGGTCCCTAGGCCTTGTTGCCATGGGTCATACTGGTGTGTGCAGCTTCAGACATGGTGAGGGGAGGAATGGCCCCAGTGAGTTTTCTGAACTATGGTGGAACCTTTGAGGTTCAGGCCTCTGAAGTCAGGGTGCTGGAGGAGGAAGCTGCCATGCTGCAAGTGCCTTTGTGGACAGGTCACCTCCCGAGCCTCAGTTTTCTTCCACAGTATATTGATTGTTGGGCTGGGCTGAGCTGAACACTGGCCCCTTCAGAATCTGTGACCAGTAGAATGTGAGGCCACTCCATTTGACAATGGGGTCTTTGCACAGGTAACTAGTTGAGCTGAGAAGGGACTGGACTAGGTGATCCCAGATCCATTGACAAGGGGTCCCTATGAGGAGAGGGCAAGCAGTGTGACGTCTGTGACAGAGAATGGAGCACTGTGACCACAGCCATACAACACAACTGTCATGACATCAGGAAGTGCAGAAGGCTAGGTATGCGCCCCACCCCCACCCCCAGAGCTTTGTAGGTAAGCATCTGGACTGGGGGCTTCCGGCCCAGACCAATAGAGAGGAAGTTTGTTGTTTGAAGCCCCTGGCCTGTGGTGCTTTTTTTATGGAGCAGCCTGTCTGTGCCCTTCCCAGGCAGATGCCCCACCCCTGGAGGGAGAACAGCTCTGGTCCGCTAGGCCAGGAAGCCAGATGTGCTAACTGGGGTGGCCACTTGGGATAAATCAGATGCTCTCAGGCTCCAGGACGAGGGGTGGGCCACCTGGGGAGAGGAGAAAATCAGCCATAAAACTTGTCATTGTGACCGCCTTCTACCAGGGGAAGCCATGCCCGAGCTTCTTGCATTCTCTGGTTATTCTGCCCAGGAGGGAGCCTGCCGAGGCCCTGCTGGGAGTCCTTAACCCTGTCCACCCTCTTGGCCCCAGTCTTTCAAGTGTGTTTCTGCTGCTTCTGAGGGGAACGGTGGGACAACGGATGAACCAGGTTGGCTGTGGTAGATGCTGGTCCTTAGGTTCCCAGAACTGTGACTTCTGAAACCTTGGCTAGTTAGTACCTGCTTCTAGCTGCTGCAGCTGTTCCCAGAGGAACAGGATTGTCCTCCTCTTAGTCAGCCTGTGGAGAGGGGCATTGACCACAGGGTATCACAGTGGAGATTGCTCTAGTCTGAAGCTGCACCCTGCCCCTAGCTTCCAGCCTGGCTCAGAGAAAGCTACGGAATCCATCACAGCCCATTAGGTCCCTCCTGGGGCCTCTAGGGGACACTCGGGTCCTGCTTCCTCAAGGCTAACTATTGAACGGTGATCAGGGGTACCTGGGAGCAGCTATAGCCTGAGAATAAGATCTTTGGGACACATACTGGTGTGTCCATCCCATGGGTGTACGGCATTATGGCCACCTTAGAGCTGCTGTGGGCACTTCTTGGCCAGTGGCCATATGTTCCTGCTGCCTGGGCCTTTGTATCTGTCACTTCAGATTGGTGTGTGTCCCTGAGCTTTGTGCACAACCTCTCTGTTACGTGCTTTGGGCAAGAGAGGCAGCCTACAGGCTGAGGGCCTGCAGCCATGCATCCTAGGAATCCATGCCCCCCATCTTCTCATGGCAGGGCCCAGATACCTGTCTGAAGGCAGTGGAGGGCGTCATTGGAAGGACCAGGATCCTCGTGTAGGGCATGAGGGTGTCTACATTGGGCAGGACTCCTGCTAGCCTTTCAGGCAAAAGATTCTGGTCTCAGGCAAGAGTTCCCTGAGCAGCAGTCTAACCTGACACAGACACAAGAAACCTGCTCAGACACCCAGGGAGTGACCACTGCCTGTTGGGAAGATACAGAAGAGTGAGGGCCAAGGGGACCACGTGGCAATGTCCCTTTGTCTTTGGCAGCAGACACTAGTCCAGCCTGTGGCTGTCGTCTGGTGAGTCAGCCTGCATTAATGCCTCATTAAAATGGGCAGTCTCTTCCTGGGCTGCTGGGGGAAACCCAGCCGTCTCCCACCCTTGCCCTGGTTGTCCCTAGGGCTGTCTGAAGCCTCTGCTCTGGCTGTTTGTGCTTGCTACATCCTTACCCACAACCTGCCACACTGTGGACTCAACAGGGTCGGGGGGGTACCCAAGGGATGCTCCTTCCCTCAGGAGCCAGGGTGAGCACTCTGGCTGGGCACATCATTTCTCTCCAGTCTTCTCCTGGGTGGTGACAACCTGGGCCTGCTGTGTCACTATGGTGACTAGATGAGGTCTGGGACTATCACCAGCCTGCGCTGGGTCTTAAGATCCTTCCACCCTATGATTCATGGTCACTCAGTGTCTTCTGTGTTAATGAGAAGGGGGGGGCAAGGTGGTTCCCTGATCTGCAGGGAACCGCTGTGGGTGCTAAAGCCATGTGGCCATCTTTTAACCACTGTCAGTGTTGGGGTATTGGGATGAAGCTCATGTATACCTAGCTTCTCCAAAGCTGTTTCTTGGTGATATAGTCTGGCCCTGGGCCTGGGTCTTGCTGCTGCCAGAAACCCAGGGCACCCCATGAAATTAGAGTTTCTACCAAATGACACAGAATGCTTTAGGGTTAGAAGCCTGCGTGGTAACTGAGATATACAGTAAGAATGGCTTTTCATATGAAATTCAGGCTTAAGAGTTTGTGGGATTATATGTGTTATATTTTATTATGTATACATATGTGTTTGCATGTGCATGTTTGCCTATGAGCTACCACATACATGTGGAGGTCAGAGGGCAAATTGTAGCAATTGGTTCTCTCCTCTCACCCTGTGGGTCTCAGAGATTGAACTCGGGTTTGGGCTTGCATTAACCTGCTAAGCCATCTTGCTGGCTCTTGATTTTGTGTTGAGATTAATTTATGTAGCCTACTCTGGCCTCTACTCTGTATGTAGTTGAGGATGACTTTGAACTTCTGACCATCCTGCCTCTGTCTCCCAAGTGCTTGGTTTATGTGATACTCAGGATTAATGCTTTGTGTGTGCTAAGCAAGCACTGTACCAACTGAGCTAATATCCCCAGCCCTGGGGTCTTTTAAAATCTTATGAATTGGGTGTCCGTACTCTGAAGAACAGAGGACATCATTGAAGTTACCCAATAGCCAACATCCTTCAAGTGTGGGACCCCCTGTGAGTGTGGGACCCCATCATAGGTTGTAATCAGTGCTATCAGACATTCCAGTGTCTCTGGTGGGCCCTTCAGACCCTGTAACCAGAGAAGCCTCTGTGGTGCCCTACCTGGCGAGGCAGCACCCACTCGGGACATTGCAGTCCCTACCCTGCATGATAAGCAATGGGGATTCTCTGGCCTGCACATGTTGCCCAGGTATGTAATGTAATTGCACATTCCTGATCAAGCCTCACTTGGCTCCTCTGCAGGGTAGCTTATGTGGATAGCCTTCACCAAACCCTGCCCCCATCCCAGTCCTGGGCCTGCTGGTGACTTGTCCCCTTTGAAGCCTGGTATAGCCAGTCCTGACCAGAGATAGGAGCTAGCCACTACCTCCCCATCCCATCCTTGAAGGAGCCATGGAAGGACTAGCTCATCAGTGATATTCCTCCTGCCAGTTGTCAGGGTTAGTCCTGGGTCTTGAATCTGTGTTCCTGTGTCGTAGATCTCATCAGACAACCCCTTTCTGGGAGATGCAGGCCTTAGCCCTATAGAAGGGGCCTTGGGGCTGGAGAGATGGCTCAGTGGTTAAGAGCGCCAACTGCTTTTGCAGAGGACCCAGGTTGGATTCCCAGCACCCACATGGTGGCTAAGAACTGCCTTTAAGCCAGGCATGGTGGCACACACCTTTAATTCTAGCACTTGGGAGGCAGAGGAAGGCAGATCTCTGTTCAAGGCCAGCTTGATCTACAGAGTGAGTTCTAGGCCAGATGGGTGCTATAGGGAGACCCTGTCTCAAAAAAAAAAAAAAAAGAAGGGAGAAGGGGCCTTATGGGACCTGGTTGGTAGGTCTGGGGTTTGTTTGAGTTGTTATTGACTATTAGCTGGGTGCGGACCACTAGGTCAAGGCCTTGGAGACTGTCTGAGGCCTGGTGTCCAGAGGAACCATTGGGCTTGCAGCCCAGTTGAGTTTCTGAGGTTATAAAGCTAATGAAGGTTGACCACCCCAGCTTTCGGTGCCACAGCCATGCTCCTGAACTGTGCATCTAGCAGGAATGCCCTTCAGACAGTGAATCCCAGGGTAATTTGGTGCTATGGAGGTTTTAGGATGTCAGGGATCCATAGTGCTGACTTGTTCGGTAAGGAGGAAGGGTGTGTAGCCTATGGTAGGGAAGATGGCTGGCTGTGGACAATGGGAGATTACTCAAAAATGACCCCTTTACAGTCCTATGTGCTCTCATTACCACTATCCATAGGAATATTCCAGAAGCCAAACACAGTTCCATAGGAACAAGCTTGTCAGGTGGGCCTGGGAACAAAGACTCACCAGTGGGCCCAGCTTTTGTCTCAAAAGCTGGGCCCACTGCCATGGTCTTACCAGATACTTCAGAATCTGTGTGTGTTTCTCAGCATTGGGACCTGGTACAGCTAGCTAGCATGGAGCTGCGAGGGGAGGCTGGATGGATACTGGAAGGAATAGGGAGCCTCACCTACCAAGTCCTGGTCCAGTAGAGCTCCTGGGGGTACCTGGCACCCCTGCACTGGGGCATCATCAGCCTTGGGGATTCAGAGAGCCAGGAGGAGAGACCTTCCGGTCACTTCATCCCTTCTCATATCCCACAAGTCCTTCTGTGTCAGTGTGCAGCAGAACCCTTCCCAAGGTGCACACTGGCTGCAGCTCTGGCTGCCTCACCCCAGTGCCTAGCTATAGAGTCCTAGCTCTGGACTCCCTCTTGAACCTGCCCTGTCAACACTTCTTTTTCTTCTTTTCTTTTGCGGGGGGGTATTTTTGAGATAGGGTCTCCCTTTAGTCCCAGCTGGCCTGGAGCTCGCTTTGTAGACCAGGCTGGCCTTGAACTCACAGAGCTCTGCCTGCCTCTGCCTCCCGAGTGCTGGGATTAAAGGCTTGTGCCAACACGCCCAGCAACCCTTCTTTTCTTTCACAGAGTGTCAGGATGGAAGCTGGTCTGCTCTCATTTGCTGTGAAAGAATGGGCTGCAGTGCCTGCCCTGTGTATGGCGGGCTTGTGGCTCCTAATTGGGAAATTGGCTGGCTGGGCCCAGCCTGCAGGGTTGTTATTACAGCACAGGGTGTGAATAGCTGTGCACTACAGGCTGCAAACTGCTCCTGGGTTTTGCCCTTTAATTACACATTGCCACATCTCTGCGACTGCTCCCCTGTCCTTATATTGCTGTGGAGGACATGTTTCTGATTTGTGAGTTCCCACCAAGAGGTTCTGATGTGCTGCAGCAGGGATTTCTTGTTACTTGATACTTTCTCGGGGGCCAGCAAGGACTGACTGAGGAAGGGGACGTCAGGCCCCTAGTGGCATGACTTGGCACTAAGGGCGAGAGAATGCCTCATGCCCCATGAGGTGGTCTGAGTCCCAGTGTCTGTATGAGCTCCTTGGAATTCGCTGTGCTCCTCAGTGCTACCGTGCTCCTCGGTGCTACCGTGCTCCTCGGTGCTACCGTGCTCCTCGGTGCTACCGTGCTCCTCAGTGCTACCGTGCTCCTCAGTGCTACCGTGCTCCTCAGTGCTCCAGCTTACCACAGAAGTCTGTAGCCCTTGGTCACCTCCAGAGCCCAGGAGTGCCTGCCTGCTGGTTATGTGAATACCCAAGAGGTCTATATCCTGCTCACCTTGCTGAACCCCCATATATTCTGCCCAGGAGCCGAGAGGCTCAGTGAAGGCAGTGGCCAGCATGCAAGGTCTGGAGGTGGCAGGCAGTCCAGCATCACTCATACTGTTGGGCTGGGACCATACACCATCCAGTCACTCATGAGAGTGTGCAGCCCAGCATCTGTTCTCACACTTGGGCAGCCATCACTGCAATACACTTCTGAGCATCTCCTCACCACCAAAGGCACACCATATCTGGCCAAATCTGCTGACCACTGTGTCCCTCTGCATTTGCTCAGTCTAGAAGTGCCGTGTATGTAGGATGACACACTTGAGTGTGTTACTGACAAAGCTCACTGAGCATTCTGGTTTTGAGGTTCACTCTTGCTGCAGCAGGTAGCAGTGCCCAAGGTTGTATGGGTCAGTAATATCCCACGGTGCAGATGGAGCTGCTTGTACTCACCCGCTGAGGAGCATCCCGAGGATTCTCCTCCTGTGACTGATAATGCTGTGAATGGGCAGATTCTGAGTTCTAGGTGGATCCCTGGATTCCTTCTTCCTGGGAAGATACTTGGGAATGGAATTGCTGGATCATGTTGGAACACTGTTTGGTCATATAAGAAACTACCAGGCTGCTTTCTGAAACAGCAAGCACTTTTATTTTTAATTTTATTATTTTTGTATGTGTATCAATGTAGTGTCTGCATGTAAGTTTGTGCACCCGTGTCATGCAGTGCTGAGGAGGTCAGAAGAGGGCGTCGGATTCCCCTGGAACTGGAGTTAAAGACGGTTCTCTGCCGCCACATGGGTGCTGGGGATTGAACCCGGGTCCTCTGCAAGAGCGGTCAGTGCCTTAACTGCTAGACTATCTCTCCAGCCCCATCAGTGTGCATTTTTTAACTCCTCAGTCACCTATGAGTCTAGGCCCTTTATTCCTGTAGCAGGACCCATGGTATCTCCTGGGTGTGGCATCCCTGTATACTGGGTATGAAATAAGGGTTTTGTTGGTGGTCCCTAGGCTCCTGGTCTGTGGGGACAGACCATCCTGGCCGGCTGCCCCTGCTATGAGGAAGCCTCAGCTCCCAGCTCTCAGCTCTCGGGTAGGGTGGGGACAGGTGCCACTGTCAGGTGTACCTGGGCCGTGAGTGGGAGTAGCTGGCGCGTGTGTTTGGTTTGCATCCGTCCCTCCTGTTCTTGGGAGGATTTCAACACCCACACTTGAAATTAAAAAAAAATTATTAATGAGCTTGGTATGGTTGCCATGGGAACCTGTTGCTAATGAATCTCTGGGGTTTCCTCTTACCTTTGCAGAGCTAGCACAAGGCTGAGCTACACTCAGACCAAGCATGTTTCCCTCTTCTTTGGTTGCTATGGCAACGCCTGTCACTAATCCCCAGCCAGCTCCTGGTTTACCGGCCTGGCCCCAGGAGCCTGTTGCCCGCTTACATAAAGCTTCTTACTGTGATCCTTGCTGGTCCCAGCCTCACCAGGCTCCCTGGGGCACCCACCCCTCCTCCAGGGCCACATGTGGGATCCCCAGGTTTGGGAGAACAGACAGAATGTCTTGGGCTTCGCTAGAGAGAAAGGAGACTGTGGAAGTTGGGTGGCCCCACCGTGACATACTCCAGCAGCCAGGCTTGCAAACTGGGTCTAAAATACAGCTTAGGAGACAACACTTGTGTGAAGCTACCACCTATCAGGTATATAAACCTACTGGACCTTGGCTGCAGCTTGATGGGGGCCTTCTGGGCTTTGGGGAGACAATAGGCCACCTTCAATCCTAGTGCCTTACCCACCAGGTGGTACATGAAATAGGCCCAGGCCAGGGTCTCCGGTCTGGAGACCCACAGCTAGGTCATGAGGGAGTGCTGAAGGCCTTGATCAAGTTCACGTGCTTGGACACTCAGCAGGCAGCTGAGTGGAGTCAGGGAGAGAGCACAGGGAAAATTCTGGATTAACTCTAGGTTGTAGAACAGTTGGCATAAACCCCAAGCGTGGGCCTGGGCTGCTCAGCTTCTCAACCTGATGGTCCTGGGGTGGCTACTGACCAAGGTCAGCTGTTGGATCAGTGGCTGGCCCTCATCCCTACCACCCTCTATTAGGAGATTTTGTAGGGGTTTCCTCAGGGGGCTTCCAGGGAAGATGGGAGGAGGAAAGGTCATCACAGGAGCTGATGAGGGAGTTGGGATGGATGCTGCAAGGAGACCTCTCTCACCTCGGCTTGCTTGTCTAAGACATGGTTGGGTGGGAAGGGCCAGTCCCCATCTCTCTAGGCCAGCACGGGCAACTTGGCCACGCACATGGTTAGATCCTATGCTCTAGCCAGACTCCAGGAATCGGCCTGTGACCCCTTTACTCAAGGACATCTGTGGTCCCCGTGTTAGTCAGTTTCTTGTCACTGTGACAAAAGGCTGTAAAAGAAAACAATTTGGGAAGGACTGATTTTAGTTCATGGTTTCAGAGGTTTTAGTCCATGGTCAGCGCCTCCATTGCTTTATGCAGAACATCTGCAGAGAATGTGGAAAAGGAGGCTGCTTACTTCCTAGCGTCTGGAAGCAGAGCATGATGTGCATTCGCAGGCTTCATCATCCTCCTCTTTCTTACACCCCCCCCCCCCCGTCTATGGGGTGGTGTAGTCCCCATTCAGAGCTGTTACTCACTTAATCCTCCATGAAATCAACCCTCAGAAACACACTGAAGACATGCTGTCCTAATCTTCACACTTCTGCATGAGTTGACAAGCCATCTTAGACCTGGGCAGGCTTTATTCCCAGAGGCTTCAGTGCTCAGTTGGGTCGTCTTAAGCAGGTGTCTGCATGGCTCCCAAGTTCCTCTTTGTGGACAAGGCCTTTTCTGACCCAAACTCTTGCCTGCACCCTGGGTTGCTGAACCTTGATGGTTGATGCCAGCCTTGGAGAGCTGGGTGGATGGGTGTTGGGAGCTGAACCAGCCTTGAGTAGAGGATGACCAGGGGCAGGGCAAGAACTTTACAACCCCAGGGGCACCAACACGGACCCCTCCTCTAGGCCACTTCAGTCCTGTCTAGACTTAATAACATCAAGTTCAACTTGAACTCACCAAAAGAGGATAGGTGGACAGCAGTGACCCCCGTGGCTGAGGTATCTACCTGAGTCTCCTTTCAGCATCTTGGTATGTTGATGACTTTAGAGCCAGTAGCCATGGGGACACCTGATGGTATTGGAACTTGTTCCTTAGTCACCCAGGTTCTGAGGTTCAGAAGAGGGTTCAGCAGCCCTCCTTCCCTCTGGGCCTAGTGTAGTGTCAGAGTCCTTGTGCTTGGGCTGTGTGGCCCAAGGCTGTGTCTGCTGATAGATCCTTGATAATGTCATGGCCTTGGATTTATGAGTCTGTGTTGGGGAATGACAGCCTAACAAAGAGGGTATTGGTCAAAGACCAGGCCTAGAAGCCCCTGTCAACCTGACATACACTCCGGGGGGCTGTAGTCTAGAGCCCCTGTGGTTGTCAAGAGAGTAGATTGGAACAGGGAACTTGCCTAGTCCCCATTCCAGGAAGCGACTCCTCTTTACTCTGGACCTGGGGTCAACCCAGAGGGTGAGGAGGCTGTGTGACCCTTAGCCTGCCCCCCCAAAAAACACACTTGGGAAGAGAGAATCATAGGACTTGTCTGGATTGAGCCTCTCTACCCCCTCCCCCCACATGCCCACAGCCAACCCCTTGTGGAGCCCCTGTCTCCAGACTGAATCCTAGGGACACTTGGCTGACGGTCCCTATGTTCAGCCTTTACCGTAGAGCCCCCTCCCTCCTCGGGGCTGCCCCCCTGCTCCCATGGAAAAAGGTGCTAAAGTTGTTTAGGTCAGAAAGGCAGGACACAGGCCATGAAAGAGGCTGGGAATGTAGAAGCCCTGCCAACTACACTCTGAGAGCCTGACCAGCACTCTTGGATTTGGGCTTTTGGATCCAGAGCCCATAGAGGGCCTGGGTCAGAGGCCACAACCCACTCAGGAGGATGTTGTGCTTCCAGTGCTGCCCCTCCACCGACCACCTGCCTCAGGCTCCCCTTGCCTGCTGTTCACTCTACCTTCTCTCCTGGAGGAGTTGAGCCAGGGCTGCTGGCCCAGTCACAGATCGGGTGGAAGCATCCCAACCCAGTTCCCCAGGTCTGGGGGTTCCTTCCCTGGAAAGCAGGAGCCAGGCTAAGCCATAGCTGGGGAATTGGGATTGGCAGAAAGCCATGGAGTAGTCTGATTCCTATGGATGTAAGGGGCTTGGGACAGCCCTGCCCAGTCTTTACCCGAAGAACCTTTGCCCCCTGGGGCTGGCCCTGGCCCTGGCCTTGGCTCTGCCCCAGACTCCAGCCCCACCCCCAACGCAAGCTGGCCCTATGCACATAGGGCTGTGTTCATGGGAGGCCTGTCTCGTGGACATAGGTTTCCCCAGCCACCATGCTAGGATCATGTTGGGAAGTTCATTGCTCATTGCAGGGGTGTTTTCCTGCTCTTTGAAATACAGCCTGGCCCATGGTGGTGGCTGGGATCGGCTGCGGGATGTTTTAATTCCTAATTTAGACTGTTTATGTGCTGGGCTGGAGTCTCCGCCTGCCCCTCCCAGAGCCTCCCTCCTTCCTGCCCTGTGCTTCCAGCTGCCTGGTGGGTGCAGGATCCCCTGAGGGATGTAGGGGGGATGGGGGTATATTGAAGCAGAGCCTGGTCCCTTGCCCCCCTCCCCAGCCAGCTCCAGACATCTTCACCAGCCCTGCACGGGCCCCCAGGCCAGCTGGGCACCACCCACCCCCAAGTCCCACCACAGAGCCCTCTTTGTGAGGAACAGCCCCCTCCCCACACACTCCAGGCCTCTCTGGAATAGGGATCCCAGGTCATGTTGTGGCCAGGCCGTGCTGCCAGCCTGGCTGCCTGGGTGGAACCATAGGGTGAGAGCAGAATCTGGCAGCAATACTGGACAGGTCCAGCTGTCGCCTGGGGAGCCAGAAACAGAAACAGGCAGCAGGGAGCCCCCCACGGACCGCCACTCTCAGCCCCTTCATCAGCCCTAATGACCGCCTGAGGATCGATGTTGACCATTTAGGTTTAATTAGGAAATACATTCTGGAGGACTAATCTGATGGGGGCCTGGGCTGGCTTCCTGGTTGTCATGCCAACTGAGTTGGTTGGTGTGTACACCCCCGGCCATGTGCCCTCCTCACTCCCTGACGTTTATAGAAGAGTTTTCCTGGGTTAGCAGATCCGGGCCCAGCCACTTAAGGTTATAAAGGCTGCAGCAAAGCCTGGGTCTTGACTGCCTGCCTCTCCTGTGTTTTGCTTCATCTGTGCCCAAAACTTGTGGCTTGTTTAGGAGACACACAGGAGAATCCAGAGGGACTTCACCTGGGGACCATGACACTGCCTTGTGTTGTGGTTGAGGTGTCCCTAACCCTGACCCTGAGGAGATGGAAGTATGGAAGCATGCAGTGAGAGATATTGCTGAGGGGCTGGTGCCTGCTTCCAGCTCAGGCATCTACCCTGGAGCACCCATGGGCCCACAGACCTACCCAGGGCAGAGGCTGTGCCCATCCCACCCCCACTAGGACCTCCCTATAGACCAGGCTGTATTCCTTCTCCTGGTGATCCACTCTGAAATTGCCCTGCTGTTTGGTGTGTCCCCAGGGTCTGTTTTTCCTTATACAACCTTGAATCTTTCTCTTGAAGGGTTCTTGGCTTCACTGAGGTAGATTGCTGGGGCAGCTGGGAGAGGCCCCAGGTTCAAGGACAGGACAATTTGAGTGGGGTAGGGGCCCTGGTGAGCCTCATGGCCCACTTCAGACTCCTGTCCATAGAGCCAGAGCACAGAAGCCTAACTGCAAACCCTTCCCACCCCTCAAAAGATACAGCATGGAAGTTTCTGGAAATAAAATCTGAATCTCGAAGAAGGCAAGGAGTTGAGTATGCTGGGATTCTATGCCGGGGTGAGTGTTGTTTTAAGCCCATCCTTCCTAACCCAACCCCTCCCAGCCTGTGGGAACCCCCCCTCACCCCAGGAATCCTGCGACCTGTCACCCTCAGTGCTCCCTTTCACTGTCTTGCACCCTAGGCTTCTGACCATCAGCTCTACAGCTACTGGTCACCTTGGTCCACATTATATCTTTTAGGACAGTCTTACTCAGAGACAGGTATGAAGTCCCTCAAGCTTGGCCTCCTCCCTTCATTCACACTGGGCTTTGTGTCAGGAGGTGGTAGGGATAGTCCACACCTGTGGGAGTTTTGCAGGCTCTGTAGGCCCTGGGCACAAGTGATCAGAAGGCCTAGTGTCATGAAGTGCCTGGAGGCAGCTGAGCTAGGGAGGACATGTTGATTTTTAGTCACTGGCCCACCTGGCTCAGGTCCTGCATCCCCTTGAATTTGCTTACTGACAGGTCTTCTCTCTCTGGATACAGTTGCTACAGGTGTCATTGAGACCATACTGGAGTGGACAGGACTGTCCTGACAGTGAGACGTGAGTGCAAGAGCCCATATGCTTCTGCCCAGGCTGGCCCTGGGCTCTCCCTCATCCATCTTGCCTAGTAGAGCTGCATATAGAGCCAGGATGGTTACCGTAGCCTTGTGAGACTCTCTGCCTCAGGCTGTCCTTTCAGCTTTCCTTACACCTAGGTGGCCCTGCACCGGGACCTGGAACTCCTCTTGTCAGCAGAGCCATGCAGGACACGCCTACAGTGTGTGCTCAGTTGGTGGCATCAGCTCCTTGGCAGAATAGGGGGATCCCCAGTACGTGGGAACAGCAGGTAACCCTCAAGCCTGCGCTCCACACTCTGCTGGCTCCTCATGGGAGCCTGGGGATTCCCTAATTAAGTGATTTATTATTAAAGCGGCCGACTTCCACGGAGCCTGCTTCCTGCTGCCGCGGGGGCACACCGGCAGGCGTCCCACATGGGGGCTGCACCAGTGGGTGGCATGCAGCCTGACACCCTGCTTAGAATTGCTCAGTTTGTACAGATCACCAGCGGCTTTGACAGGTGAACCACATCCCCCTGGGGTCATATTGGAGCCCAGCAAATGTCTGTGAGACTTGACAGCTTAGTTCCTGAGGTCAGAGTCAGCCTAGCCTGGTCTGAGGTGACTTGTTCAATCACAGGCCAGGCCCCACAGACATCATGGTAGGGGGTTGTCACACTTGGAGGTCTTCGGACCCTGCCAGGATTATGCAGGTGAATGAGGGCCTCTGAATGGCTGGGGTGAGGTGGTGGTTATTTATCCTGATAATGTTTAAAAGTGGGAAATTAAGCTGGGTGTGGTGGCGCACACCTTTAATCCTAGCACTTGGGAGGCAGAGGCAGGTGGATCTTTGTGAGTTCGAGGCCAGCCTGGTCTACAGAGTGAGTTCCAGGACAGCTGGGACTACAGGGAGACCCTGTCTTGAAAAGACCAATAATAAAATAAATAATTAAAAGTGGGAAATTAAAAAATTCTAGTTGTTAATTTTAAAAACACCATTGCTGAAGAGATGGCCTAGCGGTTAAGAGCACCAACTGCTCTTGCAGAGGACCCAGGTTCAATCCCCAGCACCCACATGGCGACTGAAAAACACCATTAAATAATGTCTTATGTATTAACACATTGTTTTGTAAAAGTGGCTGTGTTTTCTGAACACAGAAATCCTGTGGGAGCCAGGAGAATTGTTTGTAAGTCTTTGGGGTCTCTGTCTCTGCCATCTGGTCTGGTGAGGAACCGTGGCCTTTAGCAGGTGTGTGACCAAGGATGGTAGAGAGAGTTGTCCTGTCCATTGTCACCTGGCAGACAGTGAGAACTGTTTTCTGGGCTTTGTGTAGCATGCTTTCTTGTGAGAGTTTCTGATGGGATTGGAGCCTGCAGTCATGAGTGATGTGGACAGCATCTCTGCCTTAGTGTGCTGGGTTTTCAGGTTGGCTGGGTCACCCTGGGCTCTGAGGCCACACCACACTGAGGACTGGGTACAACCAGGGTCCATTAGGCACTGGACCCCGAGGTGCACGTACTAACTGTGAGAACCCAAGGAGACGTGAGTAATGCTCTCCAACAATCAAGTGTAAATTGAGCTCATTCTCCAATTCACAAGGCTGCCCCCCTTCCCCG
Source organism: Rhizomys pruinosus (assembly GCA_009823505.1). Taxonomy (NCBI): domain Eukaryota; kingdom Metazoa; phylum Chordata; class Mammalia; order Rodentia; family Spalacidae; genus Rhizomys; species Rhizomys pruinosus. Next base: position 220,993 of record VZQC01014962.1, read on the forward strand.
ACTCCCGATGACAGGGACAGCACCAGGATTCCCCAGGAGCCAGAGCCACAGGACCAGCCAGCCTGGAGGCCCCGGAAGCTGGGATGAGGCCAACCTGAGAGGAGGAAGGATAGGCTCATTAGGTCCGGAAGAGAAGGCCCTGCTCTGCACAAGGTGGTCCTGGGCCCACCTTTCCTGACAGGGACAGCAAGCACCCTCTAAAACACCACACAGTACCTTCTAGAACACACGCGCGCGGAGGCAGTAGAGCCTGCCACACTGGGGAGGGAGAGGAACCCCATTGTTAGTTTAAAAAAAAAAAATGACTCAGACGATTCGCAGAGCTTCCTTTTCCTGCCGGTTTCCAAGAATCCCGCTCCGACATAATGGATCGAGTTATTAGGGGATCGATTGAGACACCGGCAGCTGGAGGAAAGCCAGGCCCAGCGAATCAGCATGGTACTGGCCAGGAGACTCCCTGGGGTCCAGGTCTGGGTCAGCAGGTTGGTGGGTGGGCAGGAGGCCAGTTGGAAGTACCCTGCCCAGCCTGGCCAGTTGTTCCAGGGAGCGTAATTCTGGTAGGGTCATCAGCTCCTGCACTGGGGGTCTGCTGTGGAATGTGTGTGTACGTTAGGTGTCTACATGCCTCTCCCGCCCACCCCGAACATGCCTTTTATAGGTGGAACCTTACTGTGGGATCCATTTACACCAAGGTCTTATTATGTTTGTGTTCATGGCCCCACACAATATGAAGCCCTATCGTGTGCAGGACTCCTCTAGATGTCTACCTCCCTCTGCGGGAGGAAGCAGGGGTGCTTTGAGGAGGCCCCAGGATACTCTGTACCTCAGTAGATCTTTTTGTGGGTTTGTAGGCCCCAGTGTGGGACTCTCCATTGCTCCCACCATGTGGCTGGCGGTGGTCTCTCCAGTGGCCTCGAGGCTCCCTCCCGTCATCTTGCTCTGAGTCTTGTCCCATGACCGCTTGCTTATCTCCTGTTTGTCCTTCACTGTCCCCTGCACCCAGCTTGATGAAGACCAGCTCCTGTCTGCTCACTCTCAGCTCCATGGACCTGCAGCATGTCCCTGACATGCAGTAGGTACTCTGTGATAGACTTTACTGCTCAGTGACAGGCAGAGCAACAGAGGAGTCCCAGGTTCCTTCCCAAGAAAGACTCCCTGAGGTCAGCTTTTCCAGGTTGAGCAGAGTCTCCCAAAGCAGAAAAGGAAGTTGGGTGCTGCAGGCAGTAAGTACGCTGGGGTTGGAGTCAGAGATCATGTCACCTATGTCAAGTTGGCCACAGCCCCCCATTCCTCCCACCAGACCCCTGTGGTTCTGCTTGCTCTGTGGTTCTGCTTGCTCCGTGTCACCCCATGGCCCAAAGCTACAGCATTTTCAGGCCAAGGTGAGATCTGTCTCTGGGGCCAGGAGGCAGGCTACGCCCAGCCCATTCCTCTCCTTGTCCTGTCACGTGCAGGGACCACGTAAGGCTCCACACTCGGTGCTTCCCACTTCTCTGCAAATTGGCTGGCATAATGGCTCAGCTGGGTTCTGGGCTTAAAGAATTTCAACCCATTAAACACAAATACCATGTGGTTTGAAATATTTGTGCTGGAGCCGCCCTGACTGTTCCTGTGAGCGAGCTGCTGCATGGAGTTCTAATTAATGCCTGACGGGGAGCCTCTGTCAGCTGGGGATGCATGCCCATGGTGCAGTTTTGATGTTACAGTGTTGTCCTACCCTGCCTATGACTCTGCCTGTGCTTTGGTTCAGGAAAGTTGGGCTAGATCTAGGAGGGCCTGTCCTTATAGTGTGTGACAGACCCATGTACTGTGAGCACAGGCCTGTGTCTGACCCAGTTCTTCAGGGCAGTGAGCAGGGAGTGGCTGGTGGAAATCTTGGGCCAACCAGGCTCGGCTCTCAGTGGGTTGGCAGGTAATATCCCCTGAGCCTCACTCAGTTTATCCACCAGGACAGCTGCAGTTCGGGGGGGGGGGCAAGTGAGAGCCAGTGTAGCTAGGGTGTGGCATGGTCCGCTTGTATCTGTGTTATCACCTAGGTTCACTGTGTTAGCTAGCCATCACAGCTATGGAGCTGACTCCTGAGTAGGCATTGTGGCCCAACTTGCCTCAGCAGCTCCCAACCTGGGGGAGCACCAGGACTGACCAGGACCCAGTGGGGGGTAGTGAGGAGGTGTCATGGCCCTTTGGTAGGGAGTAGCATGTCATACCTATAGGGACCAATTATGCACATCTTGTGATAAAGCTTAAATGAAAATGATAGGTAGCCATTGTCTCGTGACCCTAGAAGCTGCAAATCTAGGTCAAAAGCATCCCATCCTGTGTTTGGTGTCTGCTACCTGTGTCCTCAAGAGGTCATACTTGTGTGTGTGTGTGTGTGTGTGTGTGCGCACGCTCATGCCCTGATCTCTTTCCATGAAAACCCCAGTCACATTAGACAAGGGTCTTACTTTGGAACCCCACTTTACCTTATTCTACAAAGACCCTGTGTCCATACATCTCAAGTTCTAGGTCCTGGAAATTGAGGTTCAGCTCATGGACTTGGTGGGCAAAGCTCAGCCTGTAGCAGAAGGGCTAGAGGGATCTACTCAGCAGGGAATCACCTCTCCAGGATAATAGACCCTGGGCAGGAAGCATCACCTGTCATAGACTGAATTCAGTTTGTAGTTCCCAAATTCAGCCACTGAAATGATCCATGTTAGCTTTGCGCAGTGGCAGTATCGTAGCCAATGAGGTTTATCCGAGGCGTGATTACTGCTAATTGAAATGATCCATGTTGCGTGCTAGAACTAGAAAGTGGGACTTACACAGGTTGTGTTATCTGATCTGTGTTTATTAGATGAGGTCATGAGGCAGACCTCTGGGCAAAACCTTTCATATGTATGGACACCCAGGAGTCAGCTGCCCACTTCCCAGACCTGCCCCTGCTGTATCCCTGTCGTAGCTTCCAACCTCCAAAGAGAGAGAAGCTGTGGTGTGAAAGCTCTCGGCCCACTGCTCTGTGGCCAAGGCCAGCAGACTGTTCCTCCCATTTGCCTGACATCAGGCGGGGACCTAGCACGTCTGGATGCGGTGACTGTCCATAGCATGTTTTCTACCTGCTACTAGGTCACACCTGAAATGTACCTTGGGGATCCTGAGCCACCTGTGGGCTGTCCTGGCCCAACTGATTCATCACCTACACAGTGGCCTTACAAGGCAGGAGAAGCAGGACCTACAGCCCTAAACTTTTAGGCAGAGCCTCTGAGGACATAGTGCGTACATGTCAGGCTGGGGCTGAGACCCAGGCAGCAAGGTAGCCTGGCCTTGGGGGATGGCAACGACCTCCGGAAACCAAGGTCCAGTGAGCTTCGCTTTGAAACGACTTTCCGGGGGTCTGGGCCATCTTTTTAAAATGTCACTGCTATTAATAAAGTGGCTGCTGGTAGAAGGAGGACAGGGCCAAGGCTAAAGCTGCTTAGTTTATCCACAGCCTGAGTGGCCTTTGGAGAATAGGCAAAGCACAGTGGGGACGTAGCCATAGCCAGTCCCTGTGTGGACTAAAGAGGCTGTCCAAGGCTTGGGGGTACAGTGAGCGTGAGTATAGTCAAGACCTACTCGAAGCAGAACTTCCCCAAGGCCAGAAAACGGGAGCCCAGGGATGGCAGAAATGGGAGCCCTGCCCAGCTTTTCAACTCCATGTGTCCACTGGGAGGTGGGGACTGCCTGACAGGCAGCCATAGCTCGGCAGAAGAACGAAGGTCTCATCAGCCAGGTGTGAAGCAGGTCTGGGAGATGTAAAAGGTGAGTGACTCCAGAGGCTTTTTTTTTTCTTTTCTGTCTTTTTGAGACTGTCTCCCTGGAGCCCAAGCTGGCCTGGACTCACTGTGGAGACCTCAGCTGCCGAGGTTATGGGGATTTCAGGGCCACGAATTGGCCAGGAGGTATAAGGGAGGTAGGTCCTGATCAGGGTCTGGCAGCTTGTGCCCAGTGTCTCCCAGCAGCCAACAAGGCTTGAGGCTCCTCAAAGGGCAAGTGCCAACCTTGCTACCTGTCACCCAGGACTTGCTCTAGAAGGTTCTAACTGCTATTCACTGGATTGAGGCCCTCCATTGGGCCTTGAGTTCTAGACCTTAGGCTGTCCAGAACCTCAGCAAGAAACTCCCAGTAAACTAGCAGCTCAGGAGGCCCTGCCCCATTGCACAGTAGGACCTGGGATCTTGCAAAAGGGTTCTCTAGAAGAGTGCATAGCCAGGGGGGGTCTAGGCCTAGGAAGCTCTTGAGTCTGACAGACTGGAAGGACCTATGAACCTGGCACCCGCTTTCCACTACCTAGGAAGCACAAATCACTAATGCACTAAGCACTGTGCCTCCATCCCCTATGCTTCCAGAGTTGCAGAGAGGGGTGTTGGGTGGAGTGGGGTGGGAGAGGAGGATTAGGAGCAGGCTTGGGTCCCAGGGCCAAAGAAAGCAGTGTGTCCCCGATGGTGTGGGAGCTGGAAGCCAGAGAAGGGTTTCTGCCAGGCTGAGAGAGGCTGGTGGGTACTGCAGTGAGGTCTCCCTTTTAAATAAACACCTAGTTGCCAGGCAACGCTGGTGGGGAAAATGGGGCTTTGAAGGGATGGATAGTGGGGGCCAGGACCCAAGAACACAGCCTGCTACAGGGCTCTCAGGTTCCTGAGGATGTAAGTATTTATGCCACAAGGTATCCTACCTGTTCCCTCTCCTCATGTGCCTGTATCTCAGGGAGTCCAGCTCTCAAGTATGGACAGATTTGTGTTCTACGTAGTACAAGTCCATATATATGATGCTTTCTATATACATATATACATATACATATACATATATATATATATATATATATATATATATATATAAAATGCTACAGGTCACAGGTATGTGCTGGGTTTTCACATGAAGATGGACACCATAGGGTTACCACCAGGATACAGGAGAGAAATTCAGGTCATGTGGCCTGGGCCAGATTTCTGCCCCTAGCCAGCAGACTGGGAACTGAGCACATGTCCTTATGGCCCACCTACCTGGCCTCTGTGAGGTACGGCCAGAGCCTCTTGACCCTCAGAGGGGAGAGAAGAGCACCTACGTGCTGAGCAGATGATAGGATATAGGGGTGCTGCTCAGAAGGGGCCTTGTTCACAGGGGTGTTGGGGGGGCATCTGTGCCACTGTTTAGAGCTAGAGGAGCTGATGGGTACAGGACTGAAGCAGAGGCCTAGACAGGGTAGGTGGTGGTGTCAATGGACAGAATTGCAGACTAGGGACTCTGAGACCCTTCCCTACTTCCTGGCTAAACCACTTGGATATCCCCTTGGCCTCCAAGCCCCCAGACACCTTGGTGCCCTGCAGGGACATATCAGTCAGACCTTTACCCTACTGTCCAGCCATGGAGATAGACACAACCTAGGGGCCCCATCCAAATAGACTCACTATAGCTCTGCAGAAAGGAACCAGACTTTAGTGCAGCAGGGACAGGAAGGGGTAGCAGCAGGCCATGTTCCCATGGAAGGAGCATCCAATCCCCTGGGGTCGCTAATTTGGGCCTCAGGCAGCTGTGCAGCAAAGCCCAGGCAGTTATTTCTGGCTCAGAGAATTCCAGTAGAGCAGGCCCTGAAAGCCCATCCCTGCAGGCCAGTGGTCATCTTCCCCAGGGGTCATCCTTCCCTTCACGGACCCGGGAGTGGGGTGTGCAAAATGCTTTGGGGGACCCAGCTAGGCAGAGGTGAGGCCAGACCCTCTCACCTGCCTCCCAGACAAAGACGATGGCAGTATGTGGGGCGGCTGTCCCAGGAGCATCTCCCAGGAGCCTTCACCAGAGCTGGTGCTCAGGATCGACCAAGAGAGTCTGGGAAATGTGGGAAACAGACCAGGGCCAGCTCCCCTTCCAGGAACGACCCTCATGGTGCTTGTTGGGGTTGTAGGCTGCTGCCAAGTGACTGGTGGAGTCTGGGTAAAGCTTCTCGCCTACTCAGCCTGCCTTCCTGCAGGCGCAGGGACTGGAGGGGTGGGATCAGGCGCTTTTCCACTCAATTATGCCTTGAAAAGATCCAGAATCAAGCTCTTTATTAAGAACTAAGCAGAGACATTAGCGCACTTTCTAATTAGCATGGCTTTAAAAACTGCACAATTAGAGCCATTGCCATGTGCTCAGCCAGGCTCCACAGTGTCAGTCCCAAGGATAGGGGGACTTGACTTGGAAAGACCTGAGGTCCTACCCTCCTTTTAAAAAGATGTATACATTGGGCTGGAGAGATGGCCTAGCGGTTAAGAGCGCCGACCGCTCTTGCAGAGGACCCGGGTTCGATCCCCAGCACCCACATGGCGGCCGAGTACCGTCTGAAACTCCAATTCCAGGAGAACTCCAGTTCCAGGGGAATCCGAGACCCTCTTCTGACCTCCGCGGCATTGCACGACACGGGTGCACAGACTTGCATGCAGACAGTGCATTCATGCACATACAGAAATAAATAAAATTAATAAAAAAATAAAAAATAAAAAATAAAAAGATGTATACAGCCAGGCGTGGTGGTGCACGCCTTTAATCCTAGCACTTGGGAGGCAGAGGCAGGCGGATCTTTGTGAGTTCAAGGCCAGCCTGGTCTACAGAGTGAGTTCCAGGACAGCTGGGGCTACAGGGAGACCCTGTCTCAAAAAGACAAAAAAAAAAAAAAGTATACATACAAGTGCCCTTGTCATACATGTGCGGAGTTTGTACAGTACACTGGAACAGATAGTATGTACGTGAGTAATGGGTACCTACCTGGCATCCCAAGTCTGCTTCCAGGTGTCCTCCCCCTTGCCGGCCTTACCTGGGTGGAGTAGAGGGGCTACTCAGCCTGGCCCGGTGACAGATGGGTACAGACCTAAGCCAGGAAAAGAAAAGTTCACTGTCTAAAGGGGAGGGGAAGCCCACCCTGGTTGCTACTAGCCAAGGGGTAGGAGAACCAAGAGCTCTGTGGAAGCATAAAGAGAAGCTGAAGATGAAATGATGTCTGCAGTTGGGGGCGTTCTTGGAGTGACCTGTCTTCCTGGGTGAGGAGCTGAGGTGGGGAGTGGCTTCCATACCCTGACTTCAGGGGGAGGCCCTCTTCCCACAAACGGCCTTCCCCACCCCTCCCCTGTGACCCCCAGTGGAGCAGGCAGCTGGAGAACAAACAGCTCCATGTTTGGTCGGCTCCCCTCACTCCCCACCTCCCGGCCCCAGTCCAGCCCACTGTGAGTCACGCAGGCCTAGACTCAGGCTCTCAGGCCACATTCCCTGGGCTAAGCCATGGGGGTGGGGGATGGAGGGCAAAGGGTCTTCTAGAGTAGGAGCTTGGAGCGGGAAGCAGGATGGCTGGGCCTGAGGGGAGGGGAGGATGGGTCCTGGTGAGAACGGAACAGGCATCCCACAGCCTAGGAAGACGCTGAGCCCTGGACGAGTGGTAAATTGGAGCAACCATCCCAATGGCTCTCCCTCCAAGCCTGTGTCCTGGGCAAACTCTGACCCTCATAGAGCCTATGTCACCTTCTTGTAATTGCCACAGAATGACTGACATGGCCAAGTTTTGAGCCAGGTTCTGCCTGATAAGCACCGGTAGAGGGCGTCAGTCTTGGGGTTCCTCGCAGACAGGCCTGCTGGTCTCAGCTCCTAGATGCCTTGCCACCTCCTGGGCTGATGGAAATGGGGCTGAAAGGTCCTGATCCATGTGACCTTGGGTAGCTGCTGCCCTCCCCACCAAGAAGGAGGGACCCAGGTAGGAACACACCTGGGCCCCGTGGTCGGTGGGACAGCTCTGCATGCAGAGCTTAGGGAGCCATTTCTGGGGGGTTCCAGGTCAGAGAATCTGGCCCAGGTACGGGGTCTAATAGGAGTATAAGGAGGAAGTGCACTGTGTCCTTCAAAGCTGGGGAGGGGAGGGGAGGGGAGGCAATTGGGGAAAGAAAGCTTTGACTCGGGCTGGTACTCCTTGTGGGGAGGGGGTGTCACTGATAAACGCAAGGGGGCTACCTTGTCCTCATCCCTTACCACCACCCCCCTTTCTTCTCAAGTCCCAAATGCAAATGGACCCTCCCCTCTGAAGCCCCATAGTGCAGTGCAGGAGTGAGAGGCTGAGCAGGGATCCCGGCTGCTGGAAACCCTTGGTGGTGGAGCTTGACTGGGGATCCCCTCTGCCTCTTCCCTAATTGGGTCTTCAGGTTCCTCTTCACCTTGTTATCAGCTTGTTGTCATGGTAACAGCCTCAGGGGAAAGAAGAGAAACCTCCTTCAATCAGCACATCCTGCAGAGTAAGTACCTCACCACTCTGAGGCTTCACGAGTCAAGGACAAATACCCACAAGGCCACCCAGCTCTGAGAGCTACCTGGGCACCAGCCTGGGAGAAGGGTTTGAGATTTCAAGCACCACCTCCTGGGGAAGAAACAAAGCATGCAGACCCAGTGCTCTGGGGGGCTATCTTTGCTCTGAGGCCTCAGACACACAGGTCAGGGATGGCAGTGCCAGGCTGGGTGACAGAACCACACCCAGATACATGCAGGCCACCCATGTGGCAGCCAGACTATCTGGGCCAGCTTGGCGGCTCCTAAGATCATATTAGTGTTTCATTCTCCCTGTCTCAGCCACACCTCTCTGTCCTGTCCATCTCAAGGGAACCAATCCAAGGTATGGGTCACTCCATCATGAAGGAACCTGTGGAGGTTACAGAGCCTACTCAGTCCCTCCAAAAGGACATTGGCCTTGTTCAGTCCAGTCACTAGCCAGTGTTTTCTTCGTGTATGTTCAGCCTGACGGCAGCCCACCTCTTAGAAGCAGCTCACATGGATGAGGTTAAGGATCATGGTAGGAACTGGAACAGAGTTGGGTTCTCCTAGACGGATGTTCCTTAGTCACAGTGGACATGAGTGATGGCACTGTTTGGCACCCAAGGGCGTAATACTGGGGACAGGGCCTAAGGTTTTGAGGAACGGCAAGTGCTGGGAACTAGTCCCTAGAGTTGAAGGACAGCCTAGCAGGGAATGGGAGAGAGGAGGGTGCTTGAGCCCCTAGCAGTGGAGACCTTTGCAGGACCCTCACAGCAAGTCATGCATGCACACGTGTGTCCTGGTATGTGCCATTTCCTAGTGAGTAGCTCCTTCTAGAGATGCCAAGGTCTGTAGACACCTTGCCACAGACATGCCCATTGCCACAGAGTGAACCCTGAGTAGTTACCTCAATCCATCAGCTGGCCAGGGGCCCTATAGGATCATGTTTACTCCCTGTGAGCTGTTTGCCTGGGCTGTGCCCATACTCTTGGATCCTGCTGGCTAAAACAAGGAGGATGCTGGCAGGGACGAGGGAGCACTGGCTCCCGCAGAGCACAGGCAAGTCCACAGGCCGCCTACATCTGCTGCTTCCCCTGCATGCGTGACCTCTGCCCACTCCAACAAGATTTGGAGTGCTCTGGGGGTGGGATCTGTCTCAGACCCTTCCAGGCTGCCAGAGCTCCAGGACCAGAAGACCTGCTTGGAGTAGGGATAGTACAGAGGACTTCTCAATGGAGGTTGCTAAGCATGGGACAGGAACTATGGGCCCCTTACGTCATCTCAATGTAGGAAGAATCAGGCCCTCTCCCAAGTCAGTTGGGTCAACTATGCCAGCATCCCAGGGCAGGTGCACCTCAGCACCCTCTCACAGCTGCTGTTCTGCTTCTGAAGGTAGATGTGAACCCCAGTCCTAAGGGCCTAGCACCCCTTGTCCAGGTTCAGGCCCCAGCCCAGTGTGCACACTTCACCCTCAGTCCTTCATCGCGCCCAGCATGAGCTCATGGAAGAAGCCACCTGCTGACGTCTGTTTTTTGGCCTACCCTTATAAGCATGACAGCAAGTGCATCACCAGGCACCTCTTGCTGTGTGCAGGTACTTTGGGGGGAACTTGGAGGGCGTGTTGACCTACCAGGTAGCTTTTGTGAGGGTCAAGGGGCCTCTCTGCACCAGGAGGAGATTGTATGGCAGATGGCAAAGAGGAGGCCCCGCCTGGGCTTGCCTAGGAACCCGATTACCAACTCTCACACCAAACAATGCTTGGAGTGAAGAGACAAAAGCGGTCTGTTTATTATGTAGATGGTGGAGGTGGTTGAGTGCGCAAGCGATTGAGTGGCGTTTAGTGCATTCACAACACTGTTCAACTTCCAGCCCCACCATGGCCAGCTGTCTGGGAGGAATCCTGTTTCCCCAGCCCCCCTTGCTCCTTGCAATGTCTAATCTGCTATGTCTCTAAACCAGAGACACCAGGCTGCACCAGAATTATGACATAGTGTGACACTATGTCCTCTGGTCTTCCACAGTGGCACCCACCGTGTCAGCTCGCACCCCTACCTATGAGTAATATTCTGTTATGTGGCCAGCCCCAAGCTGTGTGTTTATTCATCTGGTAGACAGTTAAGCTGTTTTTCCCTTGGCCGTTGGGTTGATACTGACTGCTGTGGGCACATCTGTGAAATGACCGGTTTCCCACTAGCTTTGACATGTGCCCAAGAGTGGCATTTCTGGGTTACATGACACATCCCTCTGCCTTTTTTGAGGCACTGATGAACTGTGTCACTCATGATCTGTCTTCTTGTGATCATCTCTCCACCACCCAGAGTGGGTGTTACCTGCCCCAGCAGATGCTAAAGCCGTGGCAGTGGCCATCTTCTCATAGCTACCTCAGTCCATGGCTACCACTCATGGGGTGCCCTGGAGGCAGAAAAGCCTGAGGATGTGGCTCTGTGACTGGATGGGGACAGAGGGTCCAGACTCTGGGTCACAGTATGCAGTATGACCTCCTTGCAGGGCCCTCCATGCCAAGTGTGTTTTAGGGGTCCACATAGTCAAGGGTCCTTTATTTTATGTCTGATGCGTTTTGAAGTTCTTGTTCAGGGCTTCTTATATCTGGTGTGTTTTACAGATCCTCATGGTCCAGGGGTCCTGTCATGCCTGGCATGTTTAGGGGGTTCATGATGGACTGTCCACCTGCTAAAGTCAGGGAAGAGATTGTGTGTTATGGCAACCTTGGGAGACAGGTCCCCTGTGTGATAAGGGCAGAAGGCCTTTGGACCCCTAGTCTGGGCTCTGGGCAATCAGGAGCCTCAGCTGGCCTGGCCCAGACCGAGGGCTCTTCTGATGCCAACATCTGCAGCTGGGAGCCCCTAGGGCTAGGGATTTCCAGCACTGCATGGAGGTCTGGGCTTCCTCTCTCCCCACTTCCATAAATAGACGTGCAATGCCTGGATCCCAAGATGTCATTATGTCAGGTAAGACACCCGGAAACCATGCCGGGTGTGATGGCACACACCAGAGGCAGAGGCAGGCAGATCTCTATGACTTCAAGGCCAGCCTGGCCTGGTCTGCATAGTGAGTTCCAGGACAGCTGGAGCTACAGCAAGACCCTGTCTCAAAAAAGACCAAAAGAAATGAAGAACTGCAAACCAGTTGACTCTTTTTCTCCCCAGTCCCTCTGTCCCCTACTTTCTGCAGCCCCTCATGTTCACAGGCAAGTGTAGGCCCCCGTTGTCTCGGGCTCTGCGTGCACATGAGGAACACATCCTTGAGGGACAGTTTTGCATTGTGATATATTCCACAGACGGGGCTGTGTGCCTTACAGAACTCTTCCCACATCTCTGTTCCTTCACCCTCTGCCCCGTGCCATTGTGCCCTAATTAAGATAGTGCCATGGCTTCTTTGGGCAACAGCACCACACGCCATGTACATGGCAGGTCACGCGCATCTGCTGGTGGTTCTGCCATTTTTACTCCTCTCCAACATGGTGAGCTGTGGTGCTTAACTGTGGGTGGATAGACTTCAGGGTCACTGGTCTGTGTGCCCTGGTCCCAGTGTAGTGGAGAGAATGGTCAGGAGAGCTGGAGGCTCGAGGAAGGCTGTGCTGTGGGAGCTGGGCTGCTTTTCAACATTCTCTTGCTACCTAGTGGGTGCTAGGGGCTGCAGCCACTGAGCCAGGTAGGTTATTTGATGGAGGACCTGAAGCTGTCCTTCCAACAGAGGGAGCCTGCTCCCATGAGGCACATGAAGACTCTCCCACACCCTCACCTCCTCACTGGGCTGGGCTGTCGCCTCTGCAGGATGGTTCTTGACCATGAATAAACATGTGTCTTTTTTCTTGAACAAATTGGAAAAGTAAGGTTGAGTGCTCCTGAGAATGGGGCACGGGGCGGGGGGTTAGCAAGCATGGTGTGTAGGCTCCAGGCTGCAGAGTGGTGGAGAGGGAAAGCCCCAGACTTCTAGGGCAGGGAAGGCTTTATGCAATCAGGAGCCCCTGCAGAGAGGGAAGCCCCAGGTCCCCAAGGCAGGCAGCATGGGGCCTTGAGTGTCGAGCTGGCTGCCTGGCCTTGGGCTTTCTTCCTGCTATGGGCCCTCTACCCCTCCATCCCTTCATCCCTCCCACCTGGCCTCTCGCGCACGCAAGCCAAGCTGTTCTGGATCTGGCCTAATGGAGCTTAGCTGGCTGTGCAGATTGCTCTGGGGGCTGGCAGGCGGGGCTAGGGCAGCTCAGAGCTAATCCTCTGATCTCCTGTACTGCTTAGCAGGGAGCCCTGCTTGGAATCCTGAAGCCTTGTCCTGCTTAGAGGCCACTTTGGCCATGGAGGCCAGGCAGCAGCCATACGTGGAGATTACTGACCTTCACTCCAGCTGGGGTGGCCACACTTGTGGTGTAAGACTCTGGGGCCTTGGCCACCTTACTGGGTTAGGTACCCCAGTGTCCCTGCCCTGCCTTTCTGTGATGGTATCCTGTCCTGATCCTCCCTTCTCCTTCAGGCTGACCCTTGTAGTGGGTGATATGCAGTAACCTTGCATAGGGACTGAGCCCATGTCAGAAAGATTGAGGCCCTGCTCTTGCTATACTAAAGGGTGTGCATGAATCAAAGCGTTGTGATAAATGAGGAAACTCAGAGTGGCTGGGGTGGGGAGCAGGTGTGGTAGTGGAGTCAACGCAGGTTTTCTTGTCCCCTAACTCTAGTCCAGGTATGAGTCATTGAGGTGGGGTGAGGGGACTCCTGGCCCAGAGACTAAGCTATAGGCCTGTGCCTACTTGTTAGTAGGCTGAGGTCTGGGGCTTTAGGACCACCTTGGACCATGCTATCCTGTATCACGTAGCTCTCTCTGAGTGTACATACAGAATCTAGGAACCCAGTTGGGACTGCAGCCCATGGGGAGCTGACACCCTGTCCACTGTGCAAGCAGCAGGAGATCCTTGCCTGCCAGGCCTTGGTGATGTCACAGAAGTGACAGTGGCCACCCCGCACCCAGCAGAGGTTAGGTTAGGTTTGCCTTATCTCCCTGCACACACTGGCAGAGCCTTGCTGTTTCCCTGCCTGGCCTGGGACAGTGCATCATTGCAGTCATCGCCTTTTCATGCCATCAAGCTTAGCGTGTCTTCCTCCTGGGTCCGTCTGAATGGGGAAGGGAAGAGCCATGAAGTGTTTGTAGGAGAGCTGTTGCACTCCATTGAGGGGAGCAGGGCTCCCTCCCCGGCTTGCACCCCTTCCCCATGCTGCAGCCCCAGTGTCTCCCTGAATGGGCCCCAGGTAGGACAGCTGCTTCAGCACCACGGACAGCAGCCACCACCAATGCCTTCCATCCAGTGTCACCCTCCTCCTGGTTCACACTGTGTTTGGCAGTTTGGTGTGTGGGGGGGGGGAGATACAGTGGAGCCAGACCCCTTGGGAAGTACACATATGTGGCCTGAGGGCCCTCCCGTGGGCCCTATCATGGGCCCAATTGGCTAACCATAGAGGCGGGAAGGGAGAAGAGGCCTTGCTATGCGGTGGCCTGTATTCTACGACCCCTCCATCCACAGCAGGAAGCCAGGGGCTCCTGGAGAAGGCCTCTTCCCCAGCGTGCTGAAGCTCCTATGAAGGAGCTTCCATTTGCTGGGTGCTAACTGGAGACCTGGCCTCACTCTGTGGTTCAGAGTGGGAAGGCAACTGAGTTCTTCCAAAATGCATAGGCTGGGATCAACGGTCAGAGGGACAGTAAGGGCACTAGAATCTTGGAGTGGGGGGCCAGTAGGGTGGGTTCTAAGTATGAGAATCCCCTTGAGGTCACCATCTTAGCCTGTTTCTTAGTTCTTTGCTACTTCCCAAGCCTCAGAGCTGGGTGGATCCTTAATGTCTGAGTGAGACCCTCTAGGAGGGATGACCTTATCCCATCTGGCTGAACTCAGGCCCACATCCCCACCTGGCCATATCCACTGGCTGTTTCACCTCTAATGGCCAGGCCCTGGGTCATATCAGTACCACCTCCTATCCACTTATCCATCTGGTTTGACCCCCCTCCCCCATGGAAATTGATTCTAATTTATAAAAGTTGGTTCAAGGCCTACAGGAATTTTAATTAAACCCAGAAAATCCATCCATTGTAATTAAGCCTCTAGAAGTCATCCACATCCACGTGATGTGATCTGTTGGCAATGCCTGTCCTTAGCTGCCCAGAGAACATGATCAGAGGGCAGTGTGACACGTGAGGTGCCTCCTTGCTGTTGTAGGAGACTAAAAGATTCTTTCCTTAGGCAAAACCCAGGCCTGTACCTGGCACAGAGCAGCCCTTGGCTCTGGATACCATCCAGTCCCCCACCGAATTGGAGACCCAGGCAGGCCCCTCGCACCTCTCCACACACTCTGAAGCTCCCTATGCCTTCCCCTTCTACTGGCCTGGAGCTTGGCCTCAGGGACCAGAGGTGGCAGTACCTCAGTCAGGAAGGCTACATAAGCCTTGGTATGAGTCTTAATGGTAGTTGTCTGTGAGCATAACAGCTGGAGGCCAGGAGTTACATGGTAGGCTTGGTCTAGGTTCTAGAGCAACTCGAGGCAAACCAGCTGCAGGAGAGTGCACCCCTCCTTGGCCTTTTAGGGGGAATCCGAGGGTAGATGAATATGGACCTGGGGAAAAGCAGGCAGTGGACAAAGACAGACTGGGCAGACTACTGGTCCTGAGTCTTAGAGTCTGAGTCTGTAGGGACAGCTAGGGCGAGCTAGAAAGGCTTCTCCCCCAATACAGTGTCTGCTGGGAAGGGGGTAGGGCAGAGCTCAGAGGGTAGGACACAGTAGCAGGGTCCAGTAGCACCAAGGCAGGGACAGTCCCATCTCCTTTGGTGGCAGGTAGGCTTAGGCAGGATATGACACCTGGTAGGCTCAGAGACCAATCCAGCCTGGAAACAACTTAGTCTCGTCTGACCATACACCTCGCCTGCCTTATGTCCCCCCCACAGATGTGACAGAGGGCTTCTCTCCCCTGTGTTCTCTCTCTCTCTCTCTCTCTCTCTCTCTCTCTCTCTCTCTCTCTCTCTCTCTCTCTCTCTCCAAGCCTGCTTTGTTTAACCCAGAGCAGTACCTCCTCCACCTTGGAAAGGACAGCCTACTGCTGAGCCACACAAGGACACATACATGTAGTGGCTGACCCATCTGCTGCCCCTCCACCAGAGATGCTAATTGTAGCAGTTTGGAGCTGAAGGTACCCAGGGAAGAGGGCAGAGCAGCTCCCTGGGTCTAGAAGCTAAGGTGTCTTTGGACATGGTGAGGCCAGCCTAGACTTCCCATCCCTTTCCACCTCTTCTCTAGCCAAAGTGGTGTTGTGAATAAGCTTTGCAGACCTGGACACTAGTCGGGTCATGGAGTGTGCAGGATCCACTTGAACCCATAGTATCCTGTCCTGGCTGGGTGTGAACAAATACAGGGGTGGAGACTCTACAGTCTGGTAGCCCTGGAGTGCTATGCTGCCTGTCAGAGACAGGCTGAGCTGCACTAGCAGGAGGCTGATTTCTGTTTTTCCGCAGTCCCATTACGGCAGAGATGCTTGTTACTGCTGAACCCATTAAGTGTAATTATGACGCTCTCAGTAGAAGCATGTAATTACATCAGTGGCTCAGAGCCATGGTGCATGGTGCTTCTGTGGACTGGGGGTCTTGGGAAGGAAAGAGGTCAGGGTCAGGACTAAGATGGGCATTCACAAGGGTGGCCTAGCCTTTTGATGCCTTTGCTCCAGAGCAGGCCCCATGGGCAGGTGGCAGCATAGCCCTCTCCCTTGTAAGGAGCTGTCCCAGCTCATCCTGTCTTGTCTCTGTCCCTTTCTAACAGCCTGTTCTAGCTTGTATCATCTCTGTGGATTGTGGCCACAACCCTTGGCAGGCCACACCAACTCCAACCCGTATCCCCACATTGTGGGCTGACAGCTCTCCTGTTTGGACTGTGGCCATGTCTATGCTGCTGTCCTCATGGGTACTTCATTGATTAGACAACCCAGCCAGGATTAGAAGCAAGTGACCTGCTCAGGGTCACCCGTTAGGAGATTAGAACCCAGAACCTAACCCCTTTGAGAATGGACATCCCCATGCCCATCACTCTTTCTTGGTCTCCTCAGTGTGGGACGGGAAGGGACTGCATATGGAAAGCCACCCTAGTACTAGGTAGGCCAGCAGGTAGTATGTGTCAGGGTGGGATAAGGACTTCTGGTATGGGAGTGCCAGGAGGGATCCTTCCCTACGGCATGTTCCCAGCCTCTGTGTCCTCCCAGCTGTAGTCAGGCACACTGTGGCCAGGACCTTTGCTTACAGCCCTTGTACAGCAGATGTCCCCACTTGGGCCTCACATGTGACACCTCCAGTTCACTATGTTTCCAGGGCCATCTGAGGTCTATGAGGCAGGCCCTGGGTGGAGGGGAGCAACTACCTTCCTTAGAGAACTCTAGAGCCTATATAGGGGCCAGCATGGTGCCACGGCACCACCTAGTGGTCCTACTATGAATTGACAGACATTTCGTGGAAGGGAGGCCTTAGGCTGCAAAGTGGGGTTATCTGCTGCACATGGCCCTTAACACATGGCCTGCAGGTGGTTCGAGCACGTCAGCATGCTGGTCATCATGCTGAACTGTGTGACACTCGGCATGTTCCGGCCCTGCGAGGACGTAGAGTGCCGTTCGGAGCGCTGCAGCATCCTGGAGGTGGGCAGCACAGACTGTGAGGAGGACCGTAAGGACAGGGAGGGTCCCAGGGATACCCACTCCCTGATTCCGACCCCCTCCCTCCAGGCCTTTGATGATTTCATCTTCGCCTTCTTCGCGGTGGAGATGGTTATCAAGATGGTGGCTCTGGGGCTGTTTGGGCAGAAGTGCTACCTGGGCGACACCTGGAACAGGCTGGACTTCTTCATTGTCATGGCTGGGTATGCATCCTCAACTTGCTGTGCTTGGAGTCCTGGCACTGGTGGCAGGAAACAAGTTCTGGGGAGCGACAGAAAGATCAGGCCAGGGGAGAGAAGGGAGGCCGGAGCTGGGACAAGTGACCTTTGACGAGTGGGTCACACATGAGAGGCCCCTGTGGAGCAGCGGAGGATGATGGTGGTGGAAGGCATGACAGACAGTGGTCTGTGAGTTATTCTCAGGGACTCTGGGTTACCACGTTTTTGGTGACCATGGCTGCCTTGTAACTAGGCTGTGGGTCACTCCCCCTTTCCAATATCCCTGCCTCCTAGCATGATGGAGTATTCGCTGGACGGACACAACGTGAGCCTGTCTGCCATCCGCACAGTACGTGTGCTGCGGCCCCTCCGTGCCATCAACCGGGTACCCAGTGAGTGTCACGCCTGCTCTTTGACTGAGAGACCACCTTACGTGGACTGCTGGGCCTGCTGCCTACCCAGCCCCCAGACAACTTGGCCTTTCTAGGGAGATCTGGGCTGGTACTGAGATGGGATTCCCGGTGCTGATTAGCAGGGGCTACTGTGAACTTTAACCTCTTCATTTGCACAGTATCTGGGGTGAGGCTGGGGGCTAAGAGGGGTCCCAGTGGCATCAGTCACTGTCTGTGATGCCTAAGGCATGCGGAAGCATGTGAGTGACTGGGCTATGAGGTGGGGATTGTGCAGCCCACTGCATGTTCCTCCCATACAAAGAATCAGAGCACAGGGGTTCTGCAGTGAGGAGGGACCTACTGTGCTCCGACTGCATGTGGAGGGAAGCTGGCAGGAAGTCAGGTGGCTACAAGTTCAAGATGTGGCCTGTCTAGACGCTGGCCTTCTGCCCACATCTAGGGACAGTTTGAGGGTTTCCTCAGTGGCTAAATTCAGATGTTCAGTTTTGGGGTGGGAACACAGCACCCTTGGGGCTAATTAAGATATGTATATACATCCTTGTGCAAATGTGGTTCAGGGACCCACAAGGCATCCATACACCTCTCCAGATGCCTAAAGTGGACCTTGTGCCTCAGTGCCCAGCCTTGCACCTGCCTCCTTGGCCCTAACTTCTAGGATCAGAGAGGATTTAAATGCCTTGTGACACTGGGCAAGCTACCAAACCTTTCTGAACTCATTTTCTGCTATAATGTGGAGTACAGTATATACTCCCCCAAGGACAGCACTGGGTGTAAGGTGAAGGGACAAATATGTGGCTCTGGAGGCTCTGTCGGGTGCCCTCTGTGAGCAGTCTACCCCGCAGAACCTGCGGCTCCTCCACCTGGACCACCTACACCTATAGGAGCAGAGATACAGTCTAGCTCAGCTGCATGGCACTTGCTGTTCAGGTAAAATGTCTAAGATGACTCTGGAGGAGTCACCCAGACAGGACCACATCTCATAGCAATCCTGGAGCATCCTCAGGACTGTATTCCACTGCAGCCTGTCTTGGTGTGACCCCTGGATCACACAATCCTTGAGTTCGTTGCTGTGTGCCTACTGTGAGGCTCTTCATGTCCATTTGAGATGTCGATGCCCCCTCCCAGCTTTGATCCATTTGCAACCTGGTGGGCTTTCTGCTGTGGCCACTCCCTTCTTGGTTCCTCAAGAAATAAGACATCCCTACTCCCACAGTGGAGCCCCCAGGCAATCCAGAGACCAGGGTGCCAAGGTCCCCAAGGAAGCTGCACTGGCCTCCTGGTCACCTGAGGTACTAGAGGTGCCACATGGTGAGGTGGAGCAGGGACAGGCCTTCCCTCACTTTCGGGGCCTGCATCCTAGCTCCCCTCTGGGGGTCCAGTAGGCCTTACCTGTCCCTGGCCTCACCACACAGGTGGCCTTGATAAGAGTTTGTGAGTGGTGGGCAGGGCACACAGGGACTGGGCCCCCAGGATTCTCTAGCGGGATTTGGCTATGCTGAGTACTGGCCCTGCCTCCCACAGGCATGCGGATCCTGGTCACTCTGCTGCTGGACACACTGCCCATGCTTGGGAATGTCCTTCTACTCTGCTTCTTTGTCTTCTTCATCTTTGGTATTGTTGGCGTCCAGCTCTGGGCTGGCCTGCTGCGGAATCGCTGCTTCCTGGACAGCACCTTTGTCAGGTGTGTAGGCCCTGCCCCCTGATGTAAGGCTCCACCCCCCCTGCAGGCCATGCCCCAAAGTGTACCTCTCTAGACCTGCCCTTCCATCTCTACCTCAGGATAAGGCTCCTTCCATTCAGCAGGCCCTACCCTCAAAGAGATGTTCCAAGACCCTCTTCTTCAGGCTCCCATGCTACTAAGTGCCAAGCTATCCGCCTTCCCTCAAACCCCAGCTCTTGTTATCAAGCCCCACCCCCAAGGCTTCGGCTGTCAGGCCTCCCCAGCTATGTTCTCTCCTTTGAATAGGGATGGGTGGATAATGGGGGGAGTGTTTGCCCCTGCAGTCTCTGACCATGTAACACATGACTTTGACCCAGGAACAACAACCTGACCTTCCTCCGACCATACTATCAGACAGAGGAGGGTGAAGAGAACCCCTTCATCTGCTCCTCACGCCGTGACAACGGCATGCAGAAGTGTTCCCACATCCCCAGCCGTCGGGAGCTAAGAGTGCAGTGCACTTTGGGCTGGGAGGCCTACGGGCAGCCACAGACTGAGGAAGGGGGCACTGGCCGGAACGCCTGCATCAACTGGAACCAGTACTACAATGTGTGCCGCTCAGGGGACTTCAACCCCCACAATGGCGCCATCAACTTCGACAACATCGGCTACGCCTGGATCGCCATCTTCCAGGTGGGTGCCGGGGCTGGTGGCTTGGGGATGTCTGTTGATGTGGGATGGTGACCCCAGAGAAAGACACCCACACTGAGGCATGACACACACTGCTGTTGCTGGGAGCTACAGGACATGGCCCCGTGCCCATCTGCCTGCCTCCCCAGGTCATCACGCTGGAGGGCTGGGTAGACATCATGTACTACGTCATGGATGCCCACTCGTTCTACAACTTCATCTACTTCATCCTCCTCATCATTGTGAGTATGGGTGTGACCAGCTTGCGGCTATAATGCATGGTCAGGAAGAAGGGCCATGTCCTGTCCCCACCTGCTACCGCTCGTCCTGGGTCTCCTGGAGTCTCTGACTCAGCAGTGCAGAGGCCACAAAAATGGTTGGACTAGAGTGGGTGGGCCGGGGGCTTCTCTCTCCCACCTCCAGCAGAAGGAAGTGGATAGGGTTTAAGAGAGGCCTGTATAGCCCCTAGCCCCAAGGTGATGCCCGTAAGTTGCAGAATAGTCTTAGCTCTCTACATTGTGTCTGGCCCTCTAGCACAGCAGCCCCACAACAGATGTAGGTATGCATGAATTTCTGGAACACACCCTCTAGTGAACATGGGTCTCAGGCATAATCTCTTGCAACATCCATGACCCTGTACCTCTTAGGTCCATGACATCCCCTCAAAATGTCTCCCACAGCATCTGTCACTCCTGTAGTCCCCTACAATGCATGGCTCTGTGACACAGCCTCCCACAGAACACGTCTCAGATTTGGTTTCCTCTTGGCCCTCAGTGTCCCCTAATCCCCAGACGAGACAATGTCAGTTCAAGCAGCAGCAGATGTTTCCAGATGCCTGAGTGCTTGGGCGCTGCCTGCAGGGACTCACCAAGGAAAGGGACATCACTGAGCTGTATTTTCGGGGAGTCCATATGGCAGATGTACAGAGTGGAGCCCAATGGTGGTCTGTGCCAGAGAGGGCTGGTCAGAGAACTGGAGAGGTCTCACAGAAGGGCAGCATGACCACAGGAGGACGGGCAGATTACCCAGGATCCCCAAGGGAGGCCCCTGCCCCATTGTCACACACATAGTTACAAAACACCTGCTTTTTGGCAACCTCTGGGGTATTGCTACTCTTGGCATTGTGGCTAGGCCTCAGAGCAGGCCCTGGAAGGGCTGGGTGTGGAGCAGCCAATGGTCACATGTGCCCTGCTACAGGTGGGCTCCTTCTTCATGATCAACCTGTGCCTAGTGGTAATAGCCACACAATTCTCAGAAACCAAGCAGAGGGAGAACCAGCTGATGCGTGAGCAGAGGGCCCGCTACCTGTCCAATGACAGCACTCTGGCCAGCTTCTCAGAGCCCGGCAGCTGCTATGAGGAGCTGCTCAAGTACGTGGGCCACATCTTCAGAAAAGTCAAGCGCCGTAGCCTACGCCTTTACGCCCGCTGGCAGAGCCGCTGGCGGAAAAAGGTGGACCCCAGCAGCACTCTGCCTGGTCAGGGGACCAGGCGGCAGCCAAGGCAAGCAGGCAGGCGGGCAGCCTCCGTGCACCATCTGGTCTACCATCATCACCACCACCACCACCATCACTACCACTTCAGCCATGGCGGCCCACGTAGGCCCAGCCCTGAGCCAGGCGCTGGTGACACTAGGCTGGTCCGGGCCTGTGCACCACCCTCGCCACCATCCCCAGGCCATGGGCCACCCGACTCTGAGTCTGTGCACAGTATCTACCATGCTGACTGCCATGTGGAGGGGCCACAGGAAAGGGCCCGGGTGGCACACACTGCAGCTGCAGCTGCCACCCTCAAGCTGGCCTCGGGTTTGGGCACCATGAACTACCCCACCATCCTGCCTTCAGGAGCAGTCATCAGCAGAGGCGGCCCCAGCCCCCGGCCCAAGGGGGTGCGAGGTGCCGGAGCCTCGGGGCCTGCAGCCCATAGCCCCTACGAGAAGATCCAACATGTGGTCGGGGAACAGGGTAAGAGCCTGGCCTCGCTGTGTAGAAGTAGCAGGAAGTGGGCAAGGCAAGAGGAACTACACATAGGTCTGTCCTATGGCTCAGCCACATCCCTAGAAGACTCATAGAGCCCTTAGTGGACACAGGCTACCCTGTGTGGAGAAACTGAGGATGGGGAATTATGGGAGGAGAAATGAAGGTCAGAATCTCTACAGGCGTTAGAAGACAGGGTCCTGGAGCTGCCGCAGCAGCCTAACCCCTCTGTGTCTTTCCACCTCAGGACTGGGCCGAGCCCCCAGCCACCTGTCAGGCCTGAGTGTGCCTTGCCCCCTGCCCAGCCCACAGGCGGGCACGCTGACCTGTGAGCTGAAGAGCTGCCCGTACTGCGCCAGCGCCCTGGAGGATCCCGAGTTTGAGTTCAGTGGCTCAGAGAGTGGAGACTCAGATGCTCATGGGGTCTACGAGTTCACACAGGATGTGCGGCATGGGGACCGCAGAGACCCCATGCAGCCACCCACTGAGCATGACACACCAGGCCAGGGCAGTGAGCGGCGGCGGCCACCGCAACAAGCACCCTTGGGAGAGCCAGGTGGGCTGGGCCGCCTCTGGACCTCCTTCAGCGGCAAGCTGCGTCGCATCGTGGACAGCAAGTACTTCAACCGTGGTATCATGGCAGCCATCCTGGTCAACACACTGAGCATGGGTGTTGAGTACCATGAGCAGGTGGGCCCCCTCCTCTGGGACAAAGCTGGGCAGGCCTTACAGGGTGACGAGTCCCAATGCCACCAGCAGAAAGCAGGTCCCTGCATCTTTCTAAAGGTTCCCGCCTTTTCCCAGTGTCTGTGTGGCTTGGCACCAGAGTCAGCCAATAGGCATAAGCTATGGTTCTTTGGACTGGGTTTTGCTGAGTAGCGAACACAGGCAGCTTGGCTCTAGGTCCAGTCCAGTGTTTCTCCCACTCTGGGAGGGACAAGTGGCATGAGATCACCAGAGATCCCCACGAGTGAGGAGGCCCAGGGGCAAGGCACTGCAAGGACCTCCACCCAGCTCCCTCAGCCCATGGAGTTAGGCTCTTCCCAGGATTCCTTGGGAGGGGCACTCCCCAAACTGCCCAGACTCTTGGCCATGCCCCCAGGACCTAGGAAGGCAGAAGTGGTCTGTATTACACTTTGGTCCTGTGAGGACATTGGAGCTCAGGAAGAAGATTAAGAAAGAGATGCCTGGAATTCCTTACCTGCCTAGATGCTGCAGACACATCTCACTCCTCAGCCTCAGGAATAATAACCACACCAGGGAGAACAAGGTTGACCACAGCAGAGCAGGCACTCCTGGAATACAACCCACTTTTAGTGAACGGTGTAATTTCCTGTGAGCTTTTGCCTCTAAGCCTTTTTAGCCACTTTTTCTTATCTTGAAGTAATTTAGGGAAAATCCACCCACTGTGGGCCTCAGGCAGGCTTGCGCAGGATTGTGAGGGTAAGGACGGGACAGTCGTATCTTGGAAGTGCCTCTGTGGATATGTACACATACGCA
The DNA here is from genome assembly GCA_009823505.1 of Rhizomys pruinosus. Taxonomy (NCBI): domain Eukaryota; kingdom Metazoa; phylum Chordata; class Mammalia; order Rodentia; family Spalacidae; genus Rhizomys; species Rhizomys pruinosus. The sequence goes on from VZQC01014962.1 coordinate 244,408, forward strand.
AATGCTACACACACAGGCAAGGCTTATGTGCATAGGTGTACATGGGTGCACACTGCACATACATGGCTCATTTACTTGTATGGAAATCAGTGCATGCACATGTAACCTGTACATGCCCAAGACTCACTTATGTGCATGGAGTCGTGCACATGCATTCACACCATATTCACAAGACTCATCTGTTTGCACAAAACCTGGTGTGGTGCATGAGCACATGTGAGGTGTGCACCCATGTGTGCGGAGACGGTACACATGAACACACAGGCACACATGAACACACAGGTATATAGACAGGCAAATTTGGACACAAGTGTCTAGCACATGTACACATTCATGTGTGTACGCATAATTGTGCTAGAGAATATACACCCAAATCTGTCTCATTCATGCAGGAATGCAGGCGTGTGTATACATGTATAGGTCACACTGGTACATGTACAGGCAAACACACATGCACATACTCCCATATAGGCAAGAGGGACAGTATGTCATGGCCCAGAGGCCTTTAAGGCCTCCTGTGGGGGAAGGGACTGCTGAAGCTATGAGGTACCAACGCTGCTGTGTGGGCACTGCTCATGTGTTAAGTACCCATAACCCATCACAGCCCCCAGCATAATGTCTCAGCTCTGTCTCCTGACCTGTGCTTGCAGGGCCTACAGAGGAAAGGTTAGTTCTGGAGACTCTTGGAAGCCCCTGTGCCCAGCTATGATGGTCAGAAGGTCAGGCTAGGGACAGTGAGAGTGGAAGGGCCAGGAGGGCCTACCCAGAGGGGACATCATTGTTCCAGCTTCATCCTCTCTAGGTGGTAGTCAGTTATCTATTTGTGAAATGTTGGTTGCCCTCAATCCCTTGCATCCTTGAAGTGGCCAACTGCTTTTGCTCCTGGGTTCCATGCCCATAAGGTAGAAGCCATGGTGGGTCCTGACCAACTCCTCTTGACCCACAGCCAGATGAGCTGACCAACGCGCTAGAGATTAGCAACATCGTGTTCACCAGCATGTTCGCTTTGGAGATGCTGCTGAAGCTGCTGGCCTGCGGCCCACTGGGCTACATCCGGAATCCCTACAACATCTTTGATGGCATTGTTGTCGTCATCAGGTGAGGCCCATCCCCACCCAGTCGGGAGGCTCAGGTAGTTCCACTCAGCAGGCACTGCAGGGAACAAAGCCTGCTATGGGTGGAAGCTTGATAATGGCTTTCCATGGTGGGTGGGGCGAGAGTGGGGGACCCTAGTCACTCATTTAAGATCTAGTCAAGGTCCCCGCCTTAGAGCTTTGTCCCTCTTACTGCGTAGTTGGTCGGTCATGTCTGACGTGAAGGTTTCTGGAATCTGGTGGGTGGGGGGCAGCCTAGAGGCAGAGTCACACCCCGCCTTAGAGCTTTGTCCCTCTTACTGCGTAGTTGGTTGGTCACATCTGACTGAAGGTTTCTGGAATCTGGTGGGTGGGGGGCAGCCTAGAGGCAGAGTCACGCTGGCTGTACAGCCAGGTTGGAGAGAACAGTTTGCAACAGCAGAATAAGCACAAAATGGTGGGGAAACTCAAGGGCGAAACTCCCACCTTTCTTCAGAGGAAGTGGACCCCCCCAGGAGCTGTATCTGTCAGTGGGGAATTGAATGCACGGATGAGCTAGGCTTGAAAGACTGGGGTAGAAGAAAGCCTTCGATCAGCAAGTTGCCTGACCAGCTGGAGCCGGGGCTCCCCAGGGGTTCAGGGTCCACAGCTAGTGGGGCCTGCTCCCAGACTGGCAGTCTTGACTACAGGAAGAGGGCCCCATAGTCAAGATGGATCATCCTGACCCTCATACTGGCATCCCATCCAACAGTGTCTGGGAGATCGTGGGGCAGGCAGATGGCGGCTTGTCAGTGCTCCGAACGTTCCGGCTACTGAGGGTGCTAAAGCTGGTGCGGTTCCTGCCAGCACTGCGCCGGCAGCTGGTGGTGCTCATGAGGACCATGGACAACGTGGCCACCTTCTGCATGCTGCTCATGCTATTCATCTTCATCTTCAGGTGGGCAGGGCCCGGGCCCAGAGAGGGCGTCTGTCTGTCCTGCCGTGAGCCTCTGCCCTGCTGCTCCCTCAGGCAGCACTGATAGGCCGCCAAGCATATTTGGAGAACTAGGCATGGCAGGGTGGGGGTGCAGAGGTTCTGTTCTGTGGGTCTCACAAATGGAAGAGGAGCTTCTGGAAATGGTACCAGGCTCCTAGTGGGGGGCTGAGTGCCTGATGTATCCTGGCCTCTGCCACATGGGGAGGATTTGGGAGGGTGAGCAGCCCATAGAATCCATCCTGACCAGCGGGGCTTACACCACTGTCCCAGGTCCTTGCCTCTCTCTGAAGCCAGAGTGGCCTCTTATCTACCCCCTTAGTGTCCAAGATTGTCTCAGCTGTAGAGAAAACAATTGAGCCCAGGGTCATCCTTTACTGCAAAAACAGTGTGATGAGGTAGGCAACAGACTCAGGTGGAGGGGGTGCTAGGCCCCTCCCGCTCAGTGTCCACCCCCCTCAGCATCCTGGGCATGCACCTATTTGGCTGCAAGTTCAGCCTGAAAACAGACTCGGGAGACACCGTCCCTGACAGGAAGAACTTCGACTCCCTGCTGTGGGCCATCGTCACTGTGTTCCAGGTACTGCCCCAAGTGTCCCCAGGACAGCCCAAGCTAAGTCCCTAAGGAGCCAGCGACTGGGGGACAGCTGGCTCTGTTCCCAGGGAGGCACACAGGGTCTCCTTGTGGGGCCAGAGCCACCTCCAGCCTTGTGGACGTGTCCCCTCAGATCCTGACACAGGAGGATTGGAATGTCGTCCTCTACAACGGCATGGCCTCCACATCGTCCTGGGCTGCTCTCTACTTCGTAGCCCTAATGACCTTTGGAAACTATGTGCTCTTCAACCTGTTGGTGGCCATCCTTGTGGAGGGCTTCCAGGCAGAGGTAACAGACAAAGAGGGGGAGCCTGGGTGGAGACGCAAGCTCCTGCCCAAGAAGACTCCGCAGGCCTGCACGGCCCCTGGGAGCAACTGCTTGTCCCCCACATCTACACTGATCCCATGCTGGGTTCAGAGGATCCTGCTGTGGGAGCCTCATACTTGCCTTGTGCTATGTGGGTGCAGGGGGACGCTAACAGATCCGACACTGATGAGGACAAGACATCTGCCCACTTGGAGGAAGATTTTGATAAGCTCAGAGATCTACAGGCCACAGGTGTGTGCTTGGTGGACAAGGGCAGGGTCCTGGCCAGTGGGTACTGAGACCTCTGGAAGCTCAGATAGCCACTTCCCTCCTCTCCCCCAGAGATGAAGATGTACTCACTGGCTGTGACCCCTAATGGGCACCTGGAGGGCCGGGGCAGCCTGCCCCCTCCCCTCATCACACACACGGCGGCCACACCCATGCCGACCCCCAAGAGCTCCCCACACCTGGACTCAGCCCACACTATCCTGGACTCGAGGCGCAGCAGCAGCAGTTCTGTGAGCCCCCAGCTGGGGGACCAGAAGTCTCTGGTAGGGACCACCCCCACCCCCCGAGATGGAGGGTCCTCATAAAGCCCAAGCCCTGTCAGACTATGAGAGGCAGCGTCTTTCTGCTCTTGGAATCCAAGACGCTGTTCCTATAGGACAAACATAGAGACCCGGGGGGAGGGGGGAACATGTGTGCGTCCTTTCTGGTCACAGCAGTATGAAATCGAAATAGAAGATAAAGGCTGGTGAAGCACAGGGCATTTCAGACAAACAGAAGAGGGAAATAGATGAGCAGATCATGCTGAGGGCCTGTGGGTCACAGGAACGGCAGCTAAGTTCTGTTCACAGCCACAGTGTCTCCCACGCAGGAAATAGCCACCCCTAATGGTGGCCACCCATGGCTTCTGAGACTCTGGGAAGAGCCAGTGAGGGGTAGGTTCGAGGTAGACCACATGGAGGGACACAGGCAGATATGAGGGCAGGTGTCAGGTGAGGGAAGAATGAGGAGGAGAATATGGTCCCCTGGAGCCAAGTGATCCAGTAGAGCCTGTCACAGCTACACACCAGGGGTTCCTGAGAAGTGGACAAATACAGGCTAATGGAAGGTGCATGTCAGCTCCTGTGAGACCAGAGGTGAAGATGAGTCTTGATAGGCTATCCTAGCGACACAGAACCAGAGAGGTCCCGGGCTGTTGGGCCTCTGCAAATCTGGAGGTCAGTCAGAGTTGTACTTTGCTGGCCCTGGCTGATCTGGGCCTTTTCTGTGACCATGTCTAGCCAAGCGAAGTGTTGCCTGAAAACAATTGGTAGTAGTACCCGGCTAGAATGTGCGTCAGGTGGGATGGCCACGCATGGCCAGGCACACGGCACGTGTTCCGTAGATGCCCGTGATGGCAGTTGACAATGATGCCTTCCGAAAGACCCCTCTGGCCCAGAAGCTGGGATATGTGGTGATTCCCAGGCCTGTGCCAACCTGCTTACTCCCCTGCATCCCCAGGCCAGCCTTCACAGCTCGCCTTGTGCCCCCTGGGGCTCCAACAGTGCGGGGAGCAGCAGACGGTCCAGCTGGAACAGCCTGGGCCGTGCACCCAGCCTCAAGCGCCGCAGCCAGTGTGGAGAACGAGAGTCACTGCTGTCCGGCGAGGGCAAGGGCAGCACAGATGATGAGGCTGAGGATGGCAGGTCAGGCACAGGGAGCTGCCCAAGGGCCTCATCTGGGCCCCGAACCACCCCATTACGGCGTGCTGAGTCCCTAGGCCAGCGCAGCCCTCTAGACCTGGGCCCCCCACGGCCTGCTGCTCCCCTGCCCACAAAATTTCATGACTGCAACGGGCAGATGGTGGCCCTGCCCAGCGAGTTCTTCCTGCGCATTGACAGCCACAAGGAGGACGCAGCTGAGTTTGATGATGACATGGAAGATGTAAGTGAGCAAAGTAAGGTGGGGCACAGACTAGACCCCGGGCCATCCCTACCTCTGACTCACGACTGGTTCCCCAAAGCAGAGTCTGAAGCAGGGATTCAGTGCATCATTCATGGTGACTTGGCAGAAAGGGAGAAAGCGAGCCACCAAGGGCAGGTATCCAGCTTCAGCCAGTCCCAGAGTCAGATCCACTAGGCAGACCAGCTATTGGCTGAAGGCAATTCAGGAGCCAATTCACTGTCCCATCTCTATGGCCTCCTAGCATGGCCACCCACCCTCCCCATGTCTAGGTGGAGAAGGTGAGGTGGAGGGGACGGGGAGTGGCAAGAGGGGTCGGCCCGTAGCAGAATCACCAGGATGAGTGTGGTTCAGGAGATAGCAAGGAGAGGCTGCCTGGACTCAGACGACCTCTGCGTCCCTAGAGCTGCTGCTTTCGCCTGCACAAGGTGCTGGAGCCCTATGCACCCCGGTGGTGCCGCAGCCGTGAATCCTGGGCTCTGTACCTCTTCCCACCACAGAACAGGTGAGGTGTTTGGCATTGCGGCTGTGCATCCCACTGTGGGAGGAGGGGGGAGGGTAGCATGAGCCTGACCCTACCCACCAATGGCAAGCTCCTCACCTTGGATGCGACAGGATGGCCGCAGGGTCGGTCCACGCTGCTTTAACCTCACTGCCTCCCCAGGTTACGCGTCTCCTGCCAGAAAGTCATTGCGCACAAGATGTTTGATCATGTGGTCCTCGTCTTCATCTTCCTCAACTGCATCACCATCGCCTTGGAGAGACCAGATATTGACCCTGGCAGCACCGTGAGTCCCCAGTGGTGGCTGGCCCTCCAAGTGGGGTGGGGTGAGGTGGACTTGGCCTGCCCACTGGCCTCTCCCTGCAGGAGCGAGCTTTCCTCAGCATCTCCAACTACATCTTCACAGCCATCTTCGTGGTAGAGATGATGGTGAAGGTACCAACGCTCCCTCCCCCCTTGGGTCCCTGTCCCAAGCTGCCCCTCCTGGGACCCTCAGCCAAGCCTGTGTACCACCGCCCCCCCAGGTGGTGGCCCTGGGCCTGCTGTGGGGCCAGCACGCCTACCTGCAGAGCAGCTGGAATGTGCTGGACGGGCTGCTTGTCCTGGTGTCTCTGGTCGACATCGTCGTGGCCATGGCCTCAGCTGGTGGCGCCAAGATCCTGGGCGTCCTGCGTGTTCTGCGCCTGCTGCGGACCCTGCGGCCACTGAGGTGGGGGCACAGAGGGCGGGGGCCACCCATACAAATCCAGAAAGGACCCAGAAGCCCAATCCAACCTCTGCCCACCAATATGGCTCTCGGGCCACACATTCACATCAACTTAGGGCTTTTGCACACGCCGTTCCTTCTGCCCACTGGTGGTCTTCTTGGATGCGCCCAACGGCGTGTCCCCTCTGCCCGGGTGCAGGGTCATCAGCAGAGCGCCAGGCCTCAAGTTGGTGGTAGAGACTCTGATATCATCGCTCAGGCCCATTGGGAACATCGTCCTCATCTGCTGCGCCTTCTTCATCATCTTCGGCATCCTCGGAGTGCAGGTGTGTGGCCCCGTCTCACCCAGGGTCCACCCCACCCTGAGCCTCAGCTCCCCATGGTGGGAGGGAGCCTGTCCTACTGGTTGGGTGGTCAGCAGGCCTGGAGCCCACGAGGCCTGGGGTAGGCAGGTGACTGGGCCAGGCCCTCTGAGGTGACAGCCCCTCCCGGCCAGCTCTTCAAGGGCAAGTTCTACTACTGTGAGGGCTCGGATACCAGGAACATCACCACCAAGGCTGAGTGCCGTGCTGCCCACTACCGCTGGGTACGGCGCAAGTACAACTTCGACAACCTGGGTCAGGTGGGTACTAGGAAGCATGGAGAGCAGCAACAGGGGCGACTAGGAGCGTGAGGGGCTTGGCTGCAACCCTACCCTCTCGGTGACCCTCACATCGCTACACAGGCGCTGATGTCCCTGTTCGTGCTGTCGTCCAAGGACGGCTGGGTAAACATCATGTATGACGGGCTTGACGCCGTGGGCATCGACCAGCAGGTGCGCAAGGCTGGGAAAGCTGCCATGGGTAACCTTGAGCGAATCCCACAAGTCCCTGGGGTCGAGGCAGATCTTCTCAGCAGCCTTCCTCAGAATGTCTGGCTACCACCACTGTACGGCCACTCGCACTGGCTCTACAGGCCAGTCCCTCGGAGGGCACCTCAGGTGGGAAGGTGGACTCTTGGGGACCCACTACCTCATGTGCTGCAGCCTGTGCAGAACCACAATCCCTGGATGCTGCTGTACTTCATCTCCTTCCTGCTCATCGTCAGCTTCTTTGTGCTCAATATGTTCGTGGGCGTAGTGGTGGAGAACTTCCACAAGTGCCGGCAGCACCAGGAGGCAGAGGAGGCGCGGCGTCGCGAGGAGAAGCGGCTGCGGCGCCTGGAAAGGAGGCGCAGGAGTAAGGCGGCCCCTGTGGTGGAGGGTCCGTACCTGTGTGCATGCTGTGTGGTGCCCAGCTCCCAGGCCTGCAGCCCCCAGCCCACATGGCTCTGCATTTAGCCGCCTTGCATGGGGACTGGGCCTGGGAGGAGTGGGAATCCGGGGTAGCTGCCATGGCCGGAGGCCTCAGGAAGGGACACTCCAAAGTCCCCTCATGAATTGGTGACACAGAACAGTGGGCCCTAGCTTGGGAACAAGGAGGGTTTTCCCACACAGGCCCCCAGCATCCCTACCACAGTTGCTCAGACATGTCCTTATTTTTCCAGGCACTTTTCCCAACCCAGGTACCTGCCCTGCTTTGCATGGTCAGCATGCTATTGCTGCTGCTATTGCCAGCACCGCTGCTACAATGGGAAGGGCGGGTGTCACAGGCCTCCAGGGGGCCACCTCAGGGTGGGCACAGGTGCCAGGTGCCAGAGGGTGGGAGAAAGGGCTGTGGCTTGCTTGCCAGTGTCCATATTGCCACCCCTATCCCCCGCTTGGCCCTCATGGCTGGCATGTGGACAGATGACTGCTGTGCCTAGGGGACAAGAGCCATCCTCACTCTTAGGTTCTCATGGCTACACCTTGTTGTCTCTGCTGGCTGCTGGCCCCTCTGGCTACGTGCACTGAGCTGAGTTTGCTAGTGACCGCATGCTGGGCTGAGGAGCATGTGGGCCCAGGGCAGGGTGGTGGCTGGCCAGCCCCTGCTCTCCTGGGCCCTGGCATTCAGCACAAGTGTATGATTCCAGGACTATAGTGGGTTCCGGGTGGAGGGTAGACCACACCCTCACCTTAGGATTCCTTAACCTCACTGAGATTCTGGGTGGGGGCTGCCACAGGCACATTTAGCACAGATAAGCCTGTGGGGCCTGCATGTTGGGATGGGTGACCCCACGGAGGGCTCCTGTCCTGCTGTCTCAGACTGGCTGAGGTGTAGTTCCTAGGCCATAGGTGGTCACCAGTGGCCCCTTGGAGGCCAGGAATGGCTGGACCTGTGGGCCGGAGATGATGTATAGATCATCTCTGTCCAGCTAGAACCATCAGGCCCCAGAGAAGGGGGAACTGAAAGAGGGGTCACCCCACCTCATCAGCAAGATGTCTGAACCCTGATGTTAGTACAGGGTGGACATAGAAACTCATCCCTCCTGCTCCCCAAACTAAGCGTCAGGGACCCAAGCGGGAGACTGTAACAGCTTCCTTGTCCCTCCTGGGTGTTGCTGGGGGCCACTAGTCCAGAAAGTTGGCCTGCTCAGTAGGTACCATGGACTAACAAGGAACCACCTCTTGGCCAGAACAGGCTCTTCCGAAAAGTATCTTCCTCCCTGAGCTTGGGACTAGCCCCAGAGGGCCACCCAGCCAGGGCCCTGCCTGAGCTGCCCCCATATGACTGACCCACTGGAACTAGGACAGGGCCCTTGAATGCCAAAGGGGGGGGTGGGCACAATATCCAGGTGGCTCAGTGGTCCCCCCTCCCCACAGAGGCCCAGCGCCGGCCCTACTATGCAGACTATTCGCACACGCGCCGCTCCATCCACTCGCTCTGCACCAGCCACTACCTGGACCTCTTCATCACCTTCATCATCTGCCTCAATGTCATCACCATGTCCATGGAGCACTACAACCAGCCCAAGGTGGCCAGGGGCAGGGGCCAGGCTGGGGATGGGATCCCCGATAGGGATGCAAGGGACACAGAGCCTATATTGCAACTATGTCTGAACCTTGCTGGGTCCCTACTTGCTAGTAAAGACACTGTTGTGTGGGCAGCCATAGCAAAAGGGGCTGGCTGAAGACCTAAGCCTGAGGTCATTGTTCTTTTTGTCACCTTCCATCTGCATGCTGGGCTTCTGTCTGTGCCCTTCAGGTAGTGTGGGGTTTCAGAGCAACAGAGCTTTTTAATGGAAATACACTTGCCCACTGGGGTTGAGGACAGAGCAGAGGCTGCTTTGTCCCTTTTCTGAGGGTTTCAGCCTGCTTGCAGGGTCATCAGGTGATGACTCCATGCCTGTGGAGAACTCATGTACTCAGCTCTGAGGGAGCAAAGAGATGGGGACAGCCAGAAGCCGCATAGAACCTTAGCCAGCCTCTCTCTGCCCCCAGTCACTGGATGAGGCTCTCAAGTACTGCAATTACGTCTTCACCATCGTCTTCGTCTTCGAGGCTGCACTGAAGCTGGTGGCCTTTGGGTTCCGGAGGTTCTTCAAGGACAGGTGTGTGGTCTTAGAAGCAGGTGGTAGGGAGAAGATTCCTTGTCCTCCTGGGTGAGCTTTGGCAGAGCTGCAGCTACTCTAAGCCATGGTCCTGCTAAGCCTCACCCCTGGCTGGCCAGGTGGAACCAGCTGGACCTGGCCATAGTACTCCTGTCCATCATGGGCATCGCGCTAGAGGAAATTGAGATGAATGCCGCCCTGCCCATCAACCCCACCATCATCCGCATCATGCGCGTGCTTCGCATTGCCCGCGGTAGGTGGCCCCCGTGTGTCCCATCCAGGGTCCACCCAGGCTGTCATTAGAAGTCCCCAGGCACAGTAGGATGGGCCACAGATGTGTTTCACCCTCCGCTGGTGCCTGGTATGTCTACAGCCAGAGGGGACCCTGGTCTCTAGATGGGATGTAAAGGGGACTTGTATCCAGGGCACCCTGGGCAGTCAGGTCAGCCTGGCCCTGCTGACACTCGGCTCCTGCCCTAGTGCTGAAGTTACTGAAGATGGCCACAGGCATGCGTGCCCTGCTGGACACCGTGGTTCAAGCCCTGCCTCAGGTAAGTTGGGGTCCAGCACCCCTGAGGGCTGCCATGAGCCTTCAGGGGACAGGATTTAGAGAGAGCATGGCACATGCCGTCACTCGCTTGCTCCGTCCTGAGGCCGGTGTCATGCCCAAGTGCTTGGCTTAGCTGATCTGGAAGAGGTTGGAGATGGTACCACACCTTGGCCTCAGGCTCTGGGCAAGAGCTGTAGTGCCAGTACCTGTTCAGCTGGTTCACTTGAGAGGTAAGGGGTTACAGCAGGGCCCAAGGTGGGGTTGCTTATGGGCACAGGACTCCAGTTGTTGCCTGTGAGCCAGTTCACACAAGCACCTTGACTTCCTGTGACCTCAACCCAGAACCAGTGCTGTGTCTGAGTTCTGTGATAAGAGTTGTATGGCCCATTTACAGTGTTCAGCCCTACTTCCCACAGCAGAGCCTGCTCGTTGTCCACCCTATCACTCAGGCCCCTACCACCAAACCATCTTGTTCTGTCCGTACCCCACGCACCCCATTGTCACCTCTATCTAACGTAGCAGTCTATACCCACGTCCACCTACCAGCCCTTTGTACTGCCTGTTTCCATCTGATTTAAGATGCTGCCCTTAGCATCATTTTGAGCTCCAGTTGAGTGACTTTCTACCATGCTCAGCTATCCATGAAGTGGGGGAGGGAGGACTGAGTAATGCCTGAGGTAGAGGGCTGGAACAGATGCTCGGATATGGTGGATTCAGATGTTGGGGCTGGCTGTTGCTTGTGGGAGGTTGTGTGAGATCCTTGCTGGTGTTTCTGTCTGTCGAGCTCCAGCCCAGGGTCCGACTGTAGGGACTCTGAAGCTGAAGTGGCCTGTGTACAGGGTGGGCATAAGCTCCCCGGGGGACCCTCTTGGCCTCAAGAGCCAAGCATAGGGTTTCTACAGCTCCCAGAGGCAATCGGGTGAACAAGGTGGGTGTTCTGAGCCGTGGAGAGGCCAGAGACCAGGAGGGCCATGAGGCTTCAAAAAAGACCCTAACTGGTCTCATTTCCCAGGGCTAGAGCAGTGGAGCAGTGGAGGCAGGGCAGGCCAGAGTCAGGCCCTCGCAGGGCTGACCTTACTCTGCCTCTTTCTCGTGTAGGTAGGGAACCTCGGTCTTCTTTTCATGCTCCTGTTTTTTATCTATGCTGCCCTGGGAGTAGAGCTGTTTGGAAGGCTAGGTGAGTGCCCTGTGTTGTACCCCTGCACAAGGGGGTATGCATCTCCAGGAAGGTAGCTCTGTGTCCACCCTCCACCTATCCACAGGCCCATGAACAGTGCAAAGCACTATTCCTGTGGTCCAGCCCAGGCAGGCAGTCAGCCTCCTGCTGTGTCCACCCTCTGACCATCCACGGGCCCATGTGGTCCAGCCCAGGCAGGCAGTCAGCCTCCTGCTGTGTCCTCCCTCCGACCATCCACGGGCCCATGTGGTCCAGCCCAGGCAGGCAGTCAGCCTCCTGCTGTGTCCACCCTCCGACCATCCACGGGCCCATGTGGTCCAGCCCAGGCAGGCAGTAAGCCTCCTGCTGTGTCCTCCCTCCGACCATCCACGGGCCCATGTGGTCCAGCCCAGGCAGGCAGTCAGCCTCCTGCTGTGTCCTCAGGCCCCCTCCCACTCCTCACTTAGAGCAGGTGCATGAATGCACTCACTGCACATGCCTGGGCTCACATGGGCATGCTCCCAGATCTGTGATGCTAAGACATGCCAGCACATAAATGTCCGTAGTCAAATCAGTGAAGCAGGGCTGCATTCAAGCATGAATCATTTGGAAGACAGGTACATATTAACACCCCAAGGAGACATATTGCCAGTGATATATCCTTCTGGACTATCACTTAAGACAAGTATAAGACCCCCCCCACCTCTATCTAAACTAGGGTAGGTGAGTGACTCTCCATAGGCAGCCCACTCACTTCCAGGCCCCTCCTGTGGCTACAGGGATCTCCTAGTGAGCCCCATCTGGAGAGACTATACAGGTTGTCACAACCTGTTGCTATCCACCCAGAACTTATCACATCCACAGAAGACAAATACTTCTGACTCCTTCCTGCCCTTCTCTAGGGCCCCCAAGTTAGGTCTGACAACTCCTGGCCCAGGCTCAGCAGCTCTAGCAGCTGGGGCACTTTGTGTACCAGGAAGGCTCCATTGCTTGGTAACCAGCCGTGAGCAGAAAGGCCAGACCTAGGGTTCAAGAGTGCATGGAAGCTCGGGTAGAATTATCTGCTGAGGCTGTCAGTGCAGGACAGCTGCAGAGGCCTTTGACCCAGGCCGTACCCCAGCAATCCCCACACCAGGATATTGTTTGCCGACCTTGCCCCAGGCTGGCAGACACAGGGATGCTGCTGACCATGTGGGGACTCTCCTTGCAGAGTGCAGTGAGGACAATCCCTGTGAAGGCCTCAGCAGGCACGCCACCTTCACCAACTTCGGCATGGCCTTTCTCACACTGTTCCGAGTGTCAACTGGAGACAACTGGAATGGGATCATGAAGGTAATTATGGGGGTGCCCTCCTGCACTTTCTACCCCTGGCAGGGAGGGAGGACAGAACCAAGACCCTGTTGTCCACCCTAGGACACTCTGCGCGAGTGCTCCCGTGAGGACAAGCACTGCCTCAGCTACCTGCCAGCGCTCTCGCCCGTCTATTTTGTCACCTTTGTGCTGGTGGCCCAGTTCGTGCTGGTTAACGTGGTGGTGGCTGTGCTCATGAAGCACCTGGAGGAGAGCAACAAGGAGGCCCGTGAGGATGCCGAGATGGACGCCGAGATTGAATTAGAGATGGCGCAGGGGCCGACTGCCCAGCCCCCACCCACAGCACAGGTGAGGCTGTCCAGAGACCTGGGGTGACCCCAGAGGTTCTGGGGTTACTGCTAAGCTGACACAGGCAGCCTTTTTCATCATAGGAAAGCCCAGGCACCCAGCCAGACACCCCGAACTTGGTTGTACGCAAAGTGTCCGTGTCCAGGATGCTCTCACTGCCGAATGACAGCTACATGTTCCGGCCTGTGGCACCAGCCGCTGCCCCCCAAACCCACCCGCTGCAGGAGGTGGAGATGGAAACCTATGCGGACAGTGCCCCCTCGGGTATGGTCTCTTGCAGGGGAATCAGGGAAATAGGGCTAGGCAAGAGGCAGGGTGGGCGGGCAGGAAGTTGGATGGGGCGGACGGGAGGGAAGATGGGACCAGGCCCACAGCCATACAGCTCAGATTTCCCTGCCCCAGGCCTGGTCACGTCTGATCGCTCGCCGCCCCTGGAGCCCTGTGCCTCCCTCCAGGTCCCATCGGCTCCATCTTCCCCAGCCAGGGGCAGCGATCCCCTTCGTGTCCTGTCCCCCCAGGGTACACCCCGCTCCCCGAGCCTCACACGGATGCTCTGCAGACAGGTAGGAGAAGCCTTCATCCTATAGGCCCCAGGAGCTCCACAGGGTTTCTTTTCTCCATTTGGAGGGTCAACAGGTCGGAGGCCCAAGAGGGCCTGCCCTGTGTCTTTGGGGGCTTGGACTTTGCTGTCTCCACTTGGTCTCAGGTCCTCAGCCAGGCGTCAGCTGTGGTGATGGAGCTCCTCACAAGGACTCCAGTCTCTTCCTAGGCAGCCATCTTAGGCCCCAACAGCGTCTTATCTGTCCTTCCTCTCCTCAACTCCCACTGTCTGGCATAAAAACCTCCTCTAACGTGGGAGCTCTTGGGAGCATCCTGTCCTCATGTCAGGTCAAAGAATGGGGAGGTAACATGTTCTCCTCAAGATTCTCTGGGCCATGAAGGGCTCTGTCTTCAGGAGTTATCCCCCCTCCCCCAAAGCCTTTCCTCCATGAACCCACGGTATAGAAGGGCATCTTCTGAGGCCTTATAGGCCAGAGAAGCACACCAAGGTTTACGGTGTTCACACCAACAGCTCCTAGTCCCATCTCATCCTGGGTTCCTGGGGTGCTCCTCTCCCTGACCTCCCCAGAGCCCAGATAAGGAAGGATTGCTGGGCGCTAGACAGGGCTTAATTCCTAACTTGGACCTATGTGCCATTGCAGGGGGCCGTGCATACCGAGTCCCTGGAAGGGCAGGTTGATGACCCTAAAGACACCATCTCAGACTACACAGAATCTGCCAAAAATACTCCTGTGAGGCAGGTGTCAGCGGGCGCCCTGCGGTCCCCTCCCTGCTCTCCGCAGCCTGCCAGTGTCCGTAGGCAGGTGTCTCCGGGCGCCCTGCGGTCCCCTCCCTGCTCTCCGAGGCCTGCCAGTGTCCGTAGGCAGGTGTCAGCGGGCGCCCTGCGGTCCCCTCCCTGCTCTCCGAGGCCTGCCAGTGTCCATACTCGCAAGCACACTTCTGCGCAGCGTTATATCTCTAGCTGTTCTCCCACTCTGGCTGGCGATGAGGCTGAAGCAGCAGACCCAGCGGACGAGGAGGTCAGCCACATCACCAGCTCAGCCCAACCCTGGCCAACTACTGAGCCCCACAGCCCAGAGGCCTCCCCTGTGGGCTCCCCTGTGGCCCAAGGGGCAGTGGGCAGAGGGCGGGACCCACACAGGTTCTGCAGTGTAGATACTCAGAGCTTCCTAGACAAGCCGGGTCGGGCAGATGCACAAAGATGGCCCTCGATGGAACTAGATGTTGGGGACAGCCACCTAGAGTCTGGAGAGCTGAGGGGCCGGACCTTAGAGCTCGAACCGGCTCTGGGGCCACGAAGGAAGAAGAAGATGAGCCCCCCCTGCATCTCTGTTGAGCCTCCCATGGAGGATGAAGGCTCCTCCCGTCCCCCTGCAGCAGAAGGCGGCAACACCACCCTGAGACGCCGAACCCCATCCTGTGAGGCTGCCCTCCACAGGGACTGCCTAGAGCCTGCAGAGGGCTCAGGCACTGGAGGGGACCCTGTAGCCAAGGGAGAGCGCTGGGGCCAGGCCTCGTGTCGGGTAGAGCACTTGACCGTCCCTAACTTTGCCTTTGAGCCTCTGGACGTGGGGGGGCCTGGTGGAGACTCCTTCTTGGACAATGACCACAGTGTGACCCCAGAACCCAGAGCTTCCTCCCTGGGGGCCATAGTACCTGTGGTACACCATGAAACTGAACCTTCTGTGCCCTCTGGTGACCCCCCAGAGAAGGGGCGGGGATTGTACCTCACTGTGCCCCAGACCCCTTTGAAGAAACCAGGGCCACCTCCACCTACCCCCGCCCCAGATGACAGTGCAGACGAGCCAGTGTAGATTAGGCTCTGCGTACACAGGGCTTTAGCACCGGGGTTAGTGGCTCCTGGTAGGATGGTACCCCAGGTAGGGCCATGAGTGGTCCCTGTCTCGGGCCCCACTGAGGCAGAGGGGCCCAGGGAAGATGTCAGTCCAGGAGAGGTGGCAAGCATTCAGTCTCTGCACAGGAACAGCCTTGGGCCCCATGAGCCTCCCTCATGGTGATTCAGGTTTGGGTTTTCCTGAGTTTACCACCACCATCTGAAGTCATCCCAGGACCAGGTCAGCAGTCTGAGGAGGAGAGGCTGTGTTCTGAGAAGGACCAGAAGTTCTCATGGGCAGGAAGGTACCACAGCTCCAACCACACACCCCACAGATTTCCATAGGGAGCACATGCTTGAGACTCTTTGTGCCCTGACAGGCAGACGTTCGGTCCCACAGCCACCGCAATCAGTGTCACCTTTGCTCACAATCTGAGTTCCTGTCCATCACTCGGCATTCTTACCTCCTACACCACCCCCTCCCCCATTCCATCTGCTTAGGTGTTCCAGAAACTTCCCAGTAACTCTGGGAAGGGCCACATCACCAAGGAGTCCTGACCCATGCAATAAGACATCGCGGTCCCATCCCAATGGGACTTCCCCTCCATCCCAAGCAGTTTCCCTCGACATTCATTTGACATCCATTTGGTTTGTTTCATCTGTTTTATAAATTCAGGTTAAATGTCGCAATAATCCGATGCAGAAAACTTGGCTGCCTAAGCCAAGGAAAAGGGGAGGGACGGGGCAGAGCAAAGCTGAATAAATACTAACTTATTTAAGAAACACATTTAGATTGCAGCATCCGAGTCAGGAATCCAGAGTTGGGTGGGAGGGAGGGCCCAGCCAGGCTCTGCCCAGCCAGCACTTGGCCAACAGGACTCCAGAGACCAACAGCAGGAGGAGGCCAGGCAGGAAGAGGCCAGCCAGGAGGGGTGGACAGGGGAGCTCCTGTGTTCCTGAGCCCCTTAGTTCTGGGATGTGGTGGTGGATCCAGTTTATGTAGGCAGTGACCTTGGCATAGACACCAGGCCGGTCAGGGCGGCCACAGCCCTCCCCCCAGCTGACCACACCAGCCTGCTGCCAGGTCCCAGCCACCTGGCAGACCAGTGGCCCACCGGAATCGTCCTGCAAGACAGGCCAGGGTCAGCGTGGAACACCCAGGGCTTGGAGGCCGTCACCAGGCGCTGCCATGCTCCTCTGCTCCCAGCCAGCTCACCTGGCAGGCATCCCCAGGGCCCCTGGCACACAGCATGTCTGGCTGGATGATGCTGCCGTTGGGACTGGTGTAAGCCTGACTACAGGTCTCTGCATCCACCAGGGAGACTTCTGCTTCCTGCAGGTTGTATGGAGGTTTCAGGGGCTCTGAGGGAAAGGAAGGCTCAGGGGAAGTGGAGGTGTCCGGCCCCACACTGGCGAGAGATGGAGAGGGGTACATCCCTTACCCAGGTCCCTCCCATTGTGACGGCATGTCACCCACATATAAGAATCGTGAAGATAGACGTGTTACTCTTAGGAGGGACAGGGATGACTGCTGGAACAAGTGGTAGCACCAGTGAATCCTATCTCCTCAGGTGGCCCTTGCCTGCCTTCGTCCCCAGGGGGAGGGCAACAGAAGGAGCACCTTACCTCCCTCCCTCGTGTGGCCCCAGCCTGTCACCCAGCACTGCATCCCAGGGTGGAAGTTAGCCCAGGCTTCTGGGAGGCACACAGGCTGGATCCAATTGGAGAGGGCCACCGGGGTGCCCAGCTGCACCAGGGCAATATCCCCACTGGACCCTGGCGGTCCTTGGGGATTGGAGTGCAGAATGATCTGCTTCACAGTGGAGAAATGGGGAGAGAGAGTAATAGTCGGTTCTCCCAGGTGTACCTGGTAATCAGATGAGTTCAGGGACCTAGGAGGTAGAGAAGGATGCAGGTAACCCCTACCTTGACCAGTAGCCCACCGAGCCCCCACCACCCCGTCAGTACCTGATGCCCACGCATCCCACCTCCTCAGCTACAGGTACAGAAGCCACTACTGGGTGCACATGCCCTGAGCCTGGCAGCATCTCTCATTCCAGGGTCCAAGGATAGCACGTTGAAGTCCTGACAACCCTCGCTGGACGGTGTCCAGCACACTGGAGGCCTCCTAAGACCTGGGAGGGCTGGCTGGTCGAGAGGTGTGCAGAGCATGTGGAGGCAGCTTGCAGCTGCTGGGCTTGGGATTTTCTCCAATACAGTCTGCTCAGAGGGCCAGAGAGGCCCTCAGGCCCAGGGAAGGTTAAGAGTTTCTCTATTGCTACCCCGGCTGAAGTAGGAGGGGGGCCACCCCTACTGGGGCCACACACTGCCACGTCAGGTGGGCGGGCCTTAGGGTAGTTTTCTCTGTTCATTGAATAGGAAATCCTGGATTCAAAGGTGAGTCACATGGTCCTGTTTACTGCCACTGCCCCATAGGCTTGGGCATTCAGGCCTCAGCAGGTCACTTACCCAGAGAAGCAGTGTGCAGCAGTGAGCACCCATTCTGGGCTGAGCAGGGACCCTCCACACACATGTACCTTCTGCAGACGGAGGCTGGCCTGCCATGGCCACGCGCCAGCTGGGGCATCATGGCCTCCCACGATTCTGCTCCACGCATCTGAAACCTGGGGCCGGCCACACCCTGAGCCGGAGGAGGAGCTGTTGGCTGGGGAAACAGCAGAGGATGACTTTCTGTCCAGTGCCCTCTGGGAAGCTCTCTGACAACTTTTAAGCTTCTTGGGGATCCCCTCAGGTCTCAGCTCCATGTCTGCTGGACCCTCACCAGAAACATTGTGTACGGAAAAAAAAAAAAAAAAGACACCCTAGAAACAACTCACGGCCTTTGGTCTCCAAACACATGGGCTCCTTAGATGGCTGAGTGAAGCTGGCCAGGCAGCTCAGTGCCCAGGAAGCAAGTGGGAGGGGAAGAGGGGGGCTCAGGGAGGGGAGCTATGAAAGCCCAAGCGGTGGGGGATGTCTTCTTGGGAGGGAAGTTTCATTCTGGAGTGATAAATGTTTGGAACTAAATAGAAGTGGTGTCACAAAATACTAGGAAATGTGCTAAATACCACCAAATGCTGTACTGTATTGTGGCTAAAATTGATGTAAATTTCACCTCAACCAAATTTGGGAAGATATAGAGGCCATCGACAGGGACTGCACTGGCAAGTTCTGATGGATAGGAACTGCACGACAATAGAACTGGAAATTGAGTCACACTGATAAAAGACAAGCAGACAGGGCATTCGCCACCCATAACCCCAGATAAGTCCTAAGGAGGCTCGTGAGTTTCTCAAGAACAGCATCGGTGGAAGAAGGGGGGGGGACGGGGGACTGTGAGGGCAGCAGGTTCCATAGGATTCAAAGTAGCCAAAGCAGGGAGAGGCGCAGCTTCCCAGTGAAGCTGACTGTGCCTCTTCAGCCTGGACACCAGAGAGGAGAGACCTCCAACAAGCACGGGCCTCCCTGGGCCTTCAGGTCACCTCCCCAACCGTAGACAGTCCCCTCTGGGGTCCACCTTCCAGTACTCTTTAATCCTATAACATCTGTTGAGAACGTACCTGGTTGCAGAGCCTCATGGGAGATACCTGAGGGATGGAGACAGAAGGGTGAGGGGGAATATCCATGGGAAGGACTTCCACCAGGCCCGAGCACTACTTTGTAGGTCCCAAGGTGGCCCTAAAGTAAGATGCAAAGCCAGGATCTAGCCAGGTAGGTGGGGTCCCGCCCAGTTGGTGTGGCCTGGCCAGCTGTCATCCAAGGGCAGGGTGACACAAGCTCTGGCCATAAATGGCAGCTGGGAGGTGCTGAATGCTATCCTGGCCTCAGTCCCTCACAACCTCTAGGTCTCCCTTAAGAACAATCTTACCAGGGTCTGGAGCCGCAGGTGCTCGCACCCCTACCCCAGGCCTCAGTCTCCAGCCCAGCACCACTGCCAGACCACCCAGCTAAGGGGCCCAGACAGCACAGCTTCGCAAGTTATGAGGAGCCTGGCGTTTGTCCCTCTAAGCCTAGACTTCAAGGCACCTGCTCCCTCAGCAGGGCTCGGTGGCTAGTGGAAAATACCATGGATCCGGGGGAGCCTGGACAGGAAGCCGACTGCTCCACTCCAAGGCAAGATACAAATGCGTGCCTCGCTGGCCCCAGGCCAGTTCCTTACCAGGAAGCGCCAGGAACAGCAGGAAGCCACAGGGTCCTAGGTCCATGGCGTCTTCCCACAGCAGGGACAAGACTGCCCCCTTCCCCTGGTCAGCCCTGGACTTGATTGGGTGGGGTGGGGTGGGGCAGAATTGTGGGCCTCCCATTTGCTGTAGGACAAGAGGGAAAAGGAAGCAGGCTCTCCACCCCGATCCTGTTCCACACCACAGGGAGAGGCTTTCTCCTTCACTTGTCTTACATAGAGGCAGCCACCTTCTTGGCAGCAAGGGACCAACTCAGGGACAGAAGACAACAGGACAGGCTGGTACACAGCTGTCCCCTCTACAACTTGAGCTTCTCTTCCCCAGTGTGAGGAAGTGCAGCCTTGGTTCCTTTGGGACAGGCGTTCCCTATTCTCAGAGAGCCCAGCTTCAGAAGGGTCCTAGCCTAAGGCCTGGTGGAGGCAGCAGGGGCCTCTATGTCCCTGTTCTAACATCCAGCCCTAGGTCTCCTGACTCCGCCCTAGCCAGAGGGGCCAAGTTCTCTGACTGCCTCAGCAGGGTTTCCTGTCTGGCCTGATACCCAGCTGACCAGGGGTATGGCCGGAGCCTGGAACCTTCCCCAGCTCCAAATCATAGGGCAGGGTTTGAGGGTACCACTCACACCTTCGATTCAAGGTCAGGGACCCCTCTTCGATACAGGAAAACAATTGGAGAGTTGCTCACTCCTTCAGGATGTGACATCACTGCACAGTAAAGACTTGGCCTCCCACTGTCAAGGCTCCAATGCAAATTAAATGTTTGACTGAGTGATGAATAAGGACACTATCAGCCCACCCTATGTGACAGGCAGGGTCCTGCCTCCCTCCGGTGGCTGCACACCTGAGACGGAATGGTTGGGAACATGGGACCTACCAGTTCACCCCAGCACAGGCAGATGGACAGTGGGAGAGGCAGCCATCCGTGTCTGCATGGAGTCAGATCCTTTAAGTCTTGACCCTACAGACTGTCTCCAGATCCTCCCAGGAAGAGACTTCAGGAGCCTCACCTTCCCCACCTTCCTCTTGCCTTTGATATTGTGGGCTACATCTCCCTGTCTACGTATACCATCATCTGGCTCCCTGAAGCGAGAGCCCTCAACATTCTCATCCCAGGCCTGCTGTCTAAGTTGGAACTCCATCCATGTATCTTCTTTGCAAGCTATGACAGGGGTGACTTCTGTTTGTACCTGGCAGAGAAGCAAAGGTAGGGACAGCCTGACCCTGGAAACACCTACACAAATACACACACACACACACACACACACACACACACACACACCTGCAAGGGTCTCCTATAGCCTGACCCAAGAGAACCAGGGCTTGGGACTGTATCTATATGAAGTGGCCTGGTCACCTGGGTAGTATCCTTGGCTGAGATAGAGAATTTGGGCCCTGGTCCCCCAAACTTGGCCTGGCCCTGTAGCCCATGGCCTAGATAAGGTCAACAGTCACTTTTATCTGTCAACTGGCCCTGGGCTAAGCTCTGAGATCCAGGGCCAGATAAGAGGAAGGCCCAGCAGGAAGCCAGGCTGCCCTGCCCTCCCACCTGCCTGCCCCCCCCCCATTCCCTTCCTAACACGTGCTTGTCCGCAACTGCTTCTCCCTGAGAATCTTAGGCCATCTTCCACCGGGCATGGCTTCCACTAAAGGATGGCTAGATGAGTTTATTAGATGGACCTTTTTCACCCACCAGCGTCATAGAGACTTTGAGAGAATGAGATGGGTCGGGGTGAGGCATGAGGGTCCAATTTCCAAATTTTTCTTTTGTTTGTATGATGGTATATATTATATTTTACATGAAATATAAAAATAAAAAATAATGAAGCTGAGCTGTGGGCTACAGGGTCAGAGGTTAGGAGGGGTGGAGAAGGAGCTGGTGGGCATTTCAGAAACTCCCCTAGAAGGACAGAGGTCTTCTCCAAAGCCCCTGCAGCAACTGGGAAGGACAACTGAGGAAACCTAGAATCAAAAATCTTTTTTAGTCTTTTTGAGACGGGGTCTCCCTGTAGCCCCAGCTGTCCTGAAACTCATTATGTAGACCAGGTTAGCCTTGAACTCATAGAGATTTGCCTGCCTCTGCTTCCAGAGTACTGGGATTAAAGGCACGTGGCTACCACACCCAGCCCAAAATCCTTTTTGTTGTTGTTGGTGGTCTTTTTTTGAGACAGGGTCTCCCTGTAGCCCCAGCTGTCCTGAAACTCATTATGTAGACCAGGTTAGCCTTGAACTCATAGAGATTTGCCTGCCTCTGCTTCCAGAGTACTGGGATTAAAGGCACGTGGCTACCACACCCAGCCCAAAATCCTTTTTGTTGTTGTTGGTGGTCTTTTTTTGAGACAGGGTCTCCCTGTAGCCCCAGCTGGCCCAGAACTCACTTTGTAGACCAGGCTGGCCTTGAACTCAGAGATCCGCCTGCCTCTGCCTCCCGAGTGCTGGAATTAAAGGTGTGCGCCACCATGCCTGGCTTAAAAAAATCTTTTTTAAGAAAGTGTTTTTCTTCAAAATTCTTAGAATTACCCAAAGATGCATATTTTGTTCACAAGAAGAATCAAGTTCAAGTATGTAGCCTAGCCTGGTCTTGAATCTCACCTACCTAGGAAGCTGAGGCAAGAAGATTACAAGTTCTAGGCCTACCTGGGCTTCAGAATAAGTTCAAGGCTAGCCTAATCTCCAAATAAAAAATATAAAGAGGGTTTAGATGTTCAAAAGAAACTGAAGGCAGAGCTGCTTGACAGGCAGGGAACAGGAAGTTTGCTAAAGAGAACATGAGCTTCCTAGGCCAGCACACCTGGAGCCCTGCTGGGTTTGTGCAGTAGGGAGTGGGCCTTCTGTGACAGTCTGCCCACACTGTGCACAGTGCAGCAGCTGGGAGCTGGGAGATGGGCCAGAGTCCGGCTGCAACAGGCCTCAGGTCCTGAAGTGGGTGTTTGCAAAGGCAGTGAAGAAATCAGGCAAGACACAAGAATTTTTTCTTTTTTTTTTTTTTTTTATTTCTTATGTATATGAATGTACTGTCTGCATGTAGGTCTATGCACCCGTGTCGTACAATGCTGCGGAGGTCAGAAGAGGGCGTCGGATTCCCCTGGAACTGGAGTTAAAGACGGTTCTCAGCCGCCATCTAGGTGCTGGGGATCGAACCTGGATCCTCTGAAAGAGCAGTCGGGGCTCTTAACCGCTAGGCCATCTCTCCAGCCCCAAGAATGTTTTTTCTTTTTGTGGTCTAAGGGTTACACAGAATTTTCTTCCAGGCTTTGCCACTCTATTAGTTCTGTTTGCATCTGCTTCTCAGGCCCTGATTTTGTGTTCGTATACCCTAAGACTAATACAGGTTATGCAAGCCTAAGCTAATAGTGGGAAAAAAAAAAAAAAACAGCCCAACTTTGACCATAAATATTTTTCAGAAAATTCACACCCGCAATCATTCTTAATATCAAAAAGTAAAACAATTAATAATAGTACAACCATTCAACTGAGACATCAAAAAAAAAGTAAAACAATAATGGTGCACCCACTTGGCTAAGCAATTTAGCAATTTTGCAGCAAAGCAAAGTTAATATTACCTTTTGACTCTAAGAACTTCATTGTTTATGCCTTGTGGTTACATAGGTGCTGGACAGTGTAAAGTGAGCTTTAAAGCTTTAACAATAGAGACCTTTACTTTTCTTACTTTAGCTTCTCACCCAACCTGTAAGCCATTTCATGGCTGATGTGATTTTGATTCATTTCTTGTTTTTATTCTGGTCTTTGTTTTCCTCAGTTTCTCTCTTTACACCTCCTGCTGAGGTGTTTTCCTAAAGGCTACTAATCTTTGAGTCAGATCACTAGAATCCACAGCCTCACCGGACTTACTTTTACTTTGTCCTACAATCCCTTTTTAGTTTAAACCTGGCCATGAAATAAAAATTCCTTTCTTTACTTGGGCAATCTGTGCTTGATACAGTTTCTGTGGAATTCTTAATTGCCACTGAATCATACTTTTGAGTTGTATACACAGGGTCATTATTTCTCACAAAGGACTCATTTCTAGAAAAGGCATATAAGTGTCAGTTACATTCTTTGAGGCAGAAGTAGGTGCCTAATTGCTAGAAAGCCAAAAGTTAAGGGGGTTAGAAAAGCAAGAATTAATATGATAAAAGGAATTATTAGAAACCAAGGTCATCTAGGGGAACAGACTTCCAGCAGACGAGTCAGGTCACTGGAACTGTCAAGCAGTGAACCTTTCACGAATGGCTCCGCCAGAGATCTCCCTGGTAGCCACATACTAAGCGGAACCATGGGGCTTCTGAGTCTCTGATTTGAGAGCCATGTGAAATCAGAACTGCCTGTCCCAGTGTGAAACAACCCTGAGCACCGACAGGTTTGGAGCAGACAGGTGGCCAGGCATGTTGGAACAGAGGTGTGCAGGGCTAGCAGTAGCCACCATTAGAGGACTGAGCAGCATGGGGTGAGATGCCACCCAGCACTGAATGGAGACAAATGAACTCATTCATATCCCAGGCAGGGGTGAGGGCTCATCCAGAAAAGGTTGACCCTTGGTAGAAACCATAAAACTTTAGATGTTACCCTGACTAGATGCTACCTACCAACCAAAGTGGCCAAAATGGAGGACAGGGGGATCAAAGGACAGCATCGCTGGGGCGAAATCATGAAGCACAGGTGATGTTCTAACAGAACGAGACTTCAGTCACTCCTCTTGCCAGAATGCTCCAAATATGGGCACCTGTGTGTCGAGGAGCAGCCAGGACCCACCCCCTTACCACACGCACGCATTCCAGGAGCTGGAGTGGGAGCACCCCAGGCATAGTCCACCATTACAGCCGGATGTGGCCACTGCCTGGAATACTTTCTAGGTTTTTGTTTGGGAACAGGATCTCATGTATCCCAGGCTGGCCTTAAACTGAATACTTAGCCAACAATGAACTTAAACTCTCGGTGCACCTGCCTCCACCTTCCCAGTGCTGGGATTGAAGGTGTACACCACCATGCCTGGTTTATGTAGTGCCAGGGATCTGACCCAGGATTTTTTTTGGGGGGGTCTTTTTGAGACAGGGTCTCCCTGTAGCCCCAGCTGTCCTAGAACTCACTCTGTAGACCAGGCTGGCCTTGAACTCACAGAGATCCGCCTGCCTCTGCCTCCCAAGTGCTAGGATTAAAGTCGTGCACCACCACTCCCAGCTCTGACCCAGCACTCTACCATGTAAGCTATAGTCCCATCCCTCACCAGGAGGGATTCCATTCAACAGGAGCAGTGATGGCCTGATATTTTCACAAACATGGTTCATGTTCCTGTCAGCCAGTCATGGGACCGAAAATCAGGCAAAGAGGGCATCTCTTGCCATTTCAGGCTCAAGATGATGGAGCCATGGCTAAGCGAGGCAGGGATGTGGGCCGACCATACTTCATTTAGTGGCTCAGTTATAGAGAGCCTGCATGTCCTCTACACTGACCTTTTAAGGTGTTCATGTTGCTCTCTGTGTCTTAAGCACGTGATGCCACTCACACAAAAGAAATGAGCCTGTGGGTGGGTGAGATGACTCGCTGGGTAAAGGAGTTTGCTGTGAAGGCTTGGTGACCTGAGTTTGATCCCCAGAACCTACATAAATGTGGAAGGAAATACCTCCACAAATGGTCCTCTGTCCTCCACATATGCAAGTGCGCACACAATAATAGCAACAACAATATAATAATAATAATAATAATAATAATAATAATCTTTTTTGGTCTTTTTTTAAATTTTTATTTATTTCTGTATGTGTATGAATGTACTGCCTGCATGCAAGTCTGTGCACCCATGTCGTGCAATGCTGCGGAGGTCAGAAGAGGGCGTCAGATTCCCCTGGAACTGGAGTTCTCCTGGAATTGGAGTTTCAGACGGTTCTCAGCCGCCAGCCATGTGGGTGCTGGGGATCGAACCCGGTTCCTCTGTAAGAGCGGTCGGCGCTCTTAACCGCTAGGCCATCTCTCCAGCCCCCCTTTTTTGGTCTTTTTGAAACAGGGTCTCCCTCTACTCCCAGCTGCCCTGGAGCTTACTCCCGAGAGCTGGGATTAAAGGCATGCACCACTACGCCTGGCAGATATAATCTTATTTTTAAAAAAGAACTTAGCGGGGCTGGAGAGATAGCCTAGCGGTTAAGAGCGCCGACGCTCTTGCAGAGGACCTGGGTTCGATCCCCAGCACCCACATGGCGGCTAAGAACCGTCTGTAACTCCAATTCCAGGGGAATCTGAGACCCTCTTCTGACCTCCGCGGCATTGCACGACACGGGTGCATAGACCTGCATGCAGACAATACATTCATACACATGCAAAAATAAATAATAAAAAAAAAAATAAAAAAAAAATAAAAAAGAACTTAGCTTGTGCTGAGAGAAGTCAGTCTTAGGAACAAGAAGATGGTGAGATGTCCCCACCCCACTGCAACGTGCCAAGCCTTATGGGCTAGGACCCACAGTTCCAGACCCCACAACAACTATGGCCTGCTTGGGACTCTGTCCCTAGTGACGCCAACAATGAGAAATACATAAAAATAAATAAATAAATAAAAAATACATCAATGCCTATGGCTGCTTTTCATGCACTTTAATGAGCCGCAGTAGATAAACACCTAGTGAAGCTACCTGGGGCAGAAGGCAGAGGGGACAGGAGTGGCCGGGGGTTCAGGCAGATGAGTCCGGACTCAGATGGGAACAGGGAGGACAGGGAAGGCAGGGGTTTCACCTACACAGAAAGCAGCATGTTAAAGACTGCAGGGGGATAGTTCTTCCCTGTCCCGTAAGACAGCTCAGGAGTCCTTGGGGACATAGCGGTGGATCCAGTCCAAGTAATGGGTGATCCGAGTGTAGATTCCAGGTTTGTTTGGCTGTGCACAGCCCTCGCCCCAGCTGACCACACCTGCCTGCAGCCAGGTGTCCTTCACCTTGCAGACCAGCGGCCCCCCGGAATCACCCTGGGGAGAACAGAGGTCAGTGCTTCATGTTGAGGCTGGGTAGGGATGGGGTGCAGGGAGACAGGGCCCACCTGGCAAGAGTCACTCTTGCTGTCCCCAGCACACAGCATGTCATCATGGACAATTTGAACATTGTCCCCAGTGTAGAGGTCGGAGTGATACTTCAAGTCACAGACGGTGTTTTCCACAATGGGGACCTTCACTTGCTTCAGGGGAAACGGTGGTGGGAGAGACTCTGCAGTGAGAGACAGAGTCTCAGGACGGGCTCATTGGTGGCCTTCCCCAGCCAGCCCAGGGCAGCCCTGTCCCCCAGTGCTAGGGTTGTGGTATGACCCAGTCAGTCCCCATCCATCTACCCCTCAGTTGTCCCTGTCACACACCGCCATTATTGATGTCACCCCAGCCTGTCACCCAGCATGATGTCCCCGAGGGGAAGGTCTCCGAGGCAGGGGGCAGGGAGACAGGGTGAAGGTGGCTGGAGACATTCACAGGGTCCTGCAGCTCCAGCAGGGCGATGTCCGCCCCATTCTGTGCTGTGTAGTAGTTGGGGTGCACAATGATCTGATTCACATTCCGAAGCTGGTCCCCATAGTACAGATACTGCTCTCGAAGCTGCACCCGGAGGAACTCTGGGCTTAGCTTGTGCCTGGGAGAGTACAGCGGTGCTTGGAATGCTCTAACTTGGGCCTGAACGTCACAGCCTCAGGAACACTGGGGATTATGAGAGGGACCCTGAAGCCCACCCCACCCTTCCAGACCCAAGGAGACTCACGGTCCCACACAGTGTGCTGCAGTGAGCACCCACTGTGGGTGGATGAGGGAGCCTCCGCAGAAATGCATCCAGTAATTGGCATTCATTCGCAGGCTCACCTGCCAGGGCCACTTACTCTTAGAGGCCTCTCGTCCTCCCACAATGTCCACTCGATGCATAGCTGGGCCTAGGGCACGAGAGGGAGCCATCAGGAGCCTAGCTCACTTCTGCACCCGGAAGCTAACCCTGGGCTTCTCTGAACCCCACTCCAGCCCGTGGGCTGTGGGGTCAGGGAGAGGGACAGGGAGGCCCTATGGCTGGACTCACCAGGGGCCATATGCACCAGGCTGGACAGGAGAGGCAGCGCTAGCAGCAGCAGCTTCAGCATCTAGAAGCAGGAAGAAGGGATGGCATGAATTCAGCTGGGCGCCAAGGCTGGTCGGGGTTCAGCAGTGTGAGGGGTACAGAATGAATCCAGAGAGCATGAGGTAGAGAGCAGGTGCAGCTCAGAAGTCTGGGGTCTCAGGTGCTCCAGGTCACAGGTTCAGCAACTCTGCTTCAGGGTGACACACAAATGTCAGGGGATCTGGGAAGGAAGTTTACCTTGGCTGTTCCCGATCCTGTCGACCCAGACTACTGTCCCCTGCCCATTTATCATTCCAGACCAGGGTGAGGTGAGAGGAGGGACATGCTGCCCTCCAATCTAGGCTCTGAGGAAGTGGATGACTCAGATCCAAGGCCTCCATATGACGTGTGCCCCCACTGCCTGGATACCCTTCTGGTAACCACAGGTCACAAGATTGAGTGCACAGCCAAGCACAGGACCTGCCGCACACCCCCATGTGGGGTCTTGGTGTTTCAGGCTTTGGAAGACTAAGTTCTGTGATCCAGCCATTTTTTTTCTCAGGGCCCATTCTGTGTATTTGGATTTCTGGTGGCCTTCATCATGGATAGCACTGCATATTGACAGTCCCTCTCAGCTGGGTGGCCTAGGTCACTGGAATGGCACCCCATCCAATTGTGGAGATGGGGCTCCTGCCCCTTGCCTAGAGGCCAAGAGGAAGCTCAAGGAGTCTTGAAGTTCAGTGTCACCTGTGATGACATGCTGACATACTCTAACATGTTTCCCAAGAAGAAGACAGACAGGAGATGGTGTCAGGGGGCCACTCAAAACGTATTGAGGAGGTGGGGCTGGAGAGATGCTCTAGCAGTTAAGAGCACTGACTGCTCTTGCAGAGGACCCAGGTACGATCCCCAGCACCCACATGGCAGCTGAGAACCGTCTGTAACTCCAATTCCAGGAGAACTCCAGTTCCAGGGGAATCTGACACCCTCTTCTGACCTCTGAGGCATTGCACGACACGGGTGCACAAACCTACATGCAGACAGTATATTCATACACATAAAAAATAAATAAAATTTAAAAAAAAGTATTGAGGAGGTACCCTGGGATAATGGAGTCCTCCATCTCAAGTCCTCCAAGTTCTTTAGGTCATTGTGGTCCTTTGTCCTCCTGGACAGTCTGGGGGAAAGGGTCACATGAAGCCCCTTATCAGAGTAGGAATCAGTCCTGGGAGAGAACAGTACCAATTGTCCAGGGTACAAGGGGCCCTGCCACCCCATCAGATCTAGCTCTGCAGATAAACCCTGCAGTGTGACTTCCGTGCCTTATCTGCACAGTTCTGTCTGCTGATCTGGAACACTACTTGTCGCTGGCATCTGAACGTCCTCAGCAGAGGAGCTGTGCAGAAAATGGAGGGCAATCAAAGGAGAGGCTGCCAACCTCCCTTCAGACACTCCTTCCCAAACCCAGCCTGTGGTCTTCCAGGGGCTGGAGTGAGGCCCAGCAGTCAAGAGCACTCATTGTTCTTACAGAGGACCTGAGTTTGATTCCCAGCACCCACTTGGAGCTAACAACTATCTGTAACTCCAGTTCCAGGGGATCTCATGCCTTCTTCTGACCTCCGTGGGCATTGCACAACATGGGTGCATTTACACACATGCAGACAATACACTCAAACATATAGAACAAAAATAAATGAAAATGAAAATTAAGTTAAAATTAAGGTTTATCTATTTTTTATTTTTTGTATTTTTGAGACAGGGTCTCCCTTTTTTTAGTCCCAGCTGGCCTGGAGATCACTCTGTAGACCAGGCTGGCCTTGAACTCACAGAGATCTGCCTGCCTTTGCCTCCCAAGTGCTAGGATTAAAGGCGTGCGCCACCACGCTCAGCATTTTTATGTGTATGAGTGTTTGCCTGCATGTATGTATGTATGTGTACCATGTGCACGCAGTGCCTACAGAGGCCAAGGAGTGTTGCCATCCTCTCCTCCAGGCTCACCCAGGTGTGCCTCCTCTCCCTCCTTGCTGGAGTGCACCACCCTCCTGATCTTCCATCTGGCAGAGACGAAGGCAAAGGTCACACTCTGGACCTATTTAGGGCTGCAGTCTTCCCCAGATCGGTCTCCTGGAAGTCTTGTCTTCTCATGGGGAAACTCAGGCTGAGAGAGTTCAATTACCTGTCAAGGTCCCACAGGAGGGTCCGCCCAGCCTGGTTCCTCTACCTCTGTCTACTTCCAAGGTATTGTCACCACCCAAAGGAGCCCTTAGACCTTAAAGCAGTCACCTCTCATCCTTTCTGCCTCTCAGCCCCTGGAACTACCTGCTACTTCTTGAATCTATGGACTTTCTTTTTTTATTATTTTATTTATTTTTGTATGTATATGAATGTACTGTCTGCATGTAGGTTTGTGCACCCATGTCGTGCAATGCCGCGGAGGTCAGAAGAAGGCATCAGACTCCCCTGGAACTGGAGTTAAAGATGGTTTTCAGCCGCCATGTGGGTGCTGGGGATCGAACCTGGGTCCTCTGCAAGAGCAATCCACGCTCTTAACCACTAGACCATCTCTTCAGCCCCGAATCTATGGACTTTCTAATTCTAAACTCAAGAGGCTGAGGCAGAGGAATCGTGAGGTCAGGGTTAGCCTGGACTACAGAGTGAGTTCTAGGCTGAGAGTGGGTTATATAGCAAGATCATGTCTCAAACCAAAGATGCAGTGTTTGGCCTCCATGCCAGCCTGTGACATCAGCATGTGTTAAATGTCTAACCTGTGCACAAATGTCTGAGCACTGTCCCCAGGTCCTGAGCTACAGACTGTGACAAACAGACCACTTCTTCCATTGGATACCCTCTCACTAGGAGAGTGTACCTCGGGGGTGGGGGTGGGTCTGCCCCAGCCAGGTGATCACAAGGTACTTAGGCTAGAAACCGTAGTCTCTATCCCTGGCTATTCCTTCCTGGGAACCAAAAAGCTGATGTCATGGAGGTAGGGGACTTGTGGAAACTGGATGTTCTGGGTCCTGATCCCCAGGGATGTCCCTGGGTGCCACAGATGGAGGTGTTCGGAGCTTGTGCTGGACAGTTTTAGTGTCAACTCGACACACTTGGATCAAGGGAGTCTCAGTTGGGGAATGGCTCCATTGGACTGGCCTGTGGCCATGTCTGTAGAGTATTGTCTTGATTGTTGAGCAGTGTGGGAGGGCCCAGGCCACTGTGGGTGGTGCCACCCTGGGCAGGTTGCTGTGTACTGTATAAGAAAGCAGGCTAGGCATGGGCTAAGAGAGCAAGCCAGTAAGAAGCATTTCTCCATGGCCTGTACTTCAGCTCCTGCCTCCAGATTCCTGCCCTGAGTTCCTACCTTGGGCTCCCTCAGTGATGAACTGTGACCTGGGAGATGTGAGCTGAATAAACCCCTTCCTCCCCAAGTTGGTATTGATCAGAGTGTTTTGTCACAGTAATGGAAAAGCAAACTAGAACAGGGCCCTTACCTGTCCTAGCAGAACTGGCCTCTAGCACCAAGGACCTTATCTCCTCATCTTCACCCTGTAATGTGGATGGGAGGCAAAATGGTGACTCCTGAAAGGCTTCTTCCCCCATGGCCAATGTCTCCAGCAGTGTCCTGTTGATAACAGATGCCTCTGACTGGATAAGGCAAGGACATTTCCCCTTGTATGGCTGTCCCCAAATCTATAAGCCTTCTCTAATCATGAGGAGCCATTAGACCAACCAGATGATGCACATTATAACAGCATCTGACTCTCACAACCAGTCTTCAAGAGTGTGAAGACAAGGAAAGACCGAGCAAGAAAACAATAGCATTTTTCAAACTCCATTTCCCCCCGCTATTGACTAGGTATTAATGTCAGAATGGGGGGGAGTCAAAATGTCCAATGGCCAGTCTGCTGGGGACCCTAGAGTAGACACTAGGGGGGAAAACATGCACAACAAAAGACGAGACGTGACTTGTCATGGCTCCCGTTGCAATGTCATCTCACAACGCTCTGAAAGATGTCCACCTTAGACGTGCCCTCCAGACCCCAAGCTTCTTGTCTAGATAAACTCACAGGAAACAGGTTACAGGTCTAGGCCTCGCTTCCCTGCACTGCTTTCTATCTTCGTCTCTCCTGTGATGGTTAATATCCCCTTCCTTCTGCAAGCGCCGACTGTCGTCTGCTCCTGCTGTCTGAGGCTCTGAGTTCCTGGTGTCCGTGTAAATGTAGAGTTTTTACTTCCTCTCAGCCAGCTTTGGCAGTGGCCTGTGTTTGGTGTGTTGTGTTCACATTTTCATACATCTTTGTGGATCTTGTAGCTTCTCTTATGATCTTTTCCTAATAGCTGAGACTAGGATGTTTAATGTCCACAATCTTAATGTTTCCACCAGTGGTGCATTGGGCACCCCTCCCCTCTCCTTGCCAGAGCTAAGCCAAGAGACTGCCTGCAGGCAGGAGACAGCCTTGAAGCTTGCAGCTTGGTGGAACTGCCAGCCGGCACAGGAGGGAAGCAGACAACTGTAAACTCCGACACTAGAGGACCCCAGCTAGCCCCTCCCAGGAGCCACCTGAGGCCCAGGGAAATTCCCTTAGTGCTCATTCATTCACTCATTCACGCAACCCATAGTTTTCAGAACACTAGGAATCTACAGTGAGGTCAAAGAGGTCGCCGCCTTGGGACCCCTAGTGGGTCCTCCTAACAGCTGATCTTCTGAAGCCGCAGGACACTGTCATGAAGGGTAACTCCATCTCAGAACCTCTGCAACTTGAACCCCAAAATGACTACTGAGTGTATTTTGTATTTTCACTAGCTAGACTGAATTTGTTACCTTTCTGTGGTATATTGTGGGGTTTTTATCTTGTCAATTTTGTTACTAATCATATATGAGGAACTTCAACATCAGGATTTAAAGTCCCGCAGGACCCATTGGGCTCATTAGCTCCTTTCCATTGGCCTTCTTCCACCTAAGTAGCCAGTGCCGGAGACCCCGTCAAAGGCCAGCCCTGATTGGCTCAGTATCAGCCAATCACAGCAATCTTATTCTCACAACCACTGATTGGCCCAGGGTCAGCCAATCACAGCAGCCAATTTTCAATGCTGCAGATTAGCACCCAGCCTAGCCTTGAGCCAATCAGGACATTCTTGAACCTGTGCCCAGAGTTCCTGACTTTACTTCCAGCCTTAAGTCCCTGGCTCTTCTGAGCCCTCCAAAGCTGAAGTCACCCTCTGACCTCATGCTCAGTCTTGAGTGTCCTGTCTTGTCACCCTTAGGCACGAGGGGACCTGTATGTTAGGTCCAGATACTTGGGCCTTGGGTCAGAGTCTCTACTCCCACGAAACCTGAATTGGAGGGTCCCTCCTCCACTCCACCCTGGTCTGGAGGGATAACTGGGCAGGGGCAGCAGGGGATATAGAGAAGAGCAAGGACAGCCAAGGTAAACGCCCCTCCCTGAGCTGCCGTCTGTGTGTCACCCTGAAGCAGCGTGGCTGAGCCTGTGACCTGGAGCAGCTGAGACCCCAGACTTCTGAGCTGGGGTCTCATGGGCCCTGCTTCCATTCTGTATCCCATGCTCCGCTCACCCCAGCCCAGCCCTGACCCCTCCTAGGCTCATGCTGTCATGGTGCTGAGGGTGTTCCCTGTCCTGCCCCAAGCTCAGCTGTACAGCAAGTTGGCACCATAGGGGGACAAGAAAGCCCTAGAAACAAGTGGCCCTGGCAGGTAAGCCTGAACGCCAACATCACATCCTGAGTGTATTTCTGTGGGGGCTCTGTCATCCACTCACAGCACATGCTCATCATGGCATACTTCATGGGAATATGAGTTTTCCTGGGCCTGGTGTGGTAAGGTAAGACAAGGGTAGGATGGGGGTTGGAGGAAGCTGGGATCCCCACACAGTCCCTGGTTCTCTGGGGGTGGCACAGGCCTCCCAAGCAGGGATCTCCTCTCTCTAAGACTATTGCTGACTCCAACAAAATCAGAATGCAGCTTCGTGAGCAATCACTCTATTACCATGACAACTACTGTCCAGGAGCTGGGTCAGCACACACCCCCAGTGGTATACTGCCCAGAAAGGGTGGGCATTGCCCTTCTGGAGTTCCAGGACCCCGTGAACATCTCCAGTCATGTCCACCCTGTCTCTCTGCCCCTTCTTCAGAGACCCTCTCCTCAAGGACACCATTTTGGATGACATTGATAATGGAGATATGTGGCAGGGACAACTGGGTGGGGCTAGATGGGTGGGAACCAGGTCGTGCCTCATCCCAGCATTGGGGGTTTCCTTTGGAGGACAGGGACCCAGCAAGGTGACTCAGGGAGTGGGAATCTGAAGACCTCGGAAGGAGAGTTATCAGCAAGGGGGCCTTCGAGTCCTCTAACCCAGGCTATCCATGGTGGCTGGGGCAAGTCATTTGCTACTTCGCATCTTGGTCTTCCTATGCCTGAAGAGGCCATGGTCACAGTATATTTTGTGAATTTGACTGAGGAGAGAGATATCACACCCATCAACAATCTCACATGCTTAAGGGAAGAAGCCAGCCACAACCATTGCAGGGACTAACATTTCACGAGTTGCAGCCTAGGCCAGAGGTGTTGGGTAGGGCTGGGCAGATCCCACGGGAGCCTTCAGCACCCATCTCCCTCCCCCCAAACTGTCTCTTCTTATTTTACCACAAGTTGTCCTCTCATGTCCATGGTCAGTGCACCCACACACATATACACACAATAATTGGATTAATTTTTCAAAAGATAAGCCTGAGGAGAAACTGGTCAATAAAGTGCTTGCTGTGTATGCTTCAGGACCTGAGTTCAATCCCCAGAGCCTATGTGAAAAAGCAGGGCATGGTAGGTAGCACATGCTTGTAATCCCAGCACTGAGAAAACAGATATTCAGAGCCCCAGGGCTGACTGGCCAGCCAGCACAGACAAATTGGCAAATTCCATGTAAAATCCAGAGACCTGGTTTGAAAAACAAGGAAGATGCCAGGCATGGTGCACACACCTTGAATCCCAGCACACAGGAGACAGAGGCAGGTGGATCTCTGTGAGTTCAAGGCCAGCCTGGTCTACATAGTGAGTTCTAGGCTAGTTGAGGCCACAGGGAGACCCTGTCTCAAAACAACAACAACAAAAGGAAGATGGTCTGAGGAATAATAGTACCCGAGGTTGACTTCTGACCTTCACATGTACATGGGTGTCTGTGCACACAAGCAACTCCACATACACACAAGATAAATGTAGAGGCCAGCTGGGCTCCCCACAGGTGAGCCAAGAAGTTCAGCAGACCCACCAGCCTGCACGCCTGTCCTCACTGTCCTAACCTGGGAACGACACCCTTTTCATCTGGTCGCCAGTTCCATGGCTGTGCTCTGTCAGGAATGTCCCTGCAGGCTCTCCTTCAGATGGACTGTGTCTGTGATGATCTCACATTGCTGAGCCCCAGCCATCTTTACCCTGCTGTTCAGAATCCCACATAGTGGGTGCATCTGCTGCTGTGGGCTTTGGTGTGTCTCCATTCAGAGCTCTCAGGACTGGGATGGTCATGGCTGTTTCTGAACACACAGGTGTCCTACGTCTGTACCTGCTGGCTGGGGTCTTTGGTGACCTTTCTCCATTTGTCTAGACAGCTGATAAACCCCTAGAAGCTGTGTCTTCACTTTCCTTCAACAGTCTGGAGAGTGATCAGTGCTCGTCCCCGACATCACTGAGACTGTCTATCCATCACTATTCTCAAGTGTGGCTGATATGTGTAAGGTCCCTCTCTGACCTGGGCCTTGCTTGATGAGGCCAGGCTGGCTTTCAGTCCTCTCCAAAGATCCTTCTGTCTCCACCTTCCCAGCAATGGGATTACAAGTACACCACTATGCCCAGTTTTTTTGTAGTTGTTGTTGTTGTGTTGTGTTTTGTGGGTTTGGGTTTTGTTTTTTGGGTCTTTTGGGGGGGTGGTCTTTTCAAGCCAGGATCTCCCTGTAGCCCCAGCTGGCCTGGAACTCGCTCTGTAGACCAGGCTGGCCTTGAACTCACAAAGATCCGTCTGCCTCCGCCTCCCAAGTGCTAGGATTAAAGGCGTGCGCCACTACACCGGGCTTGTTTTTTTGTTTTGAGGTAGGGGTTTACTATGCAGCTCTGTCTGGCATGGGAATCACTATGTAGATCAAGCTGGCCTCTAACTCAGAGATCCACCTGGCTCTGGCTCCAGAGTACAGGTATCTACCACCACACCCAGTTTTATGCCCAGAATTTTTTATATAGGTTCTGGGGGATCAAACTAAGGTTGTAACACTTACAAAGCAAACACTTTATCAACCAAGCCATTGCTCAGCCCCATCCGTGGTTTTTATGGAGGCTTTAAACTTACTTCTCCTGACTGGCAGCGAGACAGCTCACCTGTTACATAGAATGTGCATGCTCTGGCAGAGGGAGTTGGCACTCTGTTCTCGTCAGAGCTCTGGCCCTGCCCTTGTGTCAGTTGTCTTGTATCTCCAGCAGCCCTTTGTTGGATTTTCCCCCCAGATCTTGTCTGGCTGTGTAACCCCAGCTGCCATCCAGCTCACCATCTTCCTGCTTCAGCCTCTGAGTACTGGGATCGCAGTGTGCCCTTCTGCCAACCTCTTCATTAGAAATTTGCATTGCTTCCTGGGCTTTGCCTATATAAAAAGTGCTGGGGTTGGTCTCTGAGTTCCTAGGGATGTTCATCTCTGAAGCTGCTCCTTTCTGCCAGTTTCCAAGTGAATCCAGAGACAGTGCCACATGGTTTATAGAGAGATGGTTTCTGTGTGCCACTGGCCCACATTGGATACAAATGTGAGATGACATGGATTGTGGATGCATAATGAGCCAGATACATACTATAGTGTGTGCAGTGATACATGCCAAAATGTGATGCATGTATCTTTGGCCTATTTTAAAAGACCCTCCTTTGCTGCTTCAATATCCTGCGTTCCCTCCCTCTCCTGGGCTTGTCAGTGACTTATGTCTTCTAGGGATTCCTTGCGCAACAAAGCCATGAGGGATGTACGTTTCTTTCGATCATTTTAAGATTTTTACTTAAATGGATGCATTCACAATTTGTCTTTGGCATTTTCTGAAAGTTGTTTTAGTAACTTTTTTTTTTTGTCTTTTCGAGACAGGGTCTCCCTGTACCCCCAGCTATCCTGGAACTCACTCTGTAGACCAGGCTGACCTTGAACTCACAAAGATCCACCTGCCTCTGCCTCCCAAGTGCTAGGATTAAAGGCATGCACCACCATGCCTGGCCTGTTTTAGTAACTTTTTTTTTTTTTTGTCTTTTTCGAGACAGTGTCTCCCTGTAGCCCCAGCTGTCCTGGAACTCGCTCTGTAGACCAGGCTGGCCTTGAACTCACAAAGATCCACCTGCCTCTGCCTCCCAAGTTCTAGGATTAAAGGCGTGCACCACCACGCCCAGCTTTAGTAACTTTTTAACACTGGAAGGGTCTGAGTTTATAAATGGAAGATTTCAGTTTCTATGGCAGTACACGCACACATACCTTTACCTTTTATTCCTTCTGGAACTGACTTACATGTCAGTTAAGACTCTAAAACAGTAGACTTGGGCCCAATATATGTCCTCAACTGGCATCTGTCCCTGCAGGTAGAGGGGGCTTGGGCTGGCACTGCACATCAAGCCTGCTGTACCCTAACAGGAAAGCCCTGAGTCTCCATCCTAAACACCTGCAGCAACCCAGCTCTGTAGAGATAAAACCTCCTCAGCTGTCCTCACCCCTCTGTCACCTACCTGCTCTGCAGTGGTTGTCACTGTCTGGGTGATGGTACATTATAAAAATTCTGCCATGTGCTGGGTTAGACAGGCTAAGAGAGGACAGTGGTTGGGTCTTGGAAATCCAGAGCTCCAAGTATGAAGTCCACAGCCTGGCTAGGTTGGGGACACAGCAGGAGCTGCACTGGACTTTCCTATTTCCCTGGGACACTAGGTGCATCTCAGCTCAGCAACCACTTATAGACACTTGTGAGCCCTCTTGGAGAGACCAAAGGACAGCCTAAGGCCAGTGAGCAGCCAGGGAGGAAAGGGTGGCACTTTAGCCTTGATCCTGAACAAGATCCTGGAGATGGATGAGACCAGGGTCCTCAGACAAATTGCCACTGTGGTCCACAGCACAGTGACACGGCCCATGACCCTGAAATGCAGGATGTTCCACAGGTAGGGAAGATGTCACTGGGGCCAGGCTGTCCCTTCCTCTGCTCTTCAGTCAAATGAGAACAGAAGCCACACCTGTTAAAGATTGCCATGGAGGTGCACGAAGGCCCTGATGGAGTTTTTTCCTGGATAGCAGACCTGGGATCTGGTGTGTCCAGGACTCTGCAGGGAGCCAAATAACAGGGTGAAAGTGGGGAGACCAGGTCCCCAATACTGAAGGCAAATGGAAATGATACAGGTGAGAGCCCGGAAGTCTTGTCCTCTGGGGACCTGTGATGGCTCTGGGTATCAGGACTCAAAAGATTTATTCTGTGAAGACCACCCTCTAACTGGTTGATATCAGGCTCCTGCCTCTCCTGGCCTGAACTGACCACTCCCGTCTCTCCAGTAGCCTCCTCCCAGCTGCCAGGTATTCAGCAACCTGAGGGAGGCAGATTCCTGCCTGTCACTGAGGATGGTCTGATAATGTCCTTATTTGTCATTAAGTCAAACATTAGAGTGCAATCTTAAGCTTCAGCTTTGGCACAAGCATGAAGCAGCCAAGTCCATGTCCTATGAGGTCACATTCTGGGGGATTATTGAACAATTCACCCCAGCACCAGTTTCCTCACATCTAAGAGGGCATCCCTGACCTTAAGTGTTTCAATGGAATTCTCCAGCTCTGGCCTGTGATTTGGAACTGGGGAAAGCCCCATGCTCTTACCACACTTCTGCTCAGCTTGCATCAGGCCCCAATTATACAGGAAACTATGTTTTGACAATCAGAGGACTTGGTCCCCTAAGAGACCCAGGGCTGGATATGAGAACAAGGATATCAAGGAGGATATATATTCACAGAGGCCTGGGCTGTCTCCCCCAAACCTTAAACTGGAACCCCCTGGAGAGCCCTGGAGACTGGGCTCCTACAGAATGAGAGTACAGAATGCCCTGAAGGAGCCAAGGGGGCTGCCTGGGATGGAGTGTGGCAGTGCCCCCTCTCAGGAGAAAAGCCCAGACTGCAGGGGGCACAGCTCTGTCCCTGCTGTATTCTGTGCTGCTTGGGCCACAGCTTCTATAAGGGAACAAGTAGAGGTGACAACCCATCCCTGAAATATGCAGCAAGATGCAAGAGGTGGGTTGCTGTCAGTGGAGCCCACCTCCTCCTGTCTCCACTGTATTCGACTTGAGACATATCATATAGACTTTAGGAAGCAATTAAAATGAAAAACAAGGTAAAAAACATTTGTACATTCCCCAAAGAAGATATGAAAACAGCAAATATAAGCATGTGGTGAAATGTACACCATTAGCCGTGACAAAAATGCAAATTCAAAACAGTAAGAATGACTCTGGGGACATGGCTGAGTGATGCAGTGCTTACCTAGCCCCAGGTTCAATCCTCAGTACTGCAAAAACTAGGTGTGATTACTATTGTTGTCAACTTGACAGAAATCAAGAATCTGAGGAAACTGGCCCCTGGACATGCCCATGGGGGATTATGTTAATTGGGGTGGGAAGACCAGCCGTTGTGGATAGAACTGTTCCCAGAGTGGGATCTGGGACTGTGTAATGGAGAAAGGGCGCCAAGCAGCTAAGGGGCCCTCTTTTCTTTGCTTCTAGACTGCGGATACAATGTGACTTGATGCTTCCTGGCCCTGCCACCATGCCTTCTCCATAATGATGAACTGTACCCTGAACTGTGAGCCGAAACAAACCTTTTTCTTCCTGAAGTTGTTTTCCTCAGGGTATTTTATCACAGCAGCAGGAAAAGAAACTGAGGCACTTGCCGTAGTGGTACATGCTTCTAATCCCAACACTCAGTAGGTGAAGGCTTAAGGTTAAAGGTTAGTTAGCCTTGGCTACATGAGACCCTGCCTCAAACAAACAAGCAAACAAGCAAGTACCTAAGCATATATCTAGGCATGATGACTTATGCTTGTAACCCCAGACTTGGAGGCTGAGGCAGGAAGACCTCAAGTTTGAGACCAGCCTGAGCCACATATTCAGACCCTTCTCCACCAAAAGAAACCAAGTTAGAAACAAAAGAAGCCCTGAAAATAGTGGGAAAGGCTGTTTCCTATCTACTGAACCAGTAAATTGCACCCCTAACCCTACACAGGGAGGTGTTGGACTTCAGCCTTGTAAACATGTACCTTGCCCACCAGCCAAGCACACCCAAATGGTGCAGTGCCCTCTCCTGCATCGCCACCTGGTGGCGATCTTATGAACAGCAAGGAGCATTTTCCAAGGGGTTACTTCGTAGAAGTCTGTTGATAGCAGCTCCAGGAATCCCGCCCCCATTTGTTCTTCCATTCCAAGGTCCAGCTCCTTGCTTTCAGCAGATATCCCATAAACTTTGCTTTTGCCATTCTTAACCCTAAACCCAACTCCAAGCCACAATCAACAGAGACAAGATGGACATGTTGGAAACTCACAGTCCCTCCTCCTTGGCCTCCTTCCCTCCCTGTTCCTGAGGTCTCTGAAGCATGGTACAGTGAAGATGCATTTATCCTGGGGTGAGACTTTACTGGAGAAGTGGAATCCTTGAAGGGGTAGGGGCAGGCAAGTGGATATTTGGGGGACACTAGAAACCTTCAGCTGGCCTCAGGGACTGGCTGATTCCCATTCAATGCCCTGTTCAATGAGATATGGAAAGGCCAGCCCTACCCTGCCCTGCCCTGCCCTGCCTTGGAACACCTGCCCAGCTGTGTGGAGCCCAGGACCCCTAACGCTAACCCTTTAGAGTGTTCAGACTACTTCGTCCTTACTCCAAATGAACCCTGACTGGAGCCCCTCTTGCCCCCTGAAACTTAAGGGTAAATCTCTCATGGTCTGGCTTAGCCCCAATAAGACCACAACCCAATCCCTCCTCCCCGTTATGTATTATAAATCTAAAGCCCAGATCACTGCCCCATGTTCCTGGGCATCTGCTTTGGGAGACTCAGATTCTAATCAGATGCCTGGGTGTGGGGCCTGATGCTACCAGCCCCATCCTTATCTGCTGTCATAGTTAGGTTTCTGTTGCTGTGATAAAACACTGACTGAGGAAAGGGTTTACTTTATCTTACAAGTTCCAGTCCATCATCAAGAGAAGCCAAAGAGACACCTGACCTGCCAGTCTCTCCGTGCCTAGGATGGATGGAACTAGAGAATGTTATTCTGAGTGAAGTAACACAAAGGCAGAAAACCAGGCAATGTATGTTCTCTCTCATTTGTGGATTGTAGCACCAATCCCCTTACCTGAGTACATATCCTGATGTAACACCAGGAGCCAAGAAATTGTGAAGGATACATGGAAGTAAAGGAAAAGAAAAATCCCAAAAAGGGGGGACAGTAGGAACAGATTGTTACTCGGGGGAGGTAGGAATGATGGGGGTGTTGGGTTGGGAGGGGAGGAGGGGAGTGGGAAGGGGGAAAAGAAAGAGCAAAAGAAAGAGAAAGAAGGAACCCTAGGCAGAAACCTGGAAACGAACTGGAGCAGAGACCGTGGCGGAAGGCTGCTTACTGGCCTACTTCTCCTCGCTCATTCTCAGCCAGCATTTTTTTTGAGATAGTGTTTCCCTGTAGCCCCAGATACCATGGAACTCTCTATATAAACCAAGCTGGCCTTGAAGTACTAGGATTAAAGGCATGCACCACTGCACCACGGTCAGTCAGCATTTTTTTTTTTTTTTGGTCTTTTTGAGACAGGGTCTCCCTGTAGCCCCAGCTGTCCTGGAACTTGCTCTGTAGACCAGGCTGGCCTTGAACTCACAAAGATCCACCTGCCTCTACCTCCCAAGTGCTAGGATTAAAGGCGTGTGCCACCACGCCCAGCTTAGTCAGCATTTTTATACACCCTAGGCCCACCTATCCAGGGTTGGCACCACCTTCAGTGGGCTGAGCTTCCTACAACAATTAGCAATTCAGCTGTCTCACGGACACACCCACAAGCCAATCTGATGGAGGAACTTCGTCAGTTCAGGTTCTGTGTTCCCAAGTGAGTCAAGATAGCGATGAAGATTAGCTGTCCCATCAGCTGACTGTTTATAAGGCCAGTTGGGCATCCACTCTCTGAAGCTGGGGCTCTAATGAGAAGAGCAGCCACGTCTAGGGTGCTGAGGCAGGTGCTTCATGTCTAGCCCCTGTCTTCCACAAATGGTCTTACCCACATGGTCTTAGTACCCACGTTTGCAGAGTTCCAGCCCAGAAAAAAAAAAAAGAGATGAAGGATGGGGACTCTAGGAGTTGCCTGCTTCTGGGCGCATTGCTTCTCCTGTCAATGCAGATGAGGGTTGGAGTCTTTAGTCATGCCAAAGCTAACCTCAACCCCCCACTGACAGTGTGCCCACATCTGGACTCCAAGGATGCTTGGGATGTTAGGAGGACAGACAGACTTAGAGTGTACAGACCTCTACCACCTGAGAAGCATGGGCAGCAGGTCCATGGTCTCTGCATATGGGAAATGGCACCCATCTCTCCCAAATGAAGGGAAATGCAAACTCACACAAACTCCTGAACTTGAATGTGCACAACATCTTTATTAAAAGCAGCCAGGAAGCCAAAACAGCCAAAATGCCTTCAGCAAATTCTTACTCCTCTCCATCTCCCAGCAGAGCCTGAGAAGGCTCTCTGCCACCTGCCAGCATCCCTGCTTCTTCCCTGGGGTCAGGGACATCCAGGCTCCCAGAAGGCCAGAAGACAGGGCCAAAGGGCAGTGGGTTCTGGAAGTCAGCCAACCAGCAACTGGGCTCAGGAGGACTTCCGAATCTGCCGCATGATCCAGGGCAGGAAGGACTGTACCCGTGCATAGACTCCAGGGACATCCCACAGAGCACAGCCATACCCCCAGCTGACCACTCCCACCAGGGTCCAGGAGCCTTCCACCCTGCATACAAGAGGGCCACCTGAGTCACCCTGAGGGAAGAAGAAGCACTGGTGATTTGGGGTCCCGAAACAGCAATGGGGGCAGGGAGGGGGAGGGGTGGAACTCACATAGCAGACCCCTCGGCCCTCGCTGCCAGCACACAGCATGTCATCCTGGATGAATCTATGGCCCCGGTAGTGATGCCTAGTAATGTTGTGGTACATCTCCTCACAGAGGGCATTGTCCACTATCCGTACCCGCACCTGCTGCAGGCGGAAGGGTGGGGGCAGATATGCTGAAGAGAGAGGAGGTTGAGCTGGTGGAGCGTAGATCCTGCCTGTCCATGATCCTAGTACTGGGTGCTGATGACAGCTCCATCTCTACACAAGTCCATCCCTGACTCTGAGCCTTAGCTTCCCCCTGGAACAGCATGTGTAGGAGACACCAGCCTGCAGGGACCATGTCCACCTATAACCCCTACAGTCTAAAGATAGATACCATCTTCCTATAAGGTCCAGAGAGATGGCTCAATGGGTAAAGGAAGTTCCTGGCAAGACTTACAACCCGAGTTCCATCTCAGAAACCCACACAATGGAAGCAGAGCACTAACTCCTGTGAATTGTCCTTTGACCTCCACACGAATGTCGTGGCACACACACATGCCCTTACCCATATAAATAAGTAAAGAATATAATAAAAGTTGCCAGGCATGGTGGCACATGCCTTTAATCCCAGCACTCGGGAGGCAGAGGCAGGTGGATCTCTGTGAGTTCAAGGCCACCCTGGTCTACATTGTGAGTTCCAGGCCAGCTGGGGCTACAGGAAGACCAGGTCTCAATATATATATATATAATATATAGTTATGATATATATATATATATTGTGTGTGTGTTGTGTGTGTGTGTGTGTGTGTGTGTGTGTGTACACATATATATCCAGAAAAAATAAAACCAGGAATTCTAGTGTTTCCCCTAAATGCCTTTTTTCAAAAGATCCTTCAGAGTCTTGGGCTCTGGGTTCAGCTGGGCCATCAGCCTCAGGCACAAAGGCTCTGAAGCCCAGCCACGGAGGAGGCTGTTCGTCAATGCTTCCTCTTCCCTCTGCTCCCAGGACCTCAATGCCATCTATTAGGAATCTTCAAATGACAAGTGTGTTGCCATAGCCCAAATTCTTCCCTGATACTTACCAAAGAGGTGGACCCTGCCCCAGCCAGTCACCCAACACTGGTTTTTAGAGTTGAGCTGAAGAGACCTAGAGGACAGCTTGACAGGCTTGACGTTAGCAGAGCAGTAGATGGGTTTTTCCAGTCGGAGCAGGGCCACATCTGAACCCAGGACTCCATTTACATAGTCCTGGTGAATGATGATCTGTTTCACCTCCAGCAGCTTCTTGCCCCCATAGAGGTACACATCCCCAGCATGGACCCGAAAGGCTGATGGGTCAGCATCTCTCCTGGGGTCAGAAAGAAGCCATGACAGTGGATCTAGGCACCATGGGGAAGTTCTCCACTGTCTTGGGTAGAATCAACTGGAACCCAGGTCTCTAGACCCCAGGTCTTGGCCCTGCCTTTCTGAGTCACCCCACATCCCACCCAGGGCTGGATGCCAGACGAGGAACTCACTGGTGAATGCAGTGGGCAGCAGTCAGCACCCACTGGGGGTGGATGATGGAGCCCCCACAGATG
Organism: Rhizomys pruinosus; assembly: GCA_009823505.1. Classification (NCBI taxonomy): domain Eukaryota; kingdom Metazoa; phylum Chordata; class Mammalia; order Rodentia; family Spalacidae; genus Rhizomys; species Rhizomys pruinosus. The sequence continues at coordinate 288,606 of VZQC01014962.1, forward strand.
TGGATCCAGGAGTCTGAGTAGTAGCTGTAGATCCTCAGGCTGACCTGCCATGGCCACCTCCCCTGGGGAGCACTGTGACCCCCCACAATGCCCACCAGCACATCCTCAGAGACAGGTGCTGCAAGAAATAGGTAGAGGGACAGAGGGGCCAGTGCTCAGCCTGCCACCTATCCTCAGGCAGAGCAGGCCACACACATGCCCCCAGGTTCGTGGGGACAGGGTTCTTGGAGCCTCTGTGGAAGGGAGGGGTGGCATGGGGCGAGTACTCACCTGGGGTCTCAGCAGTGGAGCACCCCACAAACAAGAGGGTCAGACACAGCAGGCTCAACATCTGTAGAGAGAGGCATGGAGCAGATGTAGAGGGGGCTGAGCTAGCCAAGGTTGGGATGGAGAGGGCTAGACCCTCTTCACGGGTCTGGGAGAATCCAGAAGCATGGAGGGGCCTGGGTTAGGATGCAGAGGAGCAGAGCCTGGAGCCCGCTGGGGGCATCTGGGTGGGAGAGGATGGCATGCTTACCATGCCAGGTCTCCACAGCTCCCTCCTTCCTGGGCTTCTCAGCCACTTTATCCTCCAAGCCCAGGAAGTGGGCAGGAGACTTGGCCAGGTCTTTGCTTGGAGGAGGGGCTGGGAGGAAGTGGCATTTGGCCTGTGACAGGGACGTTGGTGGGACTAGGTGGTTCTCTGGTCCAGGTACCCAGAGAACCAGTTATAAGGATGTCATTACCTGCTTGAAATAACATCATGGGAAATGTTGGGGAGAGGAGGGCTGCAGCCCACATTTACCCCATCTCACAAAAAGTGGGGCCCGGCAGATCCCTTGTCCAGCTGTACAGGTGACACTCAGACCCAGGTAGACCAGCTCTCCCATGCCAGGTGTACTTAGCCATGCTTTGGGAAACCTTCTCACAGCTTTGCTCTGAGCTAAACTGTTTAGAACCAAGGCCCCAAATACATTTCATGAGGGTCAGGTGTGGCACCACATGCCTTTAATCAATGCCAGCACTCAGCAGGCAAAGATAGCCAGAGCTCTATGAGTTTGAGGTCTGTCTGCTCTACATAGCAAGTTCCAAGCCAGCCAGAGCTACATAGTGAGACCCTGTCTCACCCCATCTCCAACTCCCCCCCAAACCCAAACATGCTGAATGGAGACTTCCCTGTGTTGTTAAAGACCTGTCTGCCATAGACAGCCTACAGGCAAGAGCTTATGGCATCAAACCCCAGGCCCAGTCCTCATAGCACCTGTGGGAGGCTTAGGCCCATGGAGCCCAGAGCTCACCAACAATTCCCACGCCCCGGATTCCTGGGCACAGTGACAAAGCCTGATGCTTTCCCTCCCCAAATCTGAGCATCAGATGCCCTGAAGGTGCCCTGAGTGCTGGCTGAACTCTTCCCACTATTTGTAGCCAGTATAAACTTTTGGGGGGGTCTTTTGGAGACAGGGTCTCCCTGTAGCCCCAGCTGACCTGTAACTCACTATGTAGACCAGGCTGACCTTGCACTCACAGAGATCCTCCTGCCTCAGCCTCCCAGTGCTGTGATTAAAGGCATCTGCCAACATGCTCACCTTCAGTATAAACTTTTAAAAAATATTTTATTATTTGTGTGTGTATGAATGGATTGCTTGCATATAGGTAGGTGCCCCCATGTCATGCAGTTCCCATAGAGGTCAGAAGATGTCAGATCCCCTGGAACTGGAGTTATAGATGGTTGCTAGCTGCTATGTAGGTGCTGGGAATGGAACTTGGGTCCACAACAAGAGCAGACAGTGCTCTTAACCACTGAGTCATCTCTCTGGCTCCCAGTATAAATTTTTATGGGGGAGACACAGGATCTCATATAGCTTAGGCTGGGCTTGAACTCATATATAGCCTAGGATAACCTTGATGCCTCTTCCTCCCGAATCCTAGGATTACAGGTGTGCACCACCATGCTTTATTTCATACAGTGCTGGGGCTTCGTGCATGCTGGGTGAGCACTCTGCCCACTGTGCTACATCTGAAGCCTCTGGCACTTCTTTTACCCACAGCATCATGTTGGCTTTGGAAGACATGGAGACCCCAAGGGGCCTGTCCCTCCCCACACTCAGAGTCAGAACCCTAGATTGACCATGCACCATCCTCTTTATCTGCCTAGCACAAGAGAATGAGATTCCTCTCTGTAGATATACCAGCTCCATGGGAGCCAGCCTTTTTTTAAGCTACCATGACACCATCCTTCAGGCAGAGTCCCATCAATCACTGGAAATATGTTTTTGTTCTCTCCCTAAGGTGATCCAGGATGCAATTCCTGCCCCTGATCAAGGCTTTCTGTCTCCAAGCTCCAAGAACAGAATGGGCACTAGGATTGCAGGCAGTGTTGGTGTGACAGTGAATTGAGTGACACAGGGTTGGCTGTACCTGGGAACAGTAAAGGAGTCTGGAGAGATGCACACGTGACTCCTAGTCCCCATGCATGGGAAAGCAGACCCTGTGGGCCTGAGGCCAGTGAGCAGGGCACCTGTGCATAAGGAACTGTGGGGGCAGTGTGAGCCCTGGGGGCCCAAGTCAGGGTACTTTGGGGGACAGCATTTGCCTAGTGTCAGGGCATGGAGTTCTTGGCTCTGGGGGAGCACCTCATTGTGTTCAGTGGACCTTGTATTGTAGCAGCAAAGATAGAGGTGGGAGCCTTGGCCTGCAAGGATGCCCAGCTGTGGGATGGCCCCCAGCCTGCACCCATGGTCCACCAAGAGTAGGGAAGCAGAGGGATGGGCAGCTGTCTAGGAGTACAGACAGGAGGCATGGTGAGGGCCGGGCCCTTAACGTCCTCCTGGGAAGCCACCAAGGCTTAAGGAGTGACCCAATGGCTGCCTCAAGGGAAACTGTTCTGTGCTTCCTGTGCCCATTGTGGGCCCAGGGTTTCTTATCTGAGTGGGATCACCTTAGACACCTCACTGGTGGTCCTGCTGACACCGTTGGGCAACAAGACCTAGGGACAGGACACCTGACTGCCCTGATAGCGGCATGGCCAAGCCACCATAAGCACATCTAATGATAGGATCAGAGAAAGAACCATGAACCCCACAAGGGAAGAAGGGTGGTCAGGTAGCCGTTAGCCCAGGAGTGGTCAGGTAGCCGTTAGCCCAGGAGTGGTCAAGTGGTCGTTAGCCCAGGAGTGACAATCAGCCAATGAGAGGGTCATGTCCAGGTTCTGGGCTCAGGGATGCCATCAGGTGAAGGATGTGGCTTCCCAGGGCTGGTGTCACAAGAAGGAGGGTTGGCTGAGGCTGGGACAAGGGACAGCACTCAGACACCAGTGTCTCAGAGCAAAAGGTCCATAGACTTGAGGACACATGAACTATAGCTGGCAAGAGCCCAAGACCAGGCTTTTCAAATGTCCCTAAGTGTATCACAGCCTGTGTACAAGGAGAACGTGGGTTAGTGATGAACCAGCTCCCACGGTAGGCTCAGTGCGTTTTCAAGACCTGAAAAGTCTTCCATTTGAGTTCTGGGAGACTCAGGGAGGAATTTCCATTATCCACAAGATCAAATCTGGTCAGTCACACATAGTACTGGCTGCTCCCAGCAATCTCGGGTTGATGTCAGGGGAGCAGGAGTAATTGTGGGCACTGAGGATGCAGCTGTGGCATGCACACAGCATGTTGGGATGCCCCTGCCTAGCATTAGAGGATGACTAGATGAGTACTCATGCTGAGCCTAGAGCAAATGGCAAGTTAGTCTAAGAGACAGGATCATAGCAGGGCATGTCTGGGATTGAGAAAGTGACCTGAAGGCTGTACTTGGGCCATGCTGTCCTGTACCGATGCCTTGTCCATCTTGAGTCCATGGGATGCTCCCATTCTGGTCTCTTCCATGGGATCATGCAATTGTGCCTGTCTTGTTGTTGCTTGTAGCAAGTTTTGAATAATGCGTCCCTAGGAAAGGCCTTAGAAAATACTGGTCATCATTTTCAGAATGTGAGCCTTTTAAAAAAATTTTTTATTATTTTTGTAGTGTATGAATGTACTGTCTGCATGTAGGTTTGTGTACCCGTGTCATGAAATGCCGCAGAGGTCAGAGAGGGTCTCAGATTCCCCTGGAACTGGAGTTCTCCTGGAATTGGAGTTACAGATGGTTCTTAGCCTCCATGTGGGTGCTGGGGATTGAACCCGGGTCCTCTGCAAGAGCAGTCGGTGCTCTTAACGACTAGGCTATCTCTCTAGCCCCCAGAACGTGAGCCTTTTAAGAACATTCTAGAAAGGCCTCTGGCACTAATAGAATCCTGAAAGGCTTATTTACCCCAAAGTTTTACTAGAGACGAGCCAGTTGTGTGTTCACAGAGCACCTGGCAAGGGTACTTAAGCCTGAGAATGGCCAGACATGGTTGATATCTCTGTGTGGACTGCACCATTCAATTATGGTTTATTCCATTTAATTTTCTTGTCTTCTATATTTAATTTTCTTGACTTTGAAAGAGCATTTTACTCTTTAAAAAGCAGTAATGTCCAGCTGGGAACATAGCTCAGTAGCAGAGTACTTGTCTAGTGTACACGAGGTTCTGGTTTCAACCCCAGCACTGTGGCAGGAAAAAAAACAACACCCAAGCAATAATGTCCACTGATGAAAGCCCATCTTCTTCCTTGTTTTAAAGATAAGGAAGGCAGGGTGGGTGCTGGAGAGATGGCTCAGTTGTTAAGAGAACTGGCTGCTCTTTCAGAGAACCCAGGTTCAGTTCCTGGCACCCACATGGCAGCTAACAACCATCTGTAACTCCAGTCCAAGGGGATATGACACCCTCTCTGGTTCCACAGGCATTGCATGACACAGGTACATTTACACATATGCAGGCAAAGCATTCATATACATAAATCATTTTTATAATTTAAATAAAAGATGCCAGGTATGGTGGTGGACACCTTTGATCCCAGCACTCGGGAGGCAGAGGCAGGCAGATCTCTGTGAGTTCAAGTCCAGCCTGGTCTACACAGTGAGTTCCAGGACAGATGGGGCTGCAGGGAGACCCTGTCTTAAAAACAAACAAGGGGCTGGAGAGATGGCTCAGTGGTTAAAAGCACTGACTGCTCTCGCAGAGGACCCAGGTTCAATTCCTAGCACCCACAACCATCCATAACGCCAGTTCCAGGGGATCATATGCCTTCTTCTGACCTCTCCTCTGCGTGTGCACTTACACACCTGCAGACAATACACTCATATGCATAAAATAATGAAAATAATAATAATAAAATGTTTGTCAGGTGTGGCGGTGCATGCCTTTAATCCTAGCACTCGGGAGGCAGAGGCAGGCAGATCTTTGTGAGTTCAAGGCCAGCCTGGTCTACAGAGTGAATTCCAGGACAGCTGGGGCTACAGGGAGACCCTGTCTCAAAAAGGCCAATAATATGTTGTTGTTTTGTTGTTGTTGTTGTTGTTTTTTTTATGTGTCTGAGTGTACTGTCTGCATGTAGGTTGGTGCACCCGTGTCGTGCAATGCCGCAGAGGTCAGAAGAGGGCGTCGGATTCCCCTGGAACTGGAGTTAAAGATGGTTCTTAGCCGCCATGTGGGTGTTGGGAATTGAACCCAGGTCCTCTGCAAGAGCAGTTGGCACTCTTAATTGCTGAGCCATCTCTCCAGCCCCTCAGTATCTATCAAGTATGCTCAACTTTCTGAACCTTCACATCACCACTTCTCAGTGGGATTTGGTGAGGAGTGTACTCTATACCTGGTACTCAAAGAGACTACGGGGCATGTGCCTGTAACCCCAGCCCTTGGAAAGGAAAGGCACGAGAATTGCCGTAAGTTTAAGGCCAGCTTGGTCTGTACAATGTGTTCCAGGCCAGCCAGAGCTACATAATGAGACCCTGTCTCAAAAAAGAGAGCCAAGTGAGAGGGCTCAAGAAGCAAAGGAGCTTGCTGCCAAGCCTGACACCCCAAGTGCCACCCCTGGACCCACATGGTGGAAGGAGAGAACTGACACCCACAGATTGTTCTCTGGCCTCCACATGNATATATATATATATATATATATACCCAAAGTATATATACATGTATGTACACAAAATAAATAATTCTTTTAGAACAAATCTTACTGCCCTTTTAACCCACATAGAGATGCTTTAACAGGGGGTGCTAGGTGCTCCAGCAGCCACAAGGTGTCCAGTACCATGTAGAGCCCAGCTGGGCACAGACTTTAGGCTCAAAAAACAAAACAAAACAAAACAAAAAAACAATGAACTAATTTTTGGGTCATTTTTTTTGAGACAGGGTCAGGAACTCACCAGGTAGACCAGGCTGGCCTCAATCTCACAGAGATCTGCCTGTCTCTACTTCCTAAGTGTTGGGATTAAAGGTGTGGGCCACCATACCCGGCTGCCAATGAACTAATTGTGATCACTTCTCCCCAGCCCTGGCCTCCAAGGTGGTACAGGCTTAAAGCAAAGTTGTCAGAGGACTAAGGGGGCACAAGAAGGGTCTCAAGCACAGGGCATGAGGGCACCAGATGCTGCTCCCCCGTCAGACAGTACCCATTTCCCTAGGGCCCCAGCCAGTCCAACCTGCAGGCAGCAGGAAGTGAAGTACAAAACAAAGAGCAAGGTCAGCCTAGCCCCAACTTCCTGGGAGCCATAGGAATGTGGCCTCCTCCAGGGACTCCAGATTCTCCCACCCTTTGCCGGTGACAGCTGTGCTACCTGACCCTGGTGCAAAGTCACCCAGGTCAAGAGCCACACCTAAGCCTTGACCTCCCACCCTGCTCTTGGTGGGCTATGCTGGAGAACTCAGAGCCTATGAGGGTATCTGAGGAGCATACAGTGGCTTTGGGGACATTAGATGTGACACTGTCCAGGTATCTGTGGCAGCCATGGTGATTGGGTGACTCCTAGTCTCCCTGGAGTGACCTCCTCTCCCTCTCTGCCCTGCCCTGCCTAGAGGACCCCTGCAAGCAGTCTGGGAGCCCTGCAGGACCTAAGAGCTCCCCGCTGCAATCCTGCTTTCTCCTCCAGACTCAGCAGCGCCCAGTCAGAGCCTCTTCCCCTCTTCTCGACGTCACTCCTAAGCTGAGATGAACCTCATCTGGGTTTAGCCCTCATCAGGAACCTCCCTACAGCCCACAAAACCCAGCCCTGTATACCTGAATGACCTTGAAGACTATCAATTCCCAGCCAGAGGCTCTGGATGAAGGGACAGCCCTTCTGGGACTGAGACAGGAGCTCCCATCCAGTCCAGTCTCCTCCTGCTCCCCAGTGAAGATGGTTACCCCTTTCTACCAAGACTCTTCCCACCACACACCTGGGGTTAGAGCCACCCTGTGAGGGAGGTCATGTGGCTGCCAGCCCTCACTCTCACTCTGCCATTAGACACCTGGGTAGGAGTTCAAGGCAACACTCTGGGCCACAAAGGTGGCCTTAGCTATGCTGCCTGGGTACTTGAGTCTACAGGGTCCTGGAGCAAAATAATGAGGTAGAGGAAGGATACAACATTACAGCAGTTGCCTGGCACCTAGCACATTGTTCCCGTGAGGATGTTGATGAGGATCAGAATGTCACCATCCTAAGGCTAAATATCTAGGCCTTTTACCCTTCCTGTCCGCGTGCAGTGTCACTGCATCTAGGCTCAGGATACTATGTGAATGCTCAGTGCTTGCAAAACAAGGATGACAAGAACTGTCCAGGGAGCCTGGGAGCCAGGAACAAGGACCCAGAGCACAGACCTGCCTGAGCCCCACTTTTGGCAAGTCCAGGCCTTAAACAGCATCTGTAAGTATTTCCATCAGAGAGAAAGAAATTTTTATTCACACAAAAACTTGAACATGAATGTGCACAGTATCTTTATTGAGAAAGTCGAACAACAGAACTCAACCATGTCTGTGCTGTTACCCAGTCATGGTTGGCACCTGTGCTCCAGAGCCTGAACCCTGCCCAACAATTTTGAAATTTTCATCAAAGAAACAGAACCCAGTCTACCCCAGCCATCACCTCTGACCTTTCTCCAGACTCCCAGAAGACTGGAGCACAGGACAGAATCAGGGAACTGGGTGGAGGCTGAAGCACTGAGTGCTAGAAGAAGTCAAGATCAGCCAACCCATCATCTGCTGACTAGCCAGCAACCAGGCTCAGAAGGACTTCTGAATATAGCGGGTGATCCAGGGCAGGAAGGACTGTACCCGCGCATAGACCCCAGGGATGTCCCGCAGGGCACAGCCATAGCCCCAGCTGACCACTCCCACCAGGGTCCAGGAGCCTTCTACCCTGCAGACGAGGGGGCCACCTGAGTCTCCCTATGGGTGGAAGAAACATTGATGGTTATTGGCCTGGAAATGAGATTGGGGATGGGGATGGGGAGTGGGAAGGGGAGGGAAAGGAGGAAAGGAAGGGAAGGGGAAGGGAGGAGAGGGGAGAGGAGGGGAGGGGAGGGGAGGGGAGGGGAAGGTGGATGGGACTCACATAGCAGGAGTCTCGGCCCTCGCTGCCTGCACACAGCATGTCCTCTCGGATCAGCCTCCTGCCCTGGTGGTGCCTGGAGGCATTCTGGTAGAGCTCTTCGCAGAGGGCATTATCTACTATGGGGACCCGTACCTGCTGCAGACGGTAAGGTGGCGGCAGCAATCCTAGAAAGTAGAAGAGGTGGGCCAGTGGTACCTAGATTCCACCTGTCCCACAACCCTACTACTCATCCTAGGGGCAGAGGTGGGGCCTATCTCCAGTATAGCTCGATCCCTGCCCAAGTCCAGCCCCATCTCTGAGCCTCAGCATGTTCCTTCTGGAAGAATGTGTGACGGGTGCCAGTCTGCAGGGCCCATGTCCATCTGTAATTCCCAGGACTCTACACATGGATTCTGTCTGCCTGCCTGACTATCAAGGACCAAACAAACTGTTGTTTTCTGGTATTTTTCTCCAAATAGTTTAGGTTGGAAAAATAAGAAGCAGAATTTCTCTCTCAGAGTCTTGGGTTCTGGGCCCAGCTACCATTGGCCTCTGGATATCTAGAGGGGTTGATAGATGTAGCCAGAGCAGAGCCATCCCATGTTCGCAGCAGCTCCCTCTTTCCTCACTGGAACCTGCTCCCCAGGACCTCAGCAACCACCAAGAATCTTTAGAGGCCCACGTCTTCCATGATACGTACTATACATATTCACCGTGCCCCAGCCAGTCACCCAACACCGGCTCTTAGAGTTGAGCTGAAGAGACCTGGAGGACAGCTTAACATGCTTGACATTAGCTGAGTATCGCACAGGTTTCGCCAGCTGGAACAGAGCCACATCTGAACCCAGACCAGCACTGACGTAGTTAGGGTGGATAATAACCCGGATCGGCCTCAGCAGCTTCTTGCCCCCATAGAGGTACACATCCCCAGCATGGATCCGAAAGGCTGATGGGTCAGCATCCCTCCTGGGGTCAGAAAGAAGCCATGACAGTGGATCTAGGCACCATGGGGAAATTCTCCACTGTCTCTAGACCCCAGGTCTTGGCCCTGCCTTTCTGAGTCACCCCACATCCCACCCAGGGCTGGATGCCAGACGAGGAACTCACTGGTGAATGCAGTGGGCAGCAGTCAGCACCCACTGGGGGTGGATGATGGAGCCCCCACAGATGTGGATCCAGGAGTCTGAGTAGTAGCTGTAGATCCTCAGGCTGACCTGCCATGGCCACCTCCCCTGGGGAGCACTGTGACCCCCCACAATGCCCACCAGCACATCCTCAGAGACAGGTGCTGCAAGAAATAGGTAGAGGGACAGAGGGGCCAGTGCTCAGCCTGCCACCTATCCTCAGGCAGAGCAGGCCACACACATGCCCCCAGGTTCGTGGGGACAGGGTTCTTGGAGCCTCTGTGGAAGGGAGGGGTGGCATGGGGCGAGTACTCACCTGGGGTCTCAGCAGTGGAGCACCCCACAAACAAGAGGGTCAGACACAGCAGGCTCAACATCTGTAGAGAGAGGCATGGAGCAGATGTAGAGGGGGCTGAGCTAGCCAAGGTTGGGATGGAGAGGGCTAGACCCTCTTCACGGGTCTGGGAGAATCCAGAAGCATGGAGGGGCCTGGGTTAGGATGCAGAGGAGCAGAGCCTGGAGCCCGCTGGGGGCATCTGGGTGGGAGAGGATGGCATGCTTACCATGCCAGGTCTCCACAGCTCCCTCCTTCCTGGGCTTCTCAGCCACTTTATCCTCCAAGCCCAGGAAGTGGGCAGGAGACTTGGCCAGGTCTTTGCTTGGAGGAGGGGCTGGGAGGAAGTGGCATTTGGCCTGTGACAGGGACGTTGGTGGGACTAGGTGGTTCTCTGGTCCAGGTACCCAGAGTACCAGTTATAAGGATGCCATTATCTGCTTGAAATAACATCATGGGAAATGTTGGGGAGAGGAGGGCTGCAGCCCATGTTTACCCCATCTCACAAAAAGTGGGGCCTGGCAGATCCCCTGTCCAGCTGTACAGGTGACACTCAGACCCAGGTAGACCAGCTCTCCCATGCCAGGTGTACTTAGCCATGCTTTGGGAAACCTTCTCACAGCTTTGCTCTGAGCTAAACTGTTTAGAACCAAGGCCCCAAATACATTTCATGAGGGTCAGGTGTGGCACCACATGCCTTTAATCAATGCCAGCACTCAGCAGGCAAAGATAGCCAGAGCTCTATGAGTTTGAGGTCTGTCTGCTCTACATAGCAAGTTCCAAGCCAGCCAGAGCTACATAGTGAGACCCTGTCTCACCCCATCTCCAACTCCCCCCCAAACCCAAACATGCTGAATGGAGACTTCCCTGTGTTGTTAAAGACCTGTCTGCCATAGACAGCCTACAGGCAAGAGCTTATGGCATCAAACCCCAGGCCCAGTCCTCATAGCACCTGTGGGAGGCTTAGGCCCATGGAGCCCAGAGCTCACCAACAATTCCCACGCCCCGGATTCCTGGGCACAGTGACAAAGCCTGATGCTTTCCCTCCCCAAATCTGAGCATCAGATGCCCTGAAGGTGCCCTGAATGCTGGCTGAACTCTTCCCACTATTTGTAGCCAGTATAAACTTTTGGGGGGGTCTTTTGGAGACAGGGTCTCCCTGTAGCCCCAACTGACCTGTAACTCACTATGTAGACCAGGCTGGCCTTGCACTCACAGAGATCCTCCCGCCTCAGCCTCTTTATCCTTTAACCCCAGGAAGTGGGCAAGGGGCTTGGCCAGGCCTCTGGTTATAGGAGGGCTGGGAGGAAATACCATTTGACCTCAGGCAGAAATGAGAGGGAGCTGGTGACCTGTGCTCGGGGTTAAGTTCCTTCCCCACTAGGGTCATTGTCACATGGGTGTCACCATCTGCTTCCAGTAGCATCACCAGGAAGTTTAGGAAAAGGACGGCCGTGGCTCAGAAGTACCAGCCATCCCTGGCACAGCCTGTATCTTGTCAATGGGGCAGTCCTCTCTCCATAGCATCAAGTTAACTCTCAGACCCATGTGGACCAACTCTCCAATCTGGGAGCACAAAGCCACACTGACCATGATGTCGCAGGGCACTTCTGCCCTCCTGCCCCTCTGTGGGCAGTATCCCGCACTCCACAGTTCAGCTTACAGAAACTGTTCTCAGGGCATTCTGCATCCATGCCTGTACCCATGCTATCTGGGGGATGGTGACGTGTCTGCAGCCAATCCGAAGGCTGGAAAATACCTTCCCTTATTGCATATGTGAGCAGCTGAGGACTGAGAGCCCGGTGCTGGCCAGGGACATACATGACCTGGGCCATGGCTGCAGTAACTAAGTCTACTGTCAAATCCAGGAGTGGATCTGGCTTGGAGTCCACAGTTGGCCTAGCCAAGCCCTCCTGATCAGGTCCATACAGACAGCTCTTTTCCTTACAGCCTTTTGCTTGCTTGGGGTATTTGGGTAGGTACAGAGCCCTTCAGGGTTCCCAGGGACCTCTGCACTCAAGAACAGTCCTTACACTGTCCTCACTCCAGGTCATTCTCTACAGTGTAATTCGTCCCTCTGGGGTTGAAAGGACACTTAGCTGGCTGGGACCTCCAAATAGGCAATTGCCTGGGCGTGGCAATAGGAGGCTGAGCCTGCATCCTTCAGACCTTCCAGGGAAACACCACAGCTCAGAAAGTGACTTGAGGGCTGCTTGATGGAAACTGTATCTGGCCAGTCTGTAGCCACTGTGGGCCATAATTCCTTATCTGGGTGAGATCACCTGAGGCCCCTCTCTAGTGGTCCTTGCTGTCACCATTGGGCAATGGGCCTGGGGACAGATTACCGTGCACCTGATTGTGGCAGGGTCAGGACACCATAAGCACATCCAGAGATAGCATCAGAGAGAACCAAGGTGTGGCCAAACGGTTTAAGGGGCATCTGTCAGCAAGGAGGCCACAGCCTGGCCAATGGCAGGCTCGTGTCCAGGTTCTGGGTATAGGGATGCCGTTAGGTGAAGGATGTGGCTACCCAAGGCTGGTGTTGCAAGAAAGAGGTGTTGGGCAGAGGTTGAGACAGAGACCAGTACTGGGGTACTAGTGTCCCAGAGCAAAGGGCATGCCTGGAAGTAGTGGAGGAGCAAGATCATGTCTTTCCTGTGTGACCCACTGTAGCCCCAGCTCTGGGACTGGGAATAAACATAGCACTGGGCACAGTGATTTAGAAAAATCTGAACTATCAAACTAGTCATAGAGCCTCTCATCTATAATCTCAGCACGCAGGAGGCTGAGGCAACAGGGCTGCCATGAGTTCCAGAGTAGCCTGGGCTAAGAACTGAGACCTTATCTCAAAAAAAAACAAAAACGAATAAGTCTTCCGTGGGAGTTTCTGTACCCTGGAAGGAATCTCGACTGTGTGGGAGCCCCATCCCTCAGGTCCCTATTGTGTCCTTCGTGTCAGCCACTGTCTTCGCCTCCGAGGGGTTTCCTTTACTATCAACCACTGCAGTTCCTGGCTGGGATAGGGTTCCCCAGGAGCACTTTGATGAAGACTTGAAGCTGCTGCCTAACATAAGCATCTAATTCTGTGAGGAGCATAAAACCCACTGTAATGTGTCTTACAACCCAGAAAACTGTTTTATTCCAATAGGAAAGCAGGTTACTATTATGAAAATGATGTACAAGACCCACACTATAGAAAGCATGTATACAATGAAACTCTCCACATCCCCTACCCATCTGCCAACATCACCCCATCAATTCCCACACCTGTGGTGCCCAGAGGACGGATGGCCTTTAGTGAACAGTGCTGCCCCCACTGTCCAATGTAGAGAATTCCCTGACTCTGCCATGAATTCGTTCCTCTATGTTTGTGGTTTGGATTTGGTGGTGTTTCCCCCTCCAAGACAGGGTCTCCCTATGTAGTCCTGGCATGCCTGGAACTTGCTATGTATGCTATGTAGACCAGATTGGCCTTGAACTCAGAGGTCCATTTGCCTCTGCCTCCTGAATGCAGGGATTAAAGACATGTGCTACCATCTGTGGCCCAGGTCTTTTTTTTTTGGGGGGGGGTTGTTCATTTGTTTTTGTTTTAGTCAAAATCTCTATATAACGTCAATGTGATCTGAAAACAACTGTGCTCTTACATTGTGAATCCCTTAAAATATAATTTAAAAAAATCTCTATATAGCCCAGGCTAGGAATTCACCTGCCTTAGCATCTCAAGTGCTAGAGTCACAAGGATGCACCACAAAACCTACTTTGTTTATATTTGTCATGTAGACCAGGCTAGCTTTGATCTCTTCCTCCAGAGGGCTGGGATTAAAGTTGTACTCAATCATGCCTGGCATTGCTTTGTCTATGTTTTAGAATCAATTGGTCCCTCTATGGACAGCCTTAACTGTGACTGAATTGGGTTGGATTTCTGCACTAATGGGGAGAATGGGCATCCTGCCAACATTGCCTCTTTGCAGCTATGTCTTTGTGTTTCTGGTCTACACAATGTCCACTACTTTTATCCCTAAGTTTCTGACAATTTTGCGGCTATGGTGAATGTCATCTTTTTATGTGGACCAATGGAGCTTTTTGTTGTTGTTGTTGATGGTGATGATGTTATTTATTTGGTCTTTTCGAGACAGGGTCTCCCTGTAGCCCCAGTTGTCCTGGAACTCACTCCGTAGACCAGGCTGGCCTTGAACTCACAAAGATCCGCCTGCCTCTGCCTCCTGAGTGCTAGGATTAAAGGCATGTGCCACCACACCTGGCTTGTTGTCATTTTTGAGACAGGCTCTCTGCAGCCCAGGATACTTGGAATTTAATATATACCCTAGACTGGCCTTGAATTCACAGCAACATTCCTGTTTTAGCCTCTTCAGTGTTGGGATTATAGGTGTAAGCCACCACACCTGACTTCACTGGGGAATTTTTCTATCCCCAAACTGATGATGATTTAACTCATCAATATTTCTGGTGGGCCAGACTCCCAACCTCCAGAAGGTCTTGACCATTCCTAGCCCTGGTCTTCTGAAAACAAGACTCTGTGCCATACTATTCACTTAAATCTACCAAACTGCTACAATTGTTTCACTCCCACCCACACATGAAGAAAAACAAGGACCAACAGTTGAGGTTTCCCAGTAGATAAGACAAAGACTATAGAGACATTTCAGTGCAGGGTCTGTAAGGGCAGAAGGGTCTTTTGCCTTAAGTCAGTGGACAAATATATTTGCTGACAACAAACGTTGTTTATGAGTTTGAATGAGGCAAAACAATGTTCCTTTACAAATATGGAATAAGCACAATTGTTGATAACATGTTAAGGAGATTCAGCCCTGAGGTCAGAGCATAACTTCAGCAGCAAGAATGTAATATCACAGGTGCTCAGGTGTTTTGTTGTTTTGTTTTGTTGTTATTGTTATTGTTTGCTTGCTTGAAAAGGGGTCTCCCTGTAGCTCTAGCTGGCCTGGAACTCTATGTAGACCAGGCTGGCTTCCAGCTCACAGAGATCTGCCTGCCTTTGCCACCCAAGTGCTGTGATTAAAGGTGTGTACCACTAGGCCCAGCTTTTTTTTTTTTTCCTTTTCTTTCAAAGCAGTGGTGCCCATCTAAACTTGGAAAACAGTTTTATTCTTTGACTCATAACCAAGACATCCTTTTGTCCTGAAAGCAACCTAGTTCCTTCATCTTCAAATAAAATACTTAAAAAGAAAACATGACTGGGGATGTAGCTCAGTTGGTACTGCTTGCTTCGGATGCATGAAGCCCTGGGATCCATCCCTAGACTGTATGAACTGGGCATGGTGAGTTTTCCTGCTTTGTTTTGTTTGTGGTACCAGGGCATGGTAAGTCTGTAATCTCAGCACTGTGGAGGTGGACGCAAATAAAAATAAACAAATAAAAATTTTCAAAACAAAAACAAAAAAATTAAAAGAAAAAAAGGTAACGGGGTCAGGAAAGATAGCTCAATGGTTAAGAGCACTGGCTGCTCTTGCAGAGGACCCAGGTTCGATTCCCAGCACCCACATGGCAGCTAACAACTGTCTGTAACTCCAGTTCCAGAGGATCTGACACCCTCTTCTGACCTCTGAGGGCTTTACATAACAGGGGTGCACCTCCCTACATGCAGGCATTATACTCATACATATAAAATTTCAAATTAAAATAATAAATAAAATATTTTAAAGGGTGCTGGATTTTTTTTTGTTTGTTTGTTTGTTTTACAGTTCTGGGAACTGAGTTCAGAGTCTCTTTGTGCTAAGCAAGTGCTTGCAACTCAACTAAATCGTCAGCCCTAGAACGTTTATGTTGTTATGGTACTTTTGTTTTTTGAGAGAAGATCTCAGTTAGCCCAAGGTGGCCTTGAATTCTTTATGTAGCTGAAGATGGCCTGAAGTCCTCGTCCTCCTGCCTCCTCTCAAGTGGTGGGGTCACAGGTGTGCACCACCATGCATTCCTCTTTTATTACATATACCATAACCCTCTCTCAATTCATGTAACTGAGTAACAGCACACACATACATAGATTCACACAAGCTTCCATAAACAGCCACACACATGTGCACATGTATACACAAAGACACACATGTGCATATGCACACACAACAGAAGACAGCATGTGAAATCCATTCCTGCAGGGAGAGTAGTTCTGGGACTGACATAATGGCTGGGTGTGCATCTCTATAGAGAATGGCGAGGCTCCACAGTCCTTCCTCCAGCCCTGCTCCCAGAGCCATATGAGGGCACCCGACTCTCATGAGCACCTGTGCTGGAAATGGGGAGTAGGTAGATCCTGGGGTGTCTAACAGAGTAGAAAATGGGATGTTGATAGGGGCTCCCCAAACCTTTACCACCTGGGATCTGGCTAAAGGTAGTTTGGACTCAGGGGAGTATGCTAACGTCAGGGTAACCAGAAAAAGGCTTAGATATCCTCCTGGACCCATATCCAATATGAGAAGGTGGGGCAAAGCAGTGGTGAGCCTTGACTGTCACTGTCATGGGGTCCTCTGTGTCAGGCCTGAGATGACAAGTCCATAGCCAGCAACACGGGCTAGGCCTCCACAAGCTGCTCCTGGCCCTCACCCAGGACCTCAGGCCCACTGGAACCCTCTGCTGTGACCTGTGTGAACTCCGAGAATATTTTCAAGCTGCTGGTCAGCAAGGTGCCCTCCTGGCAGCACCCCTGGGTCCACTGCCAGCTGCAGTGTTACAAAGGGACCTGTTGGATAGCTGAGTTAGGCTGTCTCAGCCTGCCTCACAGACTGAGTGTCTGCCTCTGGTCCTCACCTATCCAGAGCCCAGACAAAAAGACAAAAACAAAACAAAACATATAAAAAACAGTTTTTAGTCCACGCTCTTAACCGCTGAGCCATCTTTCTAGCTCCAAAAATGAAGATATTCTAAAGAGACACTGTCTCTCTCTTCTGCTATCAGACTATTAAAACAGTGGACCCCCAAAATTGGAATACCCCCAGGAATCTCATACTGGGAGAAGGGAAAGCCTAAAGCCTGGGGCAGCCTGAGGGGAAACCCCCTCCTGAAAACAGCAGCAGCAAAGATTTGCAGCTTATCAGATCATCTTATGGAGAGGCAGTGATGATCCATGATGGGCGGGACCACACCTCGACTGGGAACTATCTAGATATGCATAACTCTGGCCCTCTACTTAAACCTCAACCTCATTTCAGGACCCCAATGATGCACTTGAAGTATTGCTGAAACTCTTTGTTCTCCTTCCTAACATGACCAAATTAAATAAATCTCCTTTTATTCTGCTTTGCACTATTAAATTGGCTGATTTTGTATTATTTTTTTAATTAATTAACTTTCATGTGTATGAGTGTTTTGCCTGCATGTACAGTAAGTGCATCCACGTCATGCATTCCCCTTGTCTTGCAAGGCCAGAAGAGGGCATCAGACATGCTGGAACTGGAGTTAAGGATGGTTGTTAACTGCCATGTGAGTGCTGGGAACTGAACCCAGGTCCTCTGCAAGAGCAGCCAGTGCTCTTAACTGCTGAGCCATCTCTCTAGCCCCCCTATTTTATTTTCCAGCCCCCCCATTTTAGTTTTTGAAACAAGGTCTCACAATGTAGCTCTAGCCGGCCTGTGTCGCTCTCCTCGTCGCTCTGTTCCCGGCCGGTGGGGAAAAAGGAGAGGACACACTCTTGTTCTTCCAGACGCAGTTTATTCAGGCAACTCTTACATCAACTCTCTCTCTCCCCTTCCCGTGTCCCCTACTAATAATCTCTTCCCTCAACCCCGCCTCCTGCTAGGGTACGAGCACCGTGGCGGTCTCTCATTGGTCTGTAAGCGGTATGCACAATATACGGAAGTCAGCGGACATGCTAATGAGGGCTCAGGTTCGGCGTTCTCTTGTTGGCTGGGGAATGAGCTGGGCAGTCAGGCGACAATCAGGCGATAAGACCTGGCCAGGGTCCAAAGCGCCATTTTGGCCAATGCCCGCTCTCCACAGGCCTGGAACTCACTACTTAGACAAGGCTGACCTTGAACTCACAGAGACTTGCCTGACTCTAATCCCAAAACAGGGATTAAAGGCAAGCACCATGCCCAGCCCTTAATTTGGCTGTTTCAGTTGATTTATGGAGGACTGGTGGCTGAACTTGGCTTGTTGGGGCACAGGCTGGGACTGTAAGTCTAGTAACAATCAGAGGAGGACTGAATCCCTCCCCGATCTTTCACTCCCAGTGTCTCCAGTTCTCTGCCTACACAGGCCCCACTAGCCCTATCCCAGGTATGGGAGCCTCACAGGGAGGGGACAACAGAAGCTTCTCAAGAAGAGCTCATCACCCCATGTCACTCATGAGTGACAAGCAAGAAAGGACTCAACTAATGCCAACTCTGTTAGCAAACTGGCACACCTACCCTCAGGCTTCGAAGCTGGCTATAGCCTTGCTGTGCGTGCAAAAAAAAGATAGACTCTAGGGCTGGAGAGATGGCCTAGCATTTAAGAGCGCCGACTGCTCTTGCAGAGGACCTGGGTTTGATCCCCAGCACCCACATGGTGGCTTAGAACCGTCTTTAACTCCAGTTCCAGAGGAATCCGAGACACCCTCTTCTGACCTCCACGGCATTGCATGACACGGGTGCAGACAGTACATTCATACACATAAAAAAGATTTTTTTAAAGCACACAAAATTAAAAAAAAAAAAGACTCTGAGCCTCTAACCAAGGCCACCTAGGGTTCTAAACCATCTCCACAGCAGCCTACCACACCTGACCCAAAACTCACTCCAGGTTAGTGCAAACAACCACATTGTCAGCTCAATATGACGTACCAGGGTCACTTAACCAAGCACTGAGAGAGGCAATAGTCAGCTAATAGCACGTCCCCTGCCCAACATGTGATCTGCCCACCATCACTGCCAACCTAGATAGGGAATGGTTCCCCTCTGCTCTGGGCCTGGGCTATGAACTGCTGTAGACACACAACTGCTTATCTCTGACACCTGAGGACTTGCCTAGAGCATCATAAGTACTTGAATAGGTTGGGGGGGGGCTGCTGAGGAAGACCTTTCTGGATGCCTTCCCACCTTGAGGTACCAGCAGGGCAGCCAGGAGGCCTTAAGACCAACCACAGGGGGTTACAGCAGATAGTAAGTGGAACAGGCCATCCTGGGCTAGAAACATGGGTGATGGGAGATGCTAGGTCTTCATTGCATCTGCTGCTCAGCTGAGGGAAGTGTCAGACTGTGCGACCCATGTAGCTGGGCAAGATTAAGGGTAGTAATGCCCTGATATCTGCAGCAGAGCTCAGTGTAACTTCTTCAGCCCTAGTTTAGGACACTGAGTCCCATTTGTCCAGCACCTCTGATTGCCTGTCATCTCCTCACCAAGGGGATGGTTGGGTGAGTGCTCAGAGCACTGTATAAGGAGCATCCAGCACCAACAAGGGTGGCTCCTGCTGGTCATATTCTTTGGGAGTTCCTTGGGCTGACTTGCAAGGGTCTCCTCCCTGGAGGCTATCATGAGTCCATACACTCAACCTCTGTGCTAGGATCCAGTGCCAAGGAGGCCCTGCCCAAAATGAGATGGGCTATACTGAATGGGAGCCAGCATGTTACCCTGCCTAAAGTCAGTAGAGACCTGGGGTTAGGAAATGGGTCCCAGGCCAGTGAGAACATCAAGGGGCAGCAGCAGTCATGGACAGGCATGGACACAGGCTCCCCTAGGCAAAGGAGGGTCCGAATCACGAGTGGAGGTAGAGCCTGGCACCCAGCACTGGAACGACTGCATTTTCTACACGTAACATCCAACAACCAACACTGCCTGGATGGAGGACTTCCTAGACTCCTGGGCAGTCATCCCAGGGCCCAAGCATCGACAACCTATGAGATCTGAGGGGTTTCTGTGGATCAGATTATAAGGGTTTTCCCAGACCAAGAGAACTAAGTGCATTGCCCCATAGGGTTTCAGGAATCTGAGAACAGTTCCCTGCTAGGCTCTGACCAAGGAGGTGATAGGGACTCCCCACAGAGTCCCTGCCTCCTCCTGTGATTGTCTCTGATGGATGCTGGCTCAGGCAGTGAGTGCTGTACCTACCTCAAGGCATGGCCAGTGTCCCTAAACACCAAGTCTTTCTATTGGCTGAGCCAGGTCATGTGACTCTGGCCAAACTTGAAAGCGCAGTCAGGATCCCCAAAGGGCCGTTCTGCAAACTCAGCAAGTGCCCAGTATGACCAACTATATCTCCAACTCCTCAGAGCCCACTGTACACTATCCAGGTGCCCCCCCAACTGTTTGTAGACACAGGTGTTCAACAGCTGTTCTAGAAAGCTGTTCTACAGCTTCAAATAAACCTGAGAAATGGGAACTCAGGACTTTTTCAAAAACAGTGTTTATTTGGGGCCAGTAAGATGGTTCATCAGGTAAAGATGCTGGCTGTCAAGCCGGAGGACCTGAGTTTAGTTCCTGGATCCCTCATGGTGGAAAAAGATCACCATTTTCAGGAAGCTTTTCTCTGCCCATTATTGTTTGTGCTATACGAACACACATGCACATATGCACAGACAAAAATAATGGTAATAGGGCTGGAGAGATGGCCTAGTGGTTAAGAGCGCCGACCGCTCTTGCAGAGGACCCGGGTTCGATCCCCAGCACCCACATGGTGGCCGAGAACCGTCTGAAACTCCAATTCAAGAAGAGCTCCAGTTCCAGAGGAATCCGACACCCTCTTCTGACCTCCGCGGCATTGCACGACACGGGTGCGTGGACCTGCATGCAGACAGTACATTGATACACATACAGAAATAAATAAAAATTAAAAAAAAATAGTGGTAATAATAAACAAATGCAAAAAAGTTATTTACTTTTTAGCAGCTTTATTGAGATGTGATTTACATACTATAAACTCACCCACTTAAAGAGTCCTGCAATGCCTTTAATCCCAGCAATCGGAAGGCTGAGGCAGGAGAATTGCCTAGAGTTCAAGGTTAACCTGAACTACAGAATAAAACCCTGTTACAAAAAAAAGATTAAGCCAGGCATGGTGTGCATGCATTTAATCACAACACTTGGGAGGCAGAAGCAGGCAGATCTTTGTGAGTTCAAGGCTAGCCTGGTCTACCTAATGAGTTCCAGGCTAGCTGGGGCTACAGCGAGACTCTGTCTCAAAAACATCAAAAAACAATTTTTTTAAACTGTAGTTCCATAGATTTCAGCCAGTTCCCAGGGCCTCAGCCAGCCCCACACTCAATTTTAGAGCATTTTCCTCACCCTGAGAAAACATTGTGCCTTTTAGCCCTCATTCCTACCCTGGCCCCCTCCCCAGCCCTTGGTGACCACCAATCGCTTTCTGTCTGTGGATTTCCTTCTTGTTGGAGTACAGACTACATGGTTCTTGGTGACCAGCTTCATTCACCTGCCCCAAACCGTATCTCAGAGACTGCATTTCAGGGCCGAAGGGTAAGTTACCTGCTGCCTGGCAGTTCAGGCCCGGGGCTTACTCCACCCTAGCACCATGGAGGAGGTTACTTACACAAACTGGGGCTTTCTATCTGGTGGTCTGGAGCTAGAAGTCTGGGGCTAGGTGCCCATGGGCTGGTTTGGGAAAGAACCTGCCTTATGGAACCCAGGCTGTGCTCCCCCCCCACCCCCAACCCCCATGTCCTCAGGTGTTGGATAGACAACCGAGCTCTCTGGGATCACTGTTACAATTGCTTGCAGGAAAAACCTGGTTGCTAGTCTAGCTGAATGGGAAATCTCCAGGTTTAGCCAGAGATCCTGTCTGAGGAAATAGAGAGTAATTAAGGAAAATCCCTGGGGCCTAAACAGGGATGTGAGAGCAACCTGGAGGATCATCAATGGAGGAGTCTGACCTTGGATGGACCCCATGGAGTAGCGTGGACTGCCCCAGTGACTCTGACCCCACCTGTTTACAGCACTGCAGCCTCAACAACACCAGCAGGGGCATCCACTACCAGCTCAGCCCCTACTCAACACCAGCAGGGGCATCCACTACCAGCTCAGCCCCTACTCAACACCAGCAGGGGCATCCACTACCAACTCAGCCCCTACTCAACAACACCAGCAAGGGCATCCACTACCAGCTCGGCCCCTACTCAATATTCAGCTCTGGATTCAAAGTTCAAGCAGAGTGCTAGATGTGGTGGTGCATGCAGAGGCAGAGGCAGGCAGATCTGTGAGACCTTGGCCAGCCTGGTCTACATAGCAAGTTCTAGATCAGCTGTAGCTACAGGGAGACCCAATATTAAAAATAAATAAGTGCCGGGCGTGGTGGCGCACACCTTTAATCCTAGCACTTGGGAGGCAGAAGCAGGCGGATCTTTGTGAGTTCAAGGCCAGCCTGGTCTACAGAGCAAGTTCCAGGACAGCTGGAGCTACAGGGAGACCCTGTCTCTAAAAGACAAATAAATAAATAGTAATAATAAATAAATAAAAAATGAAGTTCAAACAAACATCAGTTAGACAACCTACCATTTAATGAGAAACAGGGTGAGGACAGGTTCTGGGCCTACTTCTGAGAGACACAGCTTCAGCCCCTTCACTTAGAGTTAAGGGATACCAGAAACTCCGGGCCAAGAGGGTAAAGGACTCACTGCTGTGGCGTGGGGACATTTAGAAGGACAAGGCTGACCTAGGGGAAGGAGTGAGGAAGACTGCAGGGGGAGGTGAGCTCTCCTTCGTCGTGTGAACCCCAGTTGGCCCCATCGAGGGCTGAGGGAACATGGGAACATAGCGACGAATCCAGGACCCGTAGCTGCTCACACGAGTGTACACCCTGGGGAAATCCGGAAGTTCGCAGTCTCTGCTCCAGCTGACCACACCCATCTGGACCCACGAGCAGTTCTGCCTGCAGACCAAGGGGCTCCCAGAGTCACCCTGTGGGGAGAAGCAGGAATCAGTTCTCCACTTGTGCATCCCATGGCATGGGAGAGGGTGAGTCCCAGTATCCTAGGCCAGAGGGAGACAGAAGAGAGAAGGCAGGTCAGGCTGCTACCTGGCAGGCATCCGAGCCGGCACATAGCATGTCACCCTGGATGATCTTAGTGTTTCTGTCCAAAGAGGAGTTTCTGTAGTACTTCTGGTTACAGTCTGGGTTCCACAAGATAGGGACTGTCACTGCCCGAAGGTAGTAGGCTGGGGGAAGGGGGGCTGTGGAAAGAAGCCAGTGAAAATCAAAGATGGGGACTTCTGCCTCTTCCTGCTAGTGTGGACAATGGATATGAGGTCTCCACAATACCCACTGTGTTCCTTGATGACACCCCAGCCAGTCACCCAGCAGGTATCCTTCGGGGTGACCGTCTGGAAGGTAGTCGGGAGGGAGACTGGATAGACATCCTCAGATAGCTTCACAGGGGCTTCCAGTTCCAGCAGAGCAATGTCCCCACCCCCCAAGGCAGACAGGCCCTCCTTGTACTTGGGGTGGCGGATGATCCTAACCACCTTTGTCAGGCGGTCATTTTTGTAGAGCCTCGGCTGCCAGGGCTGGACTCTGAAGCCACAAGCTTCCATCTCTCTCCTGAAGGACAAGACGAGACCATGAGTTCCTCAGGGAGGCTGAAGGGTGAAGAGACCAAGTTCAGAACAAGCCAAGGGACCAGCAAGTTCTGCCTCCCACAGGGGACCGGGTCCACTGAGTACCACCCTCCTCCCAGTGCCCACCTGCCACCAGCCAAGGAGACGGGTGAACCCCACTCACTGCACGCAGTGGGCAGCAGTCAACACCCACTGAGGGTGGATGAGGGAGCCCCCACAGACATGCTCCCACAGGTTACGCTTCATGTTGTAGAACCTCAGGCTGACCTGCCATGGGAACTGCGTGCCTGAGACGGGGCAGCCTCCGACATTGCCCACCGACTCTGGTCCTGAGCCAAGGTCTGGGGAAGCAGATAGAGGGACCTTCTGGGCACCAGGAGGAGGTTCCCAGGACTTGGGATCCAGTGGGATTCCTGGCACATACTCCAGGGATAGCTTCATGAGTACTGCAGGCAGGGACAGGGATTTGAGGTAGAGATTAAAGCCTGTGGCAGCACGAGGCCTCAGAAGTAGGAGACTTACCAGGAGTCAGAGGCATCGAGGCCCCCAGACAAGGAAGGATGAGGAACAGCAGCCACAGCATCCTGGGAGTCTGGGAACACAGAGGTCTTGGGCCCTAGACACCAGCTTTTGGGACCAAGAAGCTCTGATGGCAGGGAGCAGCTGTGCTCTGCTCTCTGTCCTCCCTTGGGGTCCCTCTGGGCCCTATGTATCCTTGTTCCACAGGATGTGGGTGCAGGTTGCAACAGCTGCACTCCAGAGCTGCTTGTTGTGACCACACATTGTCTTTCATTGGGGCTGGTGTACAGTGACAATCAGTATAAGTTCACTGTCTCCCAGGCAGGCAGAACAGACCATGAGAATACGCAAAGCTTAAGTGCGTGCTTGGTAACTGAAGAGCACAAGCTGCAGACTGGACATTTGGAAGGCGATAAATGCAATGGAGAGGCCAGTCCCAGGGGTTGGGTTCCCCCGAGACCAGCGCCCAAGGCTCAGCAGCAATGACCCTGATGAGGTTCCCTTCTGTCCTTGTCTATAGCATTGCCTCTCCACCCACGGGAGCTGATGACACCACAGGAATGTGGGCTGGGGTCTCAGGAGGGCCGTGGGATTGTTTTGACAAACATGAGGGTGTCATGTCTCCAAGCACCTGCAGAATTGTTAGGCCAGAGTGGAGAGTGGGTCCTGGGGAAATGTAGCCACTCCCTGTAGTGAGCTGCATATGGAAGCATGAAAGAAAGAGAAAGACCAAATTGTCAATGTCACCTTCCTTCTGGGGGCTCCCTGGGAAGGCCTGAAGGTCCACATGTCAGCTTCCCACTCCCACAAAATGCTGAATACTTCTGACTTCCTGTGTCCCCAGCTTCCTACACTTGGGTTCTTGCCAGGGACTGAACCAGCTCATTAGTGGCATCCACACCTGAAAATGTATTCCCTCAGTCCCTGAGCTAGAGATGGATGCGTGAACAAGACTGAACTCCTGAGGTTATAAGTTGGCAGACGCCATCTTCTCCCAGTGTCCTTACACCGATATCCCACTGCATGTCTGGAGCCCAGTCAGTCTGGGTCTACCCTAATGGCTCCACTTTCCCATGATCACCAAATGGGAGAATCTATGTTTAAAGTCACGTTATGATGTCTTGCGATAATACAGTGTAAATTTAACCCACAATAGGTTCCTGCTCTTTACTGAACCCAGAGACTCCTCACCTACTAGGGTATCAGGAGACCTACTGTTCTTTGTTCCTGGGTTTTATCTCTCACACCAACCCCCTCCAATATTTAGCAAAACATCCTCTAAGTCCCAGATGTTTCTAGATATATCTTCGGGCCTTCGTTGATCAGTATAGAAAGGGCTGCAGGATCAGAGGAAACAAGGAAAATTCTATGGCTCTCCTCTAAGAACCCATCTACTGCCTGTATCTCCGCAGATATGTCTTTGCTTTAGAAAGGCTTTGGGGTCTGAGGGCCTTGACAGAGGCAGGAAGATAGACTCAGGGACTGGGAATAATTTTCTTTTCTTTTTTTTTTTGGTATTTTTGAGACAGGGTCTCCCTTTAGTCCAAGCTGGCCTGGAGCTCACTCTGTAGCCCAGGCTAGCCTTGAATTCACAGAGATCCACCTGCCTCTGTCTCCAGAGTGTTGAGATTAAAGATGAGCGCCACCGGGGCTGGAGAGATGGCCTAGCGGTTAAGAGCACCGACTGCTCTTACAGAAGACCCGGGTTCGATCCCCAGCACCCACATGGCGGCTGAGAACTGTCTGAAACTCCAATTCCAGGAGAACTCCAGTTCCAGGGGAATCCCACACCCTCTCCTGACCTCC